>JAJGOT010000252.1:860000-1218794 GCA_022457155.1 Cladopsammia gracilis | reverse complement strand
GAAAAATTTTAAGGTTGTTGGGGGGGGGGGGGGGAGGGGGGGGGGGGGGGGGTTACATCCAAGGGCTAAATTGAACTTGGAGCTCGGTTAACTCTTCAATGCCTACTACAGATGTTCGATTTAGGGGCAGAAGCAGCAATTGTACAATAATAGAAACAAAAACTGTTACCTGTCTGTCATTATAGTGTTTAAAATTAATGAAGCAATCTGTCATATTCGATTAAAGTAGTTAATTAAATAATTTATTTGCCATTTAAATTTTCCCTATGTATGTCCAATATTTTTCGCAATCTTTGAGAGATAAGTATAAATAAGTTTGCAAAACAATCTATCTTTATGCTGGGATTGACCGATGTGTTATTGTTGATGATCTTGACGGGTGGTTGTAAACAACGATTGTTTGATCCTATCCACTTGATAGGTAATAATCTGGTGCTAAGGTGACATTCATAACTGTCTTCAATGCTGTGACAAGGATAGCAATTGTGATGGCATTTAGATGCTGACAAGTTTTACTTTACATCACGTCTGTATTCAAAATATGTTATAAGCTATATAAGCTTATTATCTGATGAAATTAAAAGATTTCAATCCCGGATTTAACTTGGAGATCTTTGATAATGTCAATATGATGGGTGGAATTTGAATCGACCCTCTTCAGTCTTGTCGGACTTGTTGTAAGAATTTAACTATCCTGATGAACATGAAACATACCTCTTTATGCTAAGGATCCTGTGGATATGCTAAGGATCCTGTTGTTTCCTTAGACAAGAACCTTTACTCCACACTGTCTCTCTCCACCCAGGTGTATAAATGGGTACCGGCGACAAAATGCTGGTGGTAACCCTGCGATGGACTAGCATCCCATCCAGGGGGGAGTAGCAATATTCCTAGTTGCTTCATGCTACGGAAAACGGGTTAAGCTCCGGCCGTGTGGGCCATCTTGGCCCGAGTGCGACTTTACCTTTACCTTTTAAAAGCAGCAGTTAACCCTCGGTTTTTCTCCGATTATTTCAAGGGCAGTTGTCGTTAGCCTATGTTATCGTCAGTGGCTGTTTGTGTGTCCTGTACACACATTTTAGTAACGTTTGGCGACCATTGGTTGCTATGGCAACGAGATTTAACGTCATAAGTAATAAAAGGGCGTGTGTTTCACCTTTTTGGGTGAAAAACGTATAAAACGCTACCAAAAGCAGGAAAATGTTAAACTATATCATATCTTACAACTCTAGCAAAAATTATTTGCAAATTTTGCATTTTTCTGATAAAGTTAATTTTTTTTGTAAAATCCAAGATGGTGGCCATTTTGAATGAGGCATTTTTATTAAAAAATGGCTTGACCACATGTTACTTATGACGTCATATCTCGTTACCATAACAACCGGTTGTCGCCACACTTTACCAAAATGTGTCTTAGGGATAAATGAACAGCTATCTTGAAAATATCGAAGAAAATCCTTAAGGCGGGGGGGGGGGGGGGGGGGGGGGGGGGGGGGGGGGGGGGGGGGGGGGGGGGGGGGGGGGGACAAACCCCTCCCCCACCTTGTACGTCCGAGGCTATACCACGTGGTAGTGATTATATACAATCAGTAGACCACCATTTATATGGCTTATCAGTGCAATAAACTACTTGGGATGTCGAAATAACACTCGTAAAGCTTGTAAATCACTCACCTTTAGCTCGTGACTTACAATCTCTTTTCGTTTTCTTTCAACATCCCCCGTAGTTTATCAATCGGATATACCATAGAAATGCGAGGTCTATTGCTTAAGAAACTTGTTTTAAAATATCATGCACTTAAAATTTATGATGTGCCAGACGCAGCATGATGTTAAAATATGTTAAGTTATCGGATAGTGATTCATTAAAGGACATCTCCATCATGTCTAGTTAACGTAATAAATAATAAATTGTATATCTTATTTTCAGGACATTTTCACTACAACAGTTGTTTCATTGTATTTTTTGCAACAAAACCTAAAACCAAAAATAATAAAAAAAAATAAATAAAAATAAAAACCAAAACTTCCAAAATCGAGATGAAGGATCTGATGTAAATAGTTATGCGATTCATCGAATGACATCTCCACCCTGAATCTAAAGTGTAATACCATATTGCAGGAAATTCTCGCGACAAGAATTATTGTATTTTTTTTTTTTTTGCAACTTGAAAAAAGAAAAGTAAGTAAGAAATGAAAATAAATAAAAATGTATATATAAAGAAACTTTCAAAAGTCTAGACAACAAAATTCATTATATTTATCGCCTTGGGTAATTTAGCTGTCCCGAAGTTCCCAGTAAATGGTAATCAGAATCAGACTAGTTTCCTTCTTGTGATGCAAAACGTGTCAAAAAAGTCAAGCGTGTTTTAAAAAGCATGATAATTACCGGAAATGACAAGCCATAAGTAAACATGACTTGCGAATAAAAATACACCACCAGTACATTATTCAGTCATAGTTTCAATTATGCATCAACTCACGGAAGTGTTTTGACCATTCCTTTGCAGATCTTGCCCGGCTAAAGCGTCTTGATGCAATTTTTGGCGGATGTTATACATTTATTGTGCAAGGTTTGTAACAGTAGAAGAACTATACCCAGGGCAAACGAGAACTCGATTTACGATCTTGATTAAGGCCGGGATTTTAATCCCTCGCACTTTCTAATTGGCCCAGGCTTATGAGCTCTCGTTCTCGGCGACACCGAACGGGTAGACACTTGTCACTTGTGTGCTCTCACACGGGAATTTGAAACTGCTCAAATTTGTATTGAGATCGAATTAACAAGGGTTTTTCCTCTTGTTTCATTGCTCGGGATTTCGAGTTGACTTGAGTTCATGGTCAGTGGCTAAGTAAAATCGAAAGGAATCTTTCACTCTTTTCGCATACAAAAAACTGTAGTCCGACCACCACCATTATACATGTCTCGTTGTTGTTCTGGTTTGCCCCGGGCTTAAAGGTGGCTTCGAAAAAAATATATGAGATTGCAACCTGCTAGTACTGTTGCTAACTGTTTGTATATTCCATAACGTTTAACATTTGAATTGTTCAGCTTTAAACTTCATTCCGGTTTCTGTCAGTAATTGATATCTATTTGAGCATTTCAGTGATAAAACTCCAAAAAGGCCTCAAGGAATTTATTTAAAGTTCTACACTTTAAAGACATGAAAAATTGTGAGTTATACTGAATTACTGTGCATGTAGTAGTACTGAATTACTCGTGCCTTTAACTATTAAGGCTTGCACAATGAAACTTGACTAGGTTTTGCGATGCACCCAAATTTGTTTTGTTTTTCCTTGTTAAAGCGGCACTTGTGACGTCTATGCAAACAAAAACTATTCTTGTTATGGCGGCGGTTATGAGTCTATGGATACAAAAACTGTCATAATTGTTTCAGTCCACCATTTGCGTCCAAAAATACATCTTTGGATGTGAAATTAACATAAATTAACACTTATAAAACTGAAACGCTGAAATAGAAATAACTGAAAATCTTCTGGCGTAAACTTAGAAAATATAACTGAAAGTCAGAATAGTTATTTGAAATATTTAATGTTCAAATTTTGGCATTCGCCTTTGAACAAACGTTTAATGGTTTCTGCGGAAAACGTTCAACTTTCACATTTAACGATAATACTACGAAAATACGTTATTCATAAATTTATATACGCAATAAGTTTGCTAACAATATCAGTCGTGTTTTTTTTTTTTTTTTGCCTGATCCTAATAGTATGTTTCATAAGACAAACTGAATGCACTGCTGGCCCTACGGCAATTGGCTGATTTATTAAGCGGCCAATATTTCGGCTAACAAAATTAGCCTTCCTCAGTGCCAGGGCTATACTGAAGGAAATAATACTCCTTAAATTTGAATTAAAAAAAAAAAACATATAAATCAGCCCATTGCCATAGAGCTAGCCTTGCATTCAGTTTGTCTTATACACTTTAGGTGACGTCTGGCTCGAGCATCTCTGCATAGAGATCCGGCAAAAGTGAACCATTGCATTTTACTTTCGTTTTGTGTGGGCCTCTGCATTCAAACATTTCTAGTATTTTTCATGTTTATATTTCCTTTCAACTTAAAGCGGAGTGTCCTTCCGCCCTCCCCTATCCCCCTCCACCTAAACCTCCCCCCTCCCACTCCCTCTCCCCCTCCCCCTCCCACTCCCTCTCCCCCTCCCCCCTCCCCCCTCCCCCCTCCCCCTCCCCCCTCCCCCTCCCCCTCCCCCTCCCCCTCCCCCTCCCCCCTCCCCCTCCCCCTCCCCCTTCCCCTCCCCCTCCCCCTCCTCCTCCCCCTCCTCCTCCCCCTCCCTCAACCCCGCCCGCAGCCGACCCCGAGAGCTTGCTCGCAGGCTACGCGGAGTGGGACATATTATATTAATTTGGAATTCCCTAGTAATAATACCGTTGTCATGCGAGTTACAAAAAGTTGTTCCTGGTTACGGTTACAATGATATATTCCAGCCTCTTTAAATCAAGAAGGCGTTTTTAATTATTTGCACGCTAAGTTGAGTGAGTGAAGAAGACTATATATAAAGCAGGTATGTTTACAATTATTTTGGTGTTTATATCCGGTTGTTTTTGGTAAATAGCTACGAGCAACAGTTACAATTGGCAAGATGCGCTATAATCCTCTGTTAAATCAACTTTTAGGCATTGGTGAAATAATGCTATCTAGAAGAAAATAAGTCTTTCAGTCGAAAAATCCTACTGAATACCAAGTTAATGACGCGACAAATTGTTTCAATTGTGTGTTTGAAAAAACACACGCTATTTTTAGCGTAGCACTTGCCAGGCCGAAGGCCTGGCTGCGCAGCTCCATACTCATAGAACCTACGCCGTGATTTTTCATGGTCATGGCTAGCGGAATGTTTCGCGGGCGCGTGTCCGCCCGCCGCCCGCCCGCCGTGTTGGAACAACATCCGGGATCTTGAAAGCAAGGCTTTGTTTTTCGCGCGGCCACACAGCCGTGAGCTCGGTAAACACTTTAGTTGTTTTCTTTTGCCTAGCGGAGAATTAAACTCGTTATTTTCCTGCATTTTTTCGCGGTTTGCTACTCAAGACAGGGATACTAATTAAGGTATACTCAGAAGCCGCTTTAGTGGAAAAAGACGAGCTTTCAGGGATAAAATCTTGCTTCGAGGAACTTCATGTATTACATTTTTATCAATGCGGGAGATGATTTCAGAACCAGAAGCGGAGATTTGAATTTCCAAGCAAGCGAGGAACTTAAAAGGTAAAACAGATTACAGTTTTCGATGAGAATTTATGTTGATATCAATCTGTGAGTGACTTGTTATTAGTGTTATTGTTAGTTTTTGGCGAATTGATTTTAAAACGTGCCTATCTCTTGAATTTCATCGAAGAAAGCTTGAACTCTATGAGCTATAATTACATGGTACGCGTTTTGCTTTTAAACGTAAACTAATGGAGATTTGAATAAATTTTTTCGAAAGAAGATTGTGTTGTCCATTTTTATGTGTTTGTTCATTCATTAGATAGATTGAAAAGCGATTTTATGTAAACAAAACAAGACTTGATTTTATTAGTACGGTTCTATCTTCACTCGCATCGGCTTTTAATATGCAAATAAGCTTATGTTTGTGTATTTTTGCAATTTTTGATTTTCAAATCAGTTTCTCGGGCAATTTTTGACAAACATAAACTGTATTTTATTCGGAAACTAGTGGTACTATTTATTCTAGACAGAGAAAAGTTGTTTTTGTGAACTTTTGTACGGTCTATAAAAATGTACTGTGCAGACGGTCGCGTAATACTGTTTTTGAGAATTGCTAAAATTGAAAATAGCCCCTTCGTCAATCTTAATTCTTGTGCTTCCAACCTTTCACCTTAGTTAAGTTTCACCTTAGTTAAGCTTGTTCAAAGTGCGACGCTGTTAGGCTTGGGCTATCTATATATATTAATTTTCACGCGAAGTGTTTGTTTATAACAAGTAGTGCATATTTTTATCGACATAAATGCTTATCAGAGTTTAGTTAGGGAATAAAAACTAAACTGGTCATGAAAGTGAGACAGTATACGCGTACAACAGATCCCCGCGAAGGAACGGCAATTTCTTTGCTGTTTACGCGGTGTATTTCACTCTTGATGTTAACCGTGTGCGAATGGACGTCTGGAGAGGGAAATTTGCAGTATGTTTTCGTTAACGCGGTTTATTTCACTCTTGATATTTAGAAAACGCACCCGTGGAGCCAAAACGCTCTTAATACGATCAAATAAAATTCTAAAGCGAAATATATTCTACAGTAGGCGTGTACTTATGTTTGTATCGGTCAATTAAATTCCGTGCGTGTATAAGATGGCCTCTTTGATATAATTCTCAGACAAGAAGCGGCTCCACATAACAGTACCTTCGAATACAACTAGGGCGAAATATGGTTCTGGTTTATACCATACCACTCCGTGCGCTTCTGTACAGTTACCTTGGATGCCAGGGATTTTGTTTTATTTATTTTGGTGATATTCGTAAATTTGACACAATAGATGGTTTTCACTCACGTGACCTTCAGTCTTGTGGAACTCAAATGACAAAGGCCATGGCGGCCATGTTGGTGCACATAACAAAAGAAGTTCATTAAAATTCTTTTGTAGGTGTGCACCAACATGGCCGCCGTGACGTAACGTGAAAACCACCTATAAAACTTCAAAACACAAGCAGGGGAAGAGTGACTGCTATCCCTCAATGCAAAGCGTCGTTCATTCTCAGCACGGGATCGCAAGATGGCGGGTTTTCTTCGTGAAAAGTGCAAGTGCAAGAAAAATTGAAACATTCCAAACATGGAAATATGTCATGTATACGAGACAAAACGCCCCGAGACAAAACTCGCCAAAGATAAAAGGCCCCCGACAACACGCTGCCTAAATAAAACATAACGCCGCCGGCTGTTAGACAGGACGCCCACAAGATTAGTTATAAACACCGGATGAAGAATTTTTAATTTCAAGCCA
The DNA here is from genome assembly GCA_022457155.1 of Cladopsammia gracilis. Lineage (NCBI taxonomy): Eukaryota > Metazoa > Cnidaria > Anthozoa > Scleractinia > Dendrophylliidae > Cladopsammia > Cladopsammia gracilis. The sequence continues at coordinate 1,211,824 of JAJGOT010000252.1, read as the reverse complement.
AGTTCAGTTTTTTTTTCTGGCAAAACGTTGAACTGTTGTGAGCGAGAAATAACCTAGCAAATACTCATCATAATTGCAGTGTAAGTTAAATGCTCATAAATCCGTGTAACGTTTGCTTGCTATTCGGTGTCGACACTGAGAAAGAAAACAATGAACTTACCTGTTATCCCCATATGATTGACGGCGAATGATTCACGATCTTTTAAACGCTTCTGAATGAATTCAAACCACATAATATCTGTCAGAGAGTCAAAGGGCTGTAAGAGCCATACGGGGAATACGAAACAACGTAAGGTTAATTTTAGTTGTTCTTAATGTTTTGTAATTAAGTTGCAAGCTTTTTATAATCCTTTAACTTCGAAAAATTACCCATTGTTTCAGCCAGCGAGGCAGTAAACCGTACAAACACCACCCTTGTAATTTGCAGCTAACACTTATAAGCGGGGGCGAGGAGGGCCCGAAGGAAAAAATTCGTTAGCAGACACGCGCGAGAATTCAAGCTTTCGAAGCTTCATGCCTTTGCGAGCAGCGGGCAGCGATTTGAGCGAATAAGCCTAAAACAAAGAGCGAAAAGAAACCCTGTAAAATTATAAATGTTTACTTGCTATTTTAATTTCATCCGCAGTTTACAACTAAACGTAAATTATTCAGCTTACAAATAATCGTATGGATTCCCTATGATCCGGTCCCCAAGACCAAGCGCTTTCTCACAGGCTACACATTTAAATACATTTATCGTCCTTTAGCGTTTGTTCAAGTATTAACTATATGTAATTGAAAGTGGAGACGTTAACTGGCCGGATTCTTCTTTCCCGACGCTCTTGAAACGATTACATTTTAAAACCCGCACGGAGATACCGCATTTGCTCTGATGTAAGGCCTTTACTAAACGACTAAAGAACAACACGGACAAACAGGTAAATCTTTTTTTTTATTACATTATACATTAGCATTTTATAGCTATAAACGCACGGATTCCCTGTGACTGCAGGACCAGCAAAATACACAAGTGAATTGAATCGTTAAATTTCAATACTTAACCCGTGTTTATGTTAAAATAAGCATACAGTCGAACCCAAATTAATTAAAAGTGGCCACCCTCTTTAAAGCGGCCAGTTATCAAAGTCCCGAATTTATTGTCACTATACTACTGTAAAGAAAACGGTGAAAACATCTTAGCGTGACATAAGTATGCATTGTGTGAAACGAGACAATTGGATGGCGTAATGCACTGGGGAATTACAAACATCGTAGAGTGACATAATTATGCATTGTCTGAAAAGAAACAACTGAATGGTGAAATAAACTGGAAAATTGCAAAAAAAAAGTTTACGGCTGAAGGAAGGAAGGAAGGAAGGAGTGAAATTTTGCATATTTGTCCCTAACACTAAATCTCGTTTAACGCATCACCTATTCACGAGATAAAAAGGGTCATCGCGTGTGAAATTCGTTTATATTGTTATAATCAGATAAACGAGAATAATGTCGACGGCAAATTGAATAGTCCATTTGTGTTGAACAACAACAACAACAACAACAAGATTTAGGGTTTCATCCATTGAAGATCTCAAATGCAGAAGTTCGAAAAATATCGGTGAACAAAAATACATCATGGTGGACTTAACCCGAAGAAAATGGAAATGGATTGAACAGGTTCTAATGAAGGAAATGGCAGTGTTAGCAGAGAAGCTCTATTCTGGACACCGGAAGGAGAAAAAGACAACGGGCAAAGAGTTACAGGCAGTGAATCTGTCGTGGAATGAAATCAGAAAGGCATCACCAGATCGCACCCACTGGAGAAAAGCTGCGGAGGCCTTATGCGTCCCTGGCGCTGGTAATTAAGTGCCGATGATGATGGTAATAATTGTTCATGCTTTAAAAGGAATTGAAACATTGGAGAAATGAAGTCCCTTCTCGTCCATACGTCATGTTTTACCTTTTACTTCTGTGGTGTTTTCATGAACATATCAATTTTATCTCGTGAATACGAGAAGCGTTGAACGAGATATAGTATACGGGGACGGATATGCAAATTTTCACTCGTTCCATCATCTGTAAACGTTTTTAATTCCCCAGTGCATTACGTATTAAAAGATGATTGCTGTAATTGAATGAGTAAACTTTTTTAATTCACCAGTGTAATTACGTCATTCAGTTGTCTAGACAGTCTCGTTTCACACATTGCACATCTATGTCACGCTAAGATGTTTTGGTCGTTTAAAATCTGTTTTACTCTTCAATTCTTTGACTTCAAACTCAGTTTAAAAAATATACCGATCTGTGGATTTAACCTTGCGTTGTTTCGTATTCACGAGATGGCTGTTAGAGGTCTGTAATAGAGCTTCAAATAACGAGTATGTCTGTTAACTGGAGAATTGTGAACGCGAAGAACACAGAGATAAACCTTCCGGTTTTGCACGCATCGGGAAAAATAAATCGATTCTGGCGCGATAGGAAAATTGATCTCAATAACACTAGTGCTGACATGAATTAAACTTAGAAAATTGGTATGATATTTCTTCCGGTTGTATAAAATATTTGATAAGATTAAAGCACCTTATCTAACCACAAGTATAAATCTCTGCGTGAAATGGTACTTGCAGTAGTGGCTGCTTGCGTCCTCTCATGGTGTCTCTGCAACATGATTGATACCTCAGTTGTGATTGTCTTGGCTGCAGTGCAATTAAAACGACATTAAAACATGACGAATTTCATGTGCAATAATCTGCGGTGAGATAGATGGCTCGATTCGCCTCATTTTTACTTCAGAGTTTTTTTTCGATTTTTTTTCGTCACCCTTGATTGCGCCTTCATTTGCTGTATTTCATCGAGGTTGAAACAAAGACACCAAATTGCCGCTCGTGGTTAATTGCAATTGAGAAATAACAAAATCGTTTAACACCCTAAATCCATGTATCTGTTGAATAAATATTGTAATGTATAGGACGTAAATACAATATGAAAGCATTGCCGACCTACGTGAATATGCAAACGTGATAGTGACAGTTTCTGTTGTGACGAGGTTGTGAGACAATGAACTTGAAAGAACGTGAAGAACACAACTCGTTTAATCGCTGACAACATGAGTTTTTACAAAACTGAACGCGGGAGACCATCCGGGAACTTTACCCCGGGAGCCTGGGACTAATAACATCGTTACATCTCCCTTGTTTTAACAAGACATAGAAAACAACAAACAAGCAGAAACGAAAGACGAAATCTAAAAATAGAATCTCATCATAATAACTGACATAACATGGTAATTGAGTTCCAGAATAGAAAACTGTACGAAATGTTCACTGTTCAGATCACCTGCATTCAGGGGGATGGCAAGCTCCCTAGACAATGAATTCGTCGAAGTAGGTTGGTCTTTTAACTATTCTTCCACTTCTAACAGGCACTGATTGGGAGACCGGTCTTGAAACCTCTGCTGTCACTGACGCATCGGGCATCTGCGGCGCCGGAGATTCAATAGGCACCAATGGGTATGTTGGGTTCGGGCTTGCTCCTTCTAATTGCACTGCATCATCTTCTGAGATGGGTTGGTATTTCTCGGGCACCTTGTAAAGATGGGAGCGGTTGCGGCGATAGACTCTTCCATCTTCCGTGCGGACCTTGTAGGATTGTACCGCCACTTGATCCTCCACTTGAGCCTTAAACCATTTAGACCGACCTGGAAGAGGTAGGACCCGTACCACATCTCCATTCTTTAACGGGTGTAACACCTTAGATCCTCTTTCATAGTAAACAGCTTGCTTGTGTTTCCTACTTTGCAATTTCTGTACCACACTAGGAACAACTTTTGGCTAAAGCAGCTGACCAGCCACGGGGAGTAAAGAGCGAGTCCTTCGAGAGAGAAGACGCTGTGCTGGGGAACTATCCATTCCCTCTGATGGTGTGTTTCTAAAATCCAGTAGAGACAGATGTGAGTCATAAGCCGCATCTGCAGCTTTCTTTAAGATAGACTTTGCCGTCTTCACACTGTTCTCAGCTTTTCCATTGGCAATGGACTGTGGATATCTAGGTGAGGTTTTGATATGCTCAAACTGAAAATCTTTTGCAAAGTTCTGAAATTCAGTACAATCAAACTGCGGCCCATTGTCCGTAATGAGTTTATCTGGTAGTCCATATCTTGCGAAATGAGGCGTCAGCTTACCAATAATCTCTTTGGAGGTCTTGGAACCCAACACGTCCAGCTCAAAAAAGTTAGAAGAGCGATCAGTGGTAACTAGGTAGTCAGTACTGTTGAGCTCAAAGAGGTCAGCCAAGATGTTTTGCCAGGGTCTTGTTGGTATTTCATGGCATACCAGAGGTTCCTTCTGTTGTGTTGGTTTGTAGCTATTGCAGATGCTGCACCTTGAGATGAACTCTGGAATCTGCTTGTACATTCCTGGCCAGTAGAAAGCTTCCTTAGCGCTCCGCAGACAGCCCTGAATTCCCAGGTGGCTTGCATGTATTTTGTCAATAATGTGCTGTCTCAAACCACGTGGCACCACGATTCTTTCACCCTTGAACACAACACCATTCTGAACTGACAGTTCCTCCCTGAAGTTAAAATAATCATGCAAAGAGGGGGACACAGACGCCACACTCTCTGGCCAGCCCTGCTTAATGACGGCGGTTAACAACTCAAGTTCTGCATCAGCTTCAGTAGCAACATCTATTTCTGACAAAGTTACTTGACGAATTGGCACAAACTCTGCCATATTCACATACTCGGCCTCCACTTCGGTTGGTGACCTTGCGTCATTAACACTCCACGCATCTTCTTTGATTTCTTCCTCCTGATTGGTTGAAGGCAGGTAAGCTCTGCTAAGTGGGTCTGCAATATGCATCTCGGTGCCCTTACGGTAAGCTACTTCTAAGTCAAACTTCTGTAACCGCAACAGCATTCTTTGCAGTCTCTTCGGTGCACTCAACAGGCTCTTCTTTATAATGGCTTCCAGGGGTTTGTGGTCAGTTTGGATAAAGACCTTTCTTCCGTAGACATAGCTGTCAAACCTCTCAACGCCGAAGACAATTCACAACAGTTCTTTTTCGATTTGGGCGTAGTTTACCTCACTGGCAGTGAGGGCTGTAGAAGCATAAGCCACTGGATGGCCATCTTGATGTAAGCATGCTCCAAGACCACCCAGGGACGCATCACATTGAAGCACAGTCTTCTTGTGCGAATTAAAGAATTTGAGCACTGGAGCTTGGGTTAAAACGTGCTTTACTTTCTCTAGGCACCTTCCATGGACTTCCTGCTCCCAGACAAATTCATTTTCCTTTTTGATTAGTTCTCTCAACGGCTTGACTAAGTCGGCTAGGTCAGGGGCGAACTTCTGCAGATAATTTACCATGCCAAGAATTCTCTGGACACCTTGCTTGTCTGTGGGGGTTGGCATGTCGCTAATGGCCCTCAGCTTACTTGGATCAGCGCCAAGACCCTCTGAAGATACAACGTGGCCCATGTAGGTAATTTCCTTCTGTCTGAACTACATTTTATCCGCATTCAACTTGATCCCTTTTTGCTGGCAGCGGGTGAGCACCTCTCTTAAATTGCGGTCATGGTCTTCAAGAGCTTCTTCATCTGTGTCCCCCGATCCAAAGACAAGGATGTCATCTGCTATGACGTTCTGCCCTGGTAACCCTTCAAGCGCCACATCAATTCGCCTCTGAAATTCTTCTGGAGCAGGGGATAATCCAAATGGCATTCGCAACCAGCGATATCTTCCCCAAGGTGTTACAAACGTGGTTGCAAGACTGCTTTGCTCGTCTAACTGGATATGCCAGAAACCATTTTTGGCATCTAATACTGTGAACACGCGAGCCTTTGATAGCAGGGGAAGGACATCGTCTATTGTGGGCAAGGGATAATGGTTTCTGTGAAGAGCTTGATTCAGTGGCTTTGGGTCAATACAAAGTCTAACTTTGCCATTCTTCTTTGTCGTGACTACAATTGCCGAGATCCACTCAGTGGACGTATCAACCTTCTGAATCACTCCAATGTTTGACAGCCGGTCCAATTCCTTTTTAAGCGGCTCTTTCAGGGCAACTGGTACTCTCCTAGTCGGCAGCTGAACTGGCTGTACATTCTTGTCAATCTCCAGATGTAACTGTCCGTCCATTTTTCCTTCTCCTGAGAACACATCTTTGTACTGTAAAAGGAAATTTTCCTTTCTAGAAACTCCACTCTCAACAGCATTGCAGTCCATGGCAAGTATGTTCTGTTTGTTGATGGTCAGCAGTTGTAGGTGCTCACTCGCTCTCAGGCCAAGAATCGACTTGCACTCACCAGAAATAATAAGGAACTCGAAGCTGTACTTTTTCTTGTTCTTTGGGTTCACTGCCTTGAAACGTTTCTTGCCCAAGGGTTTAACTTCTGACTGGCTGTACATAACCAGAGTCACTGATGTGTTTTGCAGGTCATCCAGTCCATTCTCTCCATATAGGGCTTTCACTGTTTTATCAGCCATGATGTTCACAGTTGATCCACTATCCAGCTGGAACTTCTCTTCTTTTCCATTGACAAGTAGGGTGGCAAAGACTTGGTTAGGGTTACCAGCTGAGGCTACAGCATTGAGCTGTTCTTCTACTTCAATCACTGCCACGTACTCTTCATCTTCAGATTCACACTCCATAGATAAGACCTTTTTCTTTGATTCTTGGCAGCAAGCTGCAAAATGGTTAGGCTTACCACAGTTCTTGCACCAGTTTCCCCACGCAGGACAGTTCTTTTTAGCAAAAGGGTGCTTTTTGGCACAAAACTTGCAGACCATTCGTTGACCTGTTGACTCGTTGGGAGGCTTTAACTTGGTTGGTGGACTGGTCTTGCTTTTCCAAACAGGCATCTTTTTCTCCTCTTTCACATAGCGGACATCTTCCTGATTCATGGCCTTAAGCTGTCGTGCTGAGGTCTCGAAAGATCTGCAGATATCTATACATTGAGTTAAGGTAAGTTTACTTGTCTGTAAGAGTTTCTTGCGAGCTGAATTATCACTAATTCCAACCACCATTCGATCACGGATAAGTGAGTCTGTCAGTGACCCATAATTACAAGTCTTGGCTAGTTTTCTCAGTGCTGTGACATAGGCATCAACGGATTCATTTGTCTCCTGGTCCCTGCGGTTGAAAACATACCTATCATAAGTCTCATTGCATTCCCCAATGCAATATTTCTCCATTTTTGCGAGGATAATCTCTTGATCCTTTCTTTGGTCTTCAGTGTCGAATGCCATTGCATCCATAACATCCAATGCATCCGGGCCTATGCAGGTGAGCAAAGTCGCAGTTCTCCGTTCCTTGTTCCTGTTCGGATTTTCCGAGTCTTTGAGTTGAGCAGCAATCTCATAGTTCGACCACGCTCGGCCGAAGCGTTGCCACTTAACCGCGAGATTTCCACGATTTTTTAGCTTTTCCGGCAGCGGCATATTAACAGGCACAGTGATCACGGTGGGCTGAGTACTCGGCAGATTCTGAGCAGGAGTAGTGCTTTCTCCTTCACTCGGAGTTGTCGGCATATTGAGTTCGCCACGAGGACAGCACAGAACGATACTCAACAAAATCACAAAAATGGCTCCACAAAACCCACCAAATCCACTCCTGTCTCGACTAGGATCGGTAAGATTCAGTACAGTTTCTTCTGACACCATGTAACGAGGTTGTGAGACAATGAACTTGAAAGAAGGTGAAGAACACAACTCGTTTAATCGCTGACAACATGAGTTTTTACAGAACTGAACGCGGGAGACCATTCAGGAACTTTACCCCGAGCAGGTCCCGGGAGCCTGGGACTAATAACATCGTTACATCTGTCTCGTCGGGGTCCGAACACAAAAACTTCAGAGGAACTTGTCTATGAGTTGTTTCTCTCTGGCAACCAGACAGACGTTCTGTTATTAGACCAGCCAGATGATATCAACGTAAATTTTAGAGGTGAGATTGTTTTTGTTAAGACGCCAATCATGAATAGCAAAGCTAAGAGTCGAGACAAAGTGGATATTTCCAGTCAAAGGAAAGTTTTAGCCATGTGGACGAAAATTACCGAGTTTTTTCCGAATAATAATTTATAGTCAGTTCATCAACGGCGCTTATAAACATGTCAACAGAAATATTTTCCGTCATTATATATTTATCAACTCCATGTCAGGTCTTTAAGGTTTGAAGATTTGATGGCTTCTTAATCAGAATGTGATCCTGTACTCTGATCTGGTTATTACATGTTGAAACCTAGATGAAATAGGTTATTGGTTATTGTTGAGTTACATTCGGATGCAATCAGGAATTAGATTAGCTGATTCAAAATATACCTGTGATAAATAATAACAAAAAAGGAAAGCAAAGCAAAGTAGATTTCGGATCAAAGGTTCTACACAAAGTTGAATATGTGTAAGAAATTACTGAGTTTCTCCGAATTATAGTTTATTGTAAATTCCATTAACAACATTAACACATTAACAAACAAACCAACACGAACTATTTCCCGTCGCTACCGATGTATCTGCTCGATGTCAAGTCTCTAAGGTTTCATAATGTTGTAGCTGATTCCGAATGCCATATCTCTTGACTTGTATTTTGAAACATATACATATATATATGTTTAAATCTAGATGAAAATGGGTTAACGGTGTTCGCTTTCTTCCCTTCTTTCCCCTTCAATGTTGATGTTCAAGATGCTAGAGTCAAAAATAAATTAAAATTATGCGAGAGGAGCAACATTGGAGGGGGAGAGGAGAGGGCTCACACGTGCTCTATATTTCTGAACTGACAAATTTGGAATTTTCGTGAAGTGTTTCAAGTAATTATGTCTTGTATTGTAGATTAGCTCATTCAAATATACCTGGTAAATCATATCAAAGCAGCTGATGGATATTCAAATTCAGTGGTCGTATCATAGTTAATAAAGTGCAATGGTAATGAAATCTGAGAAATGTCTTTGTTCGATGTTTGTGTTATCGTTTTTAGGCATTGACCCTGCACAACACAACAGATGTTAAACTTTTGTTCGAGCAACTGACCAATAGAAATGGTGTTATTAAGTGATTCAGTCATAGCGTGTAATCAAAAAACAAACGATGTGCACGGTAAATTGAAGTACGGTTCAACATAGCTCCTTTGTTATCGCCATTGAAGTTTGCAAGGTTTTATAACCAGTCCCTCGATTAACTGTGGTTGTAGTAAAGAGGTTCTTTTGCCTACTGTCGTCACAAGAAAAGGCATTCGATTGTTTGATATGAGGTATCTTATATGGTTAAGGAAAGCAATGCCGGTGTCAAAATTTTGAAATTTGTAACCATGCTTTCCGGATGAACTCACATAATGATCAGATTAGTTGCCATGAACAGAAAAAGAAAAAGGTTTTAAATAAAATATTCCTGTTGTCAAAGCTAAACGAGCAATGATGGTTGGCATTCTTTGGAGTTTAGAAAGGCTTAAAATGGGCACCAATAATACCACTGTTTATTATATGTAGACATTATTGGTTTCTTCACAATTGAAGAACTGCAACAAGCGAACGCAAAGGCCACTTCTGCCTACGAGTTTGACCAAATATCAGTAACTCTCCATGAATTAACAAGCGCTATCACGAGAAGTGAAAATGGAAATTTTGTATCCATTTTATTCAAATAAATTCTACACTTTAACGACACCTTCTCCGTCGGGAACTCTGTTCGCATGCTGGCAATTTCTTTCTTGTTGTATGGCATTGCGGTGCTACTGAATTCTGTAGTTGAAACTATAACAATGAAGCTTGACCAGCTGGCGATGCACCCAAAAATATATCGTTTATATTTTCTTCCTGTTCTTGTAACAGGACTCCATTGATAACAGTGCTATTTTTGCACTGATTGCTTATGTTATGGCGGCGTTGTGAAGTCTATGCAAATTAACAAAGACTGTCATCATTGTTCCACCATTTGCTGGTCCAAAAACATGTTTTATTTGAATGCAAAAGTAGCAAATTAAATTAATATTTAAAAAAAACGCTGTAATAGATAAAGAAAAGAAACTGCAGAAACTGTAAACTGGCGAAAAGACGAATTACAATAATTAGAATAATGATCTGAAATGTTCAAAGTTTGGGTTCGCCTACAACAAGGCTTAACGGTTTTTACGAAAGCGTTTCAGTTTGCATTGCTTATTAAACGATAATATTACCCAAATACGTTATACGTGAATTTATATACGCGAACACCAGATCATTCACATTATCTTTTGCCCTCAAACGGCGAAATCTCTGACCTGCGCAGTGAGGTGCATCGTAGCATAATAATAATTTCAAAATTACCTGCTACTACAGCGAGGAGATAATACAATGGAACATTCACAGGTCGTATTCAGTTTTTAAGGTTTCGCGAGGGTTGGTCCAATCTCACACACGGGGTCGCGATTCACAGAAGAATCTCGATATCACGAACGGCAGGTGGAGCACAAAACGGTTCGAGGTGTAAAAATTTCGAATCATCGAGGGTTAAATTCTACAGCCAAGTAAACCAGGGAAAAATGTTTTTGGTTTCAGATAGCCAGGGATTCGAGTTGCCCAATGTCTACTGAATTAAAAAAAAAAAAAGACACAGGATGGCATCTAACCATCAAGCTGCTGTGGAGCACATTTCATAGTGAGAAATAAAAAGTAACTAGTCACACACTGGAAACTACCTTATTCATTTTTTTTTATGCTTTTTTTTCCTTTGGTAACCGGTACTTTTAATAATTAAAATTGGAACAACATTCGAGTGCAACCGTGTTTACTGGTGGCGTGTCTTTTGCCGCTCGATTGATATTTATTGGGATTGACTTATGGTTGTAACGCAATTTTAAAACAACTCGAATCTCATCCGTAAATGCAGTGAGATATTTAAAAACATTTGGGGCTAATTCAGAACACCTCATTTTCAGTCCCCAATTTTATCCGATTTTTGTTTTCGCTCCCTTGACTGTGCCCTCATAGCTGTAGTTCTTCGAAGTTAAAACAAAGTTTCCAAATTGCCACTCGTGGTTAACTGCGAATAAAAACAATAAAGTGGTTTAGCGAACTAAATTCATTTATCCGTCAAAACATCGCAATGTTTAGGAAATAAATGAATAAATTATGAAGTCAATATTAACCTGAGTGAATATGCAATCGGGATAGTTGTGCAATTTGTTCAGTCGGGTCGGGATCTGAGCACAAGAAACTCAGAGTTGTTTCGCTTTATAATCGATCTTTTCAACTGGCAACCAAATAATAGACGTTCTGCTATTAATTTACTTGGGAGTTGAGCATTCAAGAAGTCAGCCCAGAATAATTATATCAACGAAAATATTAAAGGTGAGGTTGTTTTTATTGATAAGTTACACCGGGTTTCGATTTCGGTTTCGACCGTTTAGTTTCTGTGGTTTCGTTTCAGTGGTTTCGTTGGTTCGGGTCGTTCCGGCGGTTTCGTTTCAGCGTTTCGGGTCAGTTAGTACATGCTCTAAATTTATTGTCGTAAGATTGCAGCTTCGCACTCGTGTTAAAATACCTCACGCAAACACATGGCGAGTTCGGGGAAATTTGAAGTTTATGCGAGGCTGAGTAATGGTACCTTGCAATTTTCCTAAGCTCTCACGTTTCTAAATATACACCCTTCAAAATGTTTTAACATCACACCTGTTAAAGTAGTTGAAAACGCCTATACAGCAATATGCATTAACTTTGCACAATTCAACACTGAACTTGATTATTCTGGAAAAAAAGAAAAGAATGAAAGATAGCTAGTCCTGTTGAAGAGCTTTCACTTGAGTAGAGACCGTAGTCACACCGTAGGATTTAACGACAAACAGTAGTTACCGGCAAAGGGAGAGTGTGCCGTTAAAATATCGTGTTTCCATAAGTGTGCAAAGGACCTTAACTTTAGTGTTTTAAAATTGGAAAAGAGAATCGCCAACAGAGATGATTGTGTTGTAAATTTGGTGAATGGTATTTGGTAATGATAACATGAAAATAAGGTAAGAGAAATTTCAGGATATTTTGGCGGGACACTGTAATTTTAACTTCTATCATTTCTGGCTTGGCAAACAAACTCAATGTCGTCGTGATGTTTGATGTTAAGTAACAATGGCGTATAGTTGTGAAGTCTAAGCTAGAGACATTGACAACGAAATGTAAAGAAACCAAACGAGCCTTTGAAATGAATTGGCCGTGTTAATAATTTAAATATCTCTTGATTCGTTGTACTCTGGATTGGAGTATATGTTCATATCTAGATGAAAATGGGTTGGCGGTGTATCTTGAGTTAGATGCGGATGCAATCATGGACTAGATTAATAGTTTATTTTATAGAAGTTTAATCCCATGTTTGCCTATGGAGTACACTTACTCTAACTATTGGATCAGTTTTCGTGAACAAAAAAAGAGGAATGTTTTAATATTCCTGTTATTATAACCTAAACGAGCGAATACCGTTGAAAAGGTTTGTGTTAAACTTGCCCACCCCCTCCCCCCCCCCCCAAAAAAAAAAAAAAAAAAAAAAACAAATGGTTAACTCAGCGTAATAATATAATGCAGTGTTGCGTTGCATTGACATTGGTTTCTTCACATGTGCTACAAACGGACGCCGAAATAAAAGGATGGCGACTTCTGCATACAAGTTGTATAATATGACCCAGTGTTAGCTCTCGTTTAATTAAATAAGAGCTTATTATTCAGTGAAAATTAAATGGAACGGATGGTGTATATAATATTGTCACATAACTGTTTGATATTGACGAGTAGTGATGACACCTGTTTCCATGCAAAAGAGAGCTGCTTTTAAGTCGATACCTGTTTATAACATTTTTACCAAAAAAAGCCTTAAGTTTATATTAGTTATTATTTAACGGTTTTTAATGCTGGTCGATGGCGTCGAACTGGTGTCATAAGTCGTCAATAATTTTCAAGCGGTTTTCGTTTATCAAAACAAATGCAAACGCAAAAACCTAGAATGGGACACTTGGATGAATAGTCGACCTCTTTTATACGTTTTAAAAAAGAAACCAACCACATCGAACGCGAAAGTTAACATTATGATGGGCAATGGACGGAATTTTCAGAGAATTTATCTTGACGAGTAGCGATGACACCTGTTTCCATGAAGTGAGCTGCTTTTAAGTCGATACCTGTTTAAAACATTTTACAAATAAAGCCTTATGATTTAATGGCATTTTTGAGTTAAAACAAAGTTCTCCTATTCTATTTTAATTCACTTTTGTGTTTTGTGGTTTTTGGTGCTGGTCGATGGCGTCGAACCGGCGTCATAAGTCGTCAATAACCTACACGCGGTTTTCGTTTATCAAAACACATGCATATGCAGACGTCTTTGGGACACTTGGATGAATAGCCCGCCTCTTCATACGTTTTCACAAGAAACCAATGTTGCCTAATATCGAACGGGGAAATCAACATTGTGATGGGGGCAGAGGACGGAATTTTCAGAGAATTTATCTTGACAGTTAAAGAAATGTGAGGGTGTCCTAAATTTAGGCATGCACTAATAAAAACGACTTATTCGAGTCTTTCTTGGCGTTTTCTTGCCAGAGAGCGGAGAGAAGTACAAGTTACACGGTTTCGAAATCGGTTTCGACCGTTTAGTTCCGGTGGTTTCGTTTCGTGGTTTCGGTGGTTCGGGTCGTTCCGGTGGCTTCGTTCCGGCGGTGTCGTTTCCGCTGTTTCGAGTCAGTTAGAACATGCCCTTAATTTATTATTGCAAGATTGCAGCTTCGCGATCGTGTTAAAATACCTGACGCAAACACACGGCGGCGGAGTTCGGGGAAATTTGAAGTTTATGCGAGGCCACGTAAAAGTACCTTGCAATTTTCCTTAACTCTCACCTTTCTAATATATACCCTTCAAAGTGTCACTCTTTTTATGTCACACCTGTCTTCATAGTAGATGAAAACGCCTATACAGCTAAATGCATTTGCACTATTGAACATTGCACTTGATTATTCAGGAAAAAAAATAAGTATTTCAGTTAGAACTGCTGAAGAGCTTTCACTTGAGTAGAGACCGTAGTCACACCGTAGGATTTAACAGCAAACTGTAGTTACCGGTAAAGGGAGAGTGTCCCGGTTAATATGTCGTGTTTCCATAAGTATGGAAAGGACCTAACTTGAGTGTCTTAAAACTGGAAAAGAGAATCGCCAACGTGATGAAAGCAAAGAACTCTAAGAGGCAAAATAGATATCACAATGATGTCTGGGCCGTCTGCCAAGAAATTATATCAAATTAAATTTGATGAACTGTAATCCACTTTTATGCTTTGTCCCTATAGAATGTTTTCCTTTATCCAATTGTGTTGTAAGTTTGGTGAATGGCATTTGGTAATGATAACATGAAAATTAGATGAGAAATTTTCGGATATTTTGGCTGGACACTGCCAGTTTATCTTCTTTTATTTTTTACTTAGCAAACAGACTCAATGCCGTCGTGATGTTTGATGTTAACTAACAATGGCCTTATAAATGTGAAGTCTAAGCTAGAGACATTGACAACGAAATGTACAAAGAAACCAAACGAGCCTTTGAAATGAATTGGCCGTGTTAATAATTTAAATTGGAATAACATAGTCGCGTGCAGCCGTGTTTACCGGTGGCTCGATTGATACCTTATTGTGATTGACTTGGTTGCAACGCAATTAAAACAACTCGAATCTCATTCGTAATATGTAGTGAGGCTAGATAGATGCGAACTATTTCAAAACACTTCGGGCTTCGGATCGCCTCATTTTCTCTCCCGAATTGCATTCGATTTTTTTTTTCGATCCCTTGCCTGTGCTCTCACAGCTGTAGTTCGTCGAAATTAAAACAAGATTTCCAAATTGCCACTCATGGTTAACTGCGATTAAAAGCAATAAAGTTGTTTAGCGAACTAAATTCACTTATCCCTCAAAACATCGTAATGTTTAGGAAATAAATGAATAAATTATGAAGGCATTATAAACCTGAGTGAATAGGCAAAAAATAGTTGTGCAATTTGTTCAGTCAGGTCGGGATCTGAGCACAAGAAACTACTTGTTTTGAACTGGCAACCAAATAGACGTTCTGCTATTAATTTACTTGGAGTTGAGCATTTCAAGAAGTCATCCAGGCCGATTATTTCAACGAAAATATTAAAGGTGAGATTGTTTTCATTGATAAAAAAAGCTATGAATACGGCAGAGTAGAGGCTCGAAACAAATTTCAATATGTGTATGATATGATTCGGTTTCTTCGAATTATGATTTATCCCCGGTCACTACCGATGTATCTACTCGATGCCAAGTCTCTAAGGTTTCATATTGTTGTAGCTGATTCCGAATGCAATGTATCTCTTGACTCGTTGTACCCTGGATTGGAATATATGTTGAAATCTAGACGAAAATCGGGGTTAGCAGTTTATCTCGAGTTAGATGCGGATGCAATCATTGACTAAACTTGTTTATTTTAAAGAAGGTCTATCCCATCTTTGCCTGTGGAGAACACTTACTGTAACTATTGGATCAGTTTTCGTGAACCGATCATCAAACAGAGAAATGTTTTAATATTCCTGTGATTATAAACGAGCGATTATTACTAAAAAGGTTTGTGAGAAACGTGCCCACCAAAAAAAGTGGTTAACTCAGTGCAATGATGTCATACTGCGTTCGTTGCATTGACATTATTGGTTTCTTCATAACTGCTACAAACGGACGCCAAAATAGAAGGATGAGTTATCTTCACGAGTCATGTTAGCCGAGAACATTATTTTTCTAGAGAACAATGCGCTTGGCTACAGTGTTGTTAAAACCGAGTAAAAATGTTGCAATTTGCATACGTCAAAAGTAATTTGAAACCTTTCCAGTAACGCATAACGCAGCTATTTCATAAAACATCTGGCGATCAGACACTACGAAAATATATCCATTTTTTCCCCTCTGTATCCGAAAAGAAAATTAAATGAAAAAGTGTTGCTTTAAGGTTATTTTAGCCCGAGAAACATTCACTAGCGCTTTGCGTCCAAAATTTGGACGCAGACGCAGACATTCGATATTCTGAAACTCACGTTCAGGCTCCAACTTGCCGGCGCCCCTCCGAGCCAGGAGCCTGTTCGCAGGCTGGGCGACTTCTGCCTACAAGTTGTTTAATGTGACAAAATGTTAGCTCTCGTTTAATAAAATAAGAGCCTATTGGTCAGTGAAAGTTAAATGGCACCGAAGGTGTATATAATTTTATCATCAAGTGTTTGATATTGACGAGTAGTGATGACACCTGTTTCCATGCGAAAGCGAGTTGCTTTTAGGTCGATACCTGTTTAAAATATTTTGCAAATAAAGCCGTATTATTTAATGGAATTATTTTTGAGTTAAAACAAAGATGACCTATACTAATTGAATTCAATTTTGTGGTTTTTAATGCTGGTCAAAGGCGTCGAACCAGCTGCCATAAGTCGTCAATAATTTACAAGCGGTTTTCGTTTATCAAAACAAATTCATACGCAAAAACCTAGAATCGTCGACAGAAGTCTTTGGGACACTTGGATAAATAGCCAGCCTCATTCATATGTTTTCACAAGAAACCAATGTTGCTTAATATCGAACGGGAAAATCAACACTGTGATGAGGGCAGGGTACGGAATTTTCAAATAATTTATCTGACGGTTAAGGAAATGTGGGGATGTCCTAATTTTAGAACCAAAATCTGCAAAGGACCGCAAACGATAATGCTGTAAACGATACGTAAAATCTACGAAAGACCTTATCAGCCAAAAAATGAACAAACATAAACGACAAACTGCAAGGCTGATCTGACTGCGTAAAAAGGTAGATTTTGCGAGACACCAATGCGACAGAAACCGATAAAGCAGGGTAGCAGGACAGCTGTTTCGCCCTCCTTGGGGCTCGTCAGCGCGGTGTACAAAAAAGCAGTCGTAAATAGATTGCACGATGACCCGTACACAATATGAAGTTCCGTACCTTGGAACCAACTTGTCACCCGCATCACGCGTGCCACATCACGTGCTGCGGGGAACAAGCCGTCCCAAGATGTCACAATGGTGTCTCGCAAAAACTGAATGTACATGGCAAGCCAATGTAAACATATCAATAAAAGACCTACGGTCCAAAAAATATATGAAAATAGAACCAAAATCTGCAAAAGACCGCAAACGATAATGCTGTAAACGATACGTAGGATCTACGAAAGACCTTATCAGCCAAAAAATGAACAAACATAAACGACAAACTGCAAGGCTGATCTGACTACGTAAAAAGATAGAGAACCAATATATCGGATCAAAAAAAAAAAAAAATGTGACATTTTTTGGGACCGTAGGTCGTTTATTGATCCGATATGCTGGTTCTCTTTTTATGTCACGCCTGCCCTTTTAGTAGCTGAAAACACTTATACAGCTTATACATTTGCACAATTAAACATTGCACTTGATTATTCATAAAAAAAGTATGTAAGTTAGTCCTGCTGAAGAGCTTTCACTTGAGTAGAGACCGTAGTCACACCCACATAGGATTTAACGGCAAACTGTAGTTATCGGTAGAAGCAAATTACATGACTTAAGGTTTGGTTTTGGAGTAAGGGTTAAGTTAAATAACGTCAAAACAGCTCAAAGTTCTAGCATAATGGTAATTATTACAATGATGTTTCTTTTTTTTTTTTTTGGAGAATGTTGTTATTCGATTGAGTTGCAAATTTACTGCATGGCATTTGGAATATAACATCAAAATTAGGTTGTCGAAATTTCCGGACATTTCGGCGGACACTGCCAGTTAAACTTCTTTTATTTTTGACTTGGCAAACAGACTCAATTCGAATCCGTCGGAGTGATTGATGTTAAATAAAAATGACCGTAAAAAACGTGAAGTCTAAGGTAGAAAAAATTGACAACGAAATGTAAGGAAACAAAACAACGGACCTTTGAAATGAATTGGGCTTTAAACAGGTTTAAACACATTCAGACATTATAGTGTGAAGCGCAACTGGATCTTCGCGGGCACGTTGCCCTTGCAGGCAGCCTACCTCTGCCCTTCTTTCGGTTTGCACATCAAAGAGTGATCGGTACCACATTTGACTGATTCACCCGCGCATTGTCTTAATGAATTTTAGCCTTCCAATGTGGTCACGCCCATGCGAGTTGGCGAGGAAAAGAGATACAAAGTATTCCCAATGAAAACGTTACTAAGCCGTTCGCCATTCTTTGTTGAGCTGTATCCCAGTTTGTTTCTGACTTGCCTTCTGCTGGTGTGGTTTTCCTAACCTTTGAATAAATCCTCAATAACACACTTCTTTCTGTAGTCTTCTTAGGAATGCATCCTTCTCATCTCTTCCCTGTTCGGAACATTGTACTGTACGACGGATAGTTTTGCTTCAGAAGAGTTTCTCGTTTCCTGGCTTACAATCTATAAGAGTCTTCTTCTGCTCTTTCTTCAAGAAGAGGGCAGCTCCTGCATTGTGTTAGCAATCGTCTCTTCCTGAGTACAATACAGTAATTTTTCATGTGTACTGCTGTATATTCCCGAAATCCATCTACTTGCAGTTCGCTTACCGCAAGAATATGGAGTTTGTATTGCCGCATCTCCCTTATGACCTATGTGATCATTGATGTATTGAAACTGTAAAGTACTAAAATAATAAACATTACCACATGGATGTGCCGTTTAAAAGCGTTCATTTGAAGGAGCAGATTGTGCGACTCATGTTTGGCTGTGCGAATGAAAGGAGACATAGGTGTTGAGAGGTCTGCAGTGATCATTTCTGCTGTGTATCATTTACAAACAAGGCCATTGGAACACATCTCAACTTTTAGAGGATATGATATACAACACAGTCCCATGCCTTTTTAGTTCAAAAAGTTTACAGCGGTTTATTCCACACGGTCAAACGTGAGTTTGGTAGGCTTCAATCAGAGGACAGCCAATAAAAAGTACAGATTTTAAAACAATCCAATTCTAAGTCAGGCACAGTTTTCAAGATAAGATTTCATTCAACAAAGTAAAAAAAAAAATATTGGCGCTGCATGTAGTAGACTTATAAACCGCCTCAATTGCATCACTAAGTTGCACCTACCTCTAGTTAAAACACCAATGTACCAGGGAAGTTTCAGATATAACGTAGCACGAGCATTTAATGCCCTGCCTCACAGTATCCGTAGTGCGCAGGAATTAGGGAAGTTTAAGACCAAATTTAATCACCATTTCAAACGCTAATTCAATAAGGCAACTTAGCGATTATGTGTAGTGTTATTTTTTGTGTGCCTTTAACGTCCGTTTTTAATCTTATTTAGTTCAGTCAGGGCTCCATTTAAGTTTAGCTGAATTGGATGTCCCTGAAGAAATATTGGTATAAATTAAAATAAATCAGTTTACAAATAATCAAGTGCATTGAAATTTAAAAGTCATATTTTAAAAATACGCTATCTGAAAAACGAAACTCTTTCATTTAATTTAAATTAAACTGGCTTGGAAATAAATTTTGATAAAGTTGTTCCTATTCTTGACGACCGTTTAGCTTTGTCAGTGCTTGAATCTTATCAGAATTCAAAATAATTTTGAGCGCGCACCGTTTTTTTTTGGTGACGTTCACCAAAACTCAATTTTTTCGATTCGCCTCTTTGGAAGGCGGTGGGTCGCGTGTTACTGGTAAGCGCTGTAATTCAGCCGAGAATCGTTTCCAAGCAAATTTTCTTCAACTGAAACCATGTAAAGAGAAGAAAGAACTGTCAAAAACATATTCATCAAACAATTGAAAGCAGGCGATTTTTATTATTGAATATGCAAAATAGTGAATTTGTAGCATCTGCCTCAGGTTAGGATCTTTATGAATAAAACAAATTATTTTCATTCATCAAAATTACAGACGTGCATCGAAGCGACCGAGAGGAAGGTACTGATTTCCTATTATTTAAACTGGGAAACTTCTTTTCATTTATATAGGAGTTTAATCAACGATAACTTTAATTCTTCCGTGCCATGTCTGTAGCACAGTTTTTATATCCGCCAGCTGAATCAACTCTCTAGATTTCCTTTACAGATCTGGAGCCGAATATAAATATTGTGCGTGATTACACCTTTTGTTTTGAAAGCAGGTTGGCGTGCTCATTTTATTTTATTTTTTTTTCCAGATCATTTTAAAAGACAAGTTCTTCGTAGAAAGGTATGAGTTTAATTTTGCTTTAACTTCTTTAAGAACAGGGTAATTTCAGTATTATAATTATGTCGTATATAATGAATCTTTGCGTACAATAAAACCGTTTTCTCGGCATAATTATTTCTTGAAAGCTTAGATTTTTAATTTTCTTCCGCTGCATGACGTACCAGCCCACATTATCTTTAACACGATATCACACTGCTGACTAGCCTTTTCCTCACCAAATTTCAATTGACTTCGTTGCATTCGTCCTCTAAAATTCGACGACAAAACACGTTCAAATCTATTTCCCCAAAACTGTTATAATTTTAATCTGCACCTAAGCAAGAACTGCAGGAGGACTTGGCTTTGAGATGATACCAATGATTCATACCCCTGCTGTGTGGGACATTCTATATTTAAATAGCTCTTAAAGTAATTTCTAACACAAGTTAAGTTGTGATTCTCAAATGCCTCGTTTTTACTTTGCAAAGTACGCCATTGAAGTAAATTAACTTCGGTACAGCATTTCAAGACTTTCTTTAATAATGTTTTGTTTGAGACAACAAAACAAGATGAAATTCATAACATTTACCACGTAAACATAAATTAGCGGTTTGTGAGCTTTTTAATTGTAATTTGAAAAAAAAAAGAATGTTTGAACGGTATTTCATTGAACAGGCTGAAAATCTTCAAAGCTTTCACTTGTTTATTGTCTTCTGAAAAACCTTTTTTTAGAATAGTATTCCAAATAGACACCGGACGTAAACCACAAAATAAGTCATCGAGCTGGAAAGGAACCGCCAGCTTGTTTATCATATAACGTATAAATGTTGACTAAATTATTTGATATATATTGGAAAAGTTTCCTTTATAAAATTAATGCATTTTTTTTTCAAACTTGAGTAGACCAGTAACAACTTTAATTTTCTAGTTGTTGTTAGCATCCTTATATTGGATCATACAACAAAAAATAATGCTGTCGAACATCACAAAATTCATAATGGTGAAATTGTAATATGACGTCATCGCCGACACAAGAGTATGCTAAGTCTACTAGGCTATATAGTTTGAAGGTATTTTCGTGACTGTAATAACTTCACAGTATCTTTTATTCCCAATTTAAAGAAGCGTGTAGACGTTCAAGTGATTTGTAATGCGATTTTGGAGGCGAGCTTAGAGGTGATTTGAAATGCGCATGTCTAAACTATCAGATTTCTTGCTTATGGAGTACAAAGATTATAGGATTTAAAAACTATTATTAAGAGCCTCTCATCGTGAAAGATATTGAAACTGTTTTCGTTTGGCTTGAGCATGACTGCGATTAGTTCCTCAGCTTTCTCTCAAGGACAGTCAAACGGGCGGTCACGTACTCGCGCAGCAAATAAACAGAGCGGCGCGACTCTCGTTTACAGACCAGCGCGACTCAACAACCGCCATTTTGATTTCTACGCACGTGTACATGTGGATCTTCGTCGAAAGAGTTGTTTAGAGTATTTGATAAATAAAGACAGTGAATGTTAAGCTCGGTTATGAAATAAGAATGATGTAATGCTCATCAAGTCACAAGCGTCATAGGTCATAGGTTCGATTCTTGTCAGGGAGCCAGATTTTTTCTTTCAGTCGTCCCACGCTCGTCGCATGATGAACATACGGTATTTAGAGAACATTATACATGATACATGATACATGATACATGATTAGGGAATTGGAATGGGATTCCTTGGCCCTCAGAAGAAAAAAAGAGTAGATTATCTATGATGTACAAGATTCATTATGGTCTCTTGGAAATTGATCAAAGAAAGTATATGTCACTAGAAACACACGTTAGCCGTCACCCTCGCAAATTCTCTTATAAAGTACCAGCATCATTGACAAACTACCACAAGTACTCTTTCTTCTTAAGAACCACAAGAGATTGGAACAGTCTACCACTCAACACAATAGAGTCATGCTCCCTTCACTCTTTCCAAGCCAACCTTGGTCTTGTGCTTATGTCATAAACTGCTATTTATTTATATTGACTAATATTAATTACACATTCTCTTGTAATCATAATTATTAATTTTTTAGTGTGACCTGACCAACTCGAAAGAATCATCTCGTGAGATGGAGTCGAGTATTGGAAGATAGATAGATATTTCTCATTTCACTACCGAGCTTAACATTTACTAGATTTCTAGAATCTACTCACTTTTGTCACAGTGGCGATTTTTTGTCGCCGTGACGGGAGAAAGAAACAGGACATAAGTCCCAATTGATATCAATCCCACATGGAGACCAGACCACAACACCGGGGACTAGGTCCCCTACTCTTTTTCTTTATTTATCACCTCACATGACGCTTTCAACATTGCTGATCCTAGCAGTACGCAGGACGCATGTCCTAATTATACGAACCAAAGCATATGCCTTGCTCTCCAGGAGTCTCTTGTAGCTCAGTGGTTAGAGCATCCGACCGTTGTACGGAAGATCATAGGTTCGATTCGTGCCGAGGATATTTTCCTTGTCCAACGCTCGTGATGCGAGGAACATTGCATCTTTCTCAAGATGTTGTTTTTACTTCACAAAAATTTCATTGAGATTTTAATGCGACCTCAGCAAAGCGTATGAAATAAGAAGGAATAAGCTTCCTTGATGTAATACAATACAATACATTTTATTAATTCTCTCGGCTGGGTTTTTCAGAATCAATTTATAAAGTATCGGCTAATTATTAGAAACTAAATTTAAATGAAAAACCTAGGTTACACACTGAATACTAAAATTGAAAATATGAATTATAAATTATTAAACTAAATTAAAACTAGGGTAAATTGCTAGTTCTATTTACGCGTTTTGGTGATTTAAAGTCTGGTGTTCTTCTTAAAAATCCCCATAGAGGTAGAGTTTCTAATTTCACTGGATGATTTATCTCCATGATTTCTTAATGTGTTTTTATTTTTACATATATTTTAAAATCGCAATCAAATCGCCGTGAAATCACGTAAAGTGGCAGTTGAAATTGCCTGTAGTTTACACAGACAATTTGAAACAAAACGTCGTGACCTGTGAAACGAGAATAAAGCTTGCAAAAGACCTTGGCCTTCCCGTGAATGGCTCTGACTGTTTTGTAATGCTGTCTTCATGATTATAATTTGAAATATCATATCAATTCGATTGTAAAACAATATTGTTGTTATCGTTCAATCCCTTTGATCGTCGGAACGTTCCGAAGACTCTAGCAGTAAAACAATCGTCATAATCGTTTAATCTCGTTCATCGTCGGGACGATCTCGAAAATTCCCGAAGACTTTAGTACATAATGAAAAAATAATATTATGGTAACCTTGATGATACGTGCAAGAAATGTTTCCCATTTAAAGCTTTGCTAAATTGGCTGCAAGACGGCTCATCATTCCGCGGGAAAATAACTACTCTATTAAAATACATCTCGCATTTTGTTTCAATAAAGCAATAAAATGAATACTAGTGTTTGCATTTTTTCAATGTGGAATTAATGTTCACTCTACAAGGTTGGGCGCACTGTATATAGTATAATTAAAATATACTATTCATTCCACTTGTAGTTGTCATTTTAACGTTACTTGTACTGAATTAAACACGAGGAAGAGTGTTTCATCCCCCCCCTCGGGGGGGGGGGGGGGGGGGGACTGCCATATGAAAATGACAGGGGTGCTCGTCGTACCTTTTAGGGGCCAAATTTGTAGATTGGTATCGCTTAGGGTACTAAAATCTAAAATGACCACCGTTAGAATTATCGCGGTATCTTTTAGGGTTGGTAAAATATGACAGAATATGACAATGTGTTGTTTGAAATTGGTACTTCTTAGGGGTACTTCTTAGCTGTTAGGCTGAGCCTAACAGCGTAGCTCTCTGAACAGAAAACCGATGATAAGCTTAACTAAGGTGACTGAGGTCGGAAGCACAAGAATTAAGATTGACGACCGGGCTATTTTTCAATTTTAGCAATTCTCAAAAACAGTATTACGCGACCGTCTGCACAGTACATTTAGACCGTACAAAAGTTCACAAAACAACTTTTTTCTCGGTCTAGAGTAACTAGTTTGAGTAATTTCCGAATAAAATACACCTTTTGCGTATCAATAATTGCCCAAGAAACTGATTTGGAAATTAAAATTGCAAAACATACGCCAACATATTTCCATAAGGCGATGCGAGTGAAGATAGAACTATAAAATCCAACTCTTATTTTGTTTACATAAAACCGCTTTTCAACCTTTGTAATGAATGCCGAAACACATAAAAATGGACAACACAATCTTCTTTGGAAAAATGTTTATTCAAATCTCCATAAGTTTATGTTTATAGCGCATCGAGGCCGAGCTGCGCATCGAGGCCGAGCTGTCTTCGGTAAAAGAAATCAAAACGACTGGATTTGAGCACGTTTTAACAACAATTCTCCAAAACTAGCGAGAACACAAAGAAAAAGTCAATCACAGATTGATATCAATATAAATTCTCATCGAAAAATGTAAAAATTATTTTGTTTTACCTTTATGTCCCTCTACTGCTTGGAAATTCTTTAAATCCCCGCTTCTTCAGTTCTGAAACCCGAAGTGACAATTCTCCCACATTGATAAAAATGTATGAAGTACCTTGAAGCAAGATTTTATTCCTGAAAGCTCTTCTTTTTCCACTATAGCGGCTTCTGAGTATCCCTTAATTAGTATCTTGAGTAGCAAACCGCGAAAAAATGCAGGAAAATAACGACTTTAATATAAATGGTTTTCTGCGCTTAATTAGTAAACACAGCAAAACATCAAATTGTTTTCCCAGCTGACGTGACATTCGGCCGTGTAACCGCGCGAAAAACGAAGCCTCGCTTTGGTTTCAAAATTGCTAAGATCCCTGATATTACGCGACGTCATACGCTCATGTTTTGCGACGTCATACGCGCCTGCGAGCTAGCCATGCCCAACGTACGCTCGCTCGCTCGCTTGCTCGCTCGCTCCGACGGACACACATATTACGGACGCGCGTCCGCAAAAATAATCCGCTAGCCATGACCATGGGACATGACGGACTTAGGTTCTATGAGTATGGGGCTCCGCAGCGGGCGTTCGGCCCGCGACAGCTCCGCTAAAACATTAAATCAGTTATCAATATATTGAATCAGTCGACTACGTGATGTTTACATAAATTTTGATGATATTTTATTTATGATAGTGTCCTATGTTAAATAATTACCGTAAATGTTGCTTTTTTAATACAGCGTTTGGGCAAATAAGTGCGCATATTTGTCTCCAAAATAAATGAAAACCAGTTCCCGTCAATGGTCTACAAGTAATTAGTATTTGTCACTGAACTGATGTAAACATGTTACACTTCAAAAATACATTTTTTTCTACGAACTGGAAAGCAATCGTGATTATACTTGCTGATCACAACAGCTGTTTTACGTCATTATGCTCGGGGCAGTGGTAAGGTTGCAAAGTGACTGTTAATGAGGGTACGCTCTTCAAAAGACTCATTATCACGAATGAGTTGCGTGAACACGTCTGACACCATATAAATACCTTGCCAAGAAAGGATGCTCATTAATTCTGCATTTGAACAATTCTAGATTAAATCGGATGAAGAAATGGCCTGATACAGTGTCTGTCACAACTGCATCACGTTAAAGAAGTTCTGATTTCGATGCTATAAGTTATTTACGACCGAAGAAGGGACCTCGGGTCTTACTTAAGAAAATCAGTTGCACGAAATTGCTCTACGATTTGGATACCTTTACGGAGAGAAAATTTCTTGGTTCATATACACTTTGCGGTCTTGATATATTACACGGAAAATAAGTGTTCTTTTTTAAGGTTAGTGTAGTAGATAGTGATTGTTTGAACTAAATGTAGCCTTAAGATTTAATTACTTAGCGACCCAAAATTGATTTGCATCAGATGAAACCAAAGTCTTCCGGTCTACCGCTCGGCATCTAACATGTTTCTTTTTGTGTTATCGTTTGAAAAAACTCATACATGGTTATAGGAAACTACTTCGTCACATCTGAATACGGAAAAACGTATTATTTCTACGTCTTTTAGTTGTGTATGCCACTTCAGAATTAATGATTGCTTGCTTATAAGTAGTTTATTTCAGTGAACTGTCGTAAAAGAAAGCGAAACAGTGGGGCAGAAAACAATTTTTCGCTTATAGATTTATTTCGATTTTTTGTAACATTTTTTCAATTACAGATAGTCAGTTTTGTCTACGAACGTGTTGTACTCAAAGAGCTTATGAGGAAGAGCGCTCCGCTGTGCACTCACCCACCTGCGTCTTAAAGGCGTTAATACTAGGCCATTAC
This sequence comes from Cladopsammia gracilis, assembly GCA_022457155.1. Lineage (NCBI taxonomy): Eukaryota > Metazoa > Cnidaria > Anthozoa > Scleractinia > Dendrophylliidae > Cladopsammia > Cladopsammia gracilis. The sequence goes on along the minus strand of JAJGOT010000252.1, from coordinate 1,185,429 downwards.
AGATTTCCCTTTCACTCAAATGGTCTGGCTAAACAAGCAAACATTGTTTCTCCTAATGTGCCTAAACTAGCAAACATTGGTTTCGGAAGCAAAATTTGCGTCCGGGAAGCAAGAATGTTTTTTGACTTGATTCAATAACATTTCCTTGCGTCCGGGAAGCAAGATTTGCGTCCGCAACAATTGTTTGCGCGCGGCTAAACTAGGAAACATTTGCGTCCAAAACAATATTTCGGTAACAATGTTTTCTAGTTTAGGCAGACCTTAAGAAGGTGGACCGACGCCACCGAAAAACGAGGATTAGATTGAACTAAAAATAAATGGGGTGCGGGCCCTCTTATTCAAATATATTTAACCGATAGCGACTGATACGCACTGTACTGAAGTACATTTATCGGTTTATATTGGGAGTTAAATAAAATTTGTGTCATCTTAAACAATCGATTTTTAGACAACTTTAACTCTTTAAACCTGCAATTCAATGGATAAAACTTCATTTACGGTATCAACTGGGAATGCGATATTTGCCTTTCTTTTATCAGAGGAAGCATTATATATTTTTTGTCAAGAGTTATATGTTTAAATGAGTCAAGAGCCCTGTCTTACTGGGAAATGATTGACTATAACTGATCTGAAGCGGTGCTCATTTTCTTATTACAAGAAAAGCCTGTTTTACGAGAATAAATATACAGCTGCAGCCAAATGAGTCGCCGCTCTTCTAAAGTAAAGTTACAATAGAAAGAGTACTGTTGTTATGCAAAGATAATGAAAATACAGTACAGAAAGATGAATATCAATCCAATTGGAATAACATCTTCCTAGTGGGGAATTAAAATAAAAGCATATTTCATCACATTAATCGGCTTAGCTGTGTCTTCAAAATAAGCAAACGGTGTTTTTGTTGTACACATTTACTGAATCTCTCCTCGATGCCAATAAATTAAAGATAACGATATGCAGAAAAATAATTTTCTTCTGTGAGGAATTGTAAATATACAAAAACTTATTTCAACAACACGTCAACCACCTTGGCTTGTACGTTGAAGACGTTTAATTACAGAACCTCCTCAATTCCATTAAATTAATAAAAGTAAATTAAGAGCAACTGCATGGGTTTTTGCCTAAATTCAAATAATGTAGTACTAAAATAACTCTTCATTTTTGTGGTATCCCGCTATGAATACAATCGGAAATCCCTCCTCTATATAGTTATTAAATAAGAAAAAGCTCTCTGTGATTCATTGCCATGTCTGGTTAGTAATAATCAATCTCGATGTGAGCTGTTTTAACGCATACACAGGAAAGCGATTGCATACTGAGGAAATCTGTCTAGAGGATTATTGATTTATGAACACTTAAAATGGAATATTCGATCTGCCAAAATATAGTAGTATATTCTAGCTGTTTTAGACAATGGCGTCTCCTCTAGACTACTCCGATTTTGTACTGAGATATTGTATCTTTTAGATCTTAAATTTCAAGACACATCACATCTTGTGATAATGAGCCTAGAATAATTTTGCAGGCAGCTATATAGTGAAATTCTGTACTTTTAGAAAAAAATACAAATATCTGCTCTCTGTTGTTTTAGCCTCCCACTACGATTTCCAATTAAAAACGCGTCAAAATAGTAACCGAATAAATGCCTGTCGGGCTATGCATTAAATAGTATGTTAAGGACTGAAGAGCATTTAAGTGTGAGTCAGACAAAACGAACGTAGTAAAATTCAGGTCTGTTTTCGGGGTACTCTAGGTGGAGGAAACTAAGTTTGCTGGATAAAACAACGATCTCAAGGACGTTCCCGGTAAAGCTTTTTCAAATTTGTTCCATCTTTATGCGTTAAGTATTAATATAATTCACTTAACATTCGTACAGGGTGTTTCACATTGTTGCCGAGTTTTTTTGCTGTTATTCTTGTTGTGAAAATTGCACTTATTCAGATTCAGTATAGAGAGATCTATTGTGCTTCAAGATCATTTATAGCTGTTGATATCCAGTGCACCATTGGTTTTTGAGAGGGTACTGTAGTTGCCATTCCCGAAAGGCTGGTCGTGACCTGTGTAGATCTATTTAAAATGCAAGAACTATAACCTACGCATTTTACTTGATAATGACATCCCGAAGATGTCGAAACGTCGTTTGTTACTTTTGCTAATTTTTGTATTGAAAATATCAATCAAACTGTGCTTTTCCGAAATTGCGTTGTTTGCTTTTCACTATAAAAATCAATAAAGTTTAGAGTTAAGTATTTTTAAGGAAAGCACTTAAAATAAAAAAGTGCCATAGCTATAAGAGGAAGTTAAAACTGGAAAAGTATAAACAACAACAACTGATAATTTATTTTTCAATTTAAATAGTGCAAAAATCCATACAATGTTTAAACGCGCTCTCAAAGTAAGGCTGCCCATCCCTCACATTTTGGAAATTTAAATTATTGACAATTCGTCTTAGGTTATGTTTAGGAACAGCGTATAGCCTGATACGCTAGCTATTCAATCATTTATGGATGCATTGCATAAGTCAGACATGACCTAGTAAAAACTTAAGACTTATTCTGTTGTCCGTGTTGAGCTGTTCCATCGTTTGGGAATTTAATCATTACGGATGTTTTTTTTTTTTGCATAAACTACACGCTTCCTCAAACATTTATGCTCCTTTACCACGCAGGAGATCACATTTGTTGCCAACGCTTAATTGATGGTCAAATACTGAATTAATTCATAGTGCTCGTGGTTGACCTTAAAATAGGTTTTAAAGACGAATCATCATCGAAATGGGCATGAATGGGGTTAGATTCTCTCGCTTTGATCACATCTTGCTGAAATGATTGAGATTAATCCTTTAAATCCTATTTGAAAACTGAACAAATGGTACATTGAAAAAGTATTGCCAAAGAGGTTTTATTCGAATGGTCACTCCATACGTTTTTGTCGACAGACTCAAAAAGTTAGAACTGCACTACATGTCTTCATAATTGACTCTGGGAGTGAAACAGGTGAAAGGGTTAAGAATGCTACGAAGGTTTATCTGCCATTGCTACATGTCCAATCAGCCATTTAATATTGCTGGGAGAGTTATTAAAAATGCAACGCTAGTTAAATTCTCTCTTAATGTTTTATGCATGCATTTTCTCGTTCCGTGCTGTGTATCACAATAAACCTACTTTGCTTGAACAGACTACTTACAAATTGATGGTCAAACACGTTGTTAACGTGCTTGAAAGACGCTTTATAACTTGGCAAATAGTTGTTTTCACCTTTAGGATCGGAGCGCCGGGAGATCTCCAATTCAATTCACTAGACAAGCCTTAATTTAGACAACAGCTTGAAAGAACATAAACTTAAAGTGCACATTAAGTGAAATTTCTCTACGTTTTGTTTTAGGGTTTTATGTTGTTTATATCACCTTTATTTCATTTTTCTTTTCGCGAGGGGATCCACTATTTTTAGCGGTTTGAAAACTCCCGCTGGGGCCTGAAATTTGCGACATTTTCAGCGCGACCAATAAGGTATTTGCGACGTCATTCGTGTGTTCGATCACAACAAAACATAACGGAGAAGGAGACGAGCCCGGGGCTAAAATGCGCGTTGCTTTCAGCCATATTTAATCGAAATAATCCTTCCACATTTTTTCAAAATTCCACTGTAAAACGAGTGACACGCTCAATTGTAAACATACTAATGACGTCACTAGAACCCAGGTCCTTGTCTTATACACCCAACTTGCGTCGTTTGTTAAAATATTTTCCCGCCACTTCAAGTGACTTATTGTCTCCATCAAAATAATTATTAAAACACCTATTTTCAGATTGCCCAAAAAAATGGTAGTGAAATTTCACTTCATGTGCACTTAAACAGAGTCACAATCAGAAGCCACCGACCTATCTAAAATCACTGCTCATGAAAAACGACTGAAGCAAGTTTAGGTGGAGTTATTATTGGTAAAGTTACTTCGTTTAGTAATCAAAATGGTTTTAATACAAAAACAACTCACTACAACTTATATTCTACCATTCTTATTTTTCTCATTGTGCGCAAGTTCTATTCAAGTGCTCGATGAGAACTTCTTCGGACTCCAAGACTTGTTTCTATGGTGGAGAGTGGGGGAGGTAATTGAAGAACTGGTTTGGAATGTCAAAAATGTTTGGGCTCCTTCCATTTATCCTTCACTGAAGTTACCAAATTCCGTTGTTGTTAGACAGGTTTTACGAAAATCATCACTTTTTAAGCACCCGATTAAATGTGCTCTGTTTTTACTAATGGTTTTGTTTAAATTGCCTTGATGAAATATCTTTTTTTTTAAATTATTGCATTTATTCAACCTAATGATCGTTGCTTTGTCGTTTTTGTATTTCAGTTTTCAAACATAATTGTGTAAATTCCAAGAAAAACAACACAATGAACGTAAATAGAGCTTGCTGGACGTTTATGACATGTGTCATTGCAGTACTGTGTTCCAATGTGGTCCATTCAAAAGAGAGGTGAGAATATGTATCCTCTTATTCAAGTTATTAAACAAATGCATTCGATGTAGAGTAATCGTTGTTCCTTAATGTCCTCGGATACTTGAAATAGCAAACAACAACAGCACATTGCGGTGGTTGGGTTCTAGGCTCTAAACTCTTCCATTTATTAACAAACATAACAAACGTACCTTCGCATAATACAGTGCGGCTATACACAGGTATACATCCGCTTCATGAGTGTCAGTGTAATCCAAGGATAAAGTATGACAGCGACTACCCACAAAATGTTTACTGGCACAAAAACATAACATGTAAAACTCGATACATCGTAGATATAAAGGTTCCAGAACCACAATGCAGGCTAAATATCCGTTGCACATTATTTTTTAACAACCTAATTATCACCTAATTATCATATTTTAACATGCTAACACCCAGGACCTCCCTCGTCCATAAGGGAATTATTTCTCTTTCCACTAATTATTCATTGCATTCATATTACGCTACAAGAGAAATGAAATTCCTAAATTTTCGATAACTAGCTTCATCAGAGTGGTACAAACTGAAAGTAACGTTCTCGTTCGCTTTTAATTTTTACCAATGTGGACAATGGGCATCATATCGAAGATTAATAGACAATAATGACTCTAGATATTAATGCAATTTGTTTTTCAATTTAAATATGGAATCAACCGATCGCAAACATATTGTTCGAAGTATGCTTATCCTCTGTAATTTTAAGAAAAAAGTTACTCTTACCATTCGACTGCCACAGTCCCACTTCTACCCGCGCCTCTGAAAAGTGACAATTAACAGAAAAGAAACTCTGTGTAAGTCAACTCTCCGTCTAAACGGCAACCTCTCTGAAGGCTGGTTTTCACTAACGACGGAGTCGGAGTCGGAGTCGGAGTCTACATCTACATCTACATCTACTTTATTAACTAACAACGCTCTCGCATCAAGTCAGTATGTAATTAAAAATATAGTAATACAGAAGCGCAGAGCGTTACGATCTAGTGAAAATCAAACCGACGGAATCGGATGAAGATTACAGAGTCATAAGCGGATTCGGAAACATGGAATCGTTCTGATTCTTCCGATTCCGATTCCGACGAGCTTATGACTCCGCTTGCGACTTCGATTTCCGATTTTCACTAGGTCGGAAGCGCTCTTTCGACTCCGACTACGTCGCCAGTGAAAACCCGCCTTAAGACGGAGACACGAAATTGGTCTTTTGTACCTCGATTCACTCATTTTATTGCAACTAAAATCTCTGGTTCCAGTCCTGACGAAGTCCTCATTTCTTATATCCTATTCAGACAGGGAGCGGTATAAATTGTCTAGATAAAACTGACTCGCTTCAATCTACTGTCTATTCAAATAAGTGTTGTTTTTTTGTTTGCTTATATCAGCGAAAACTCCAAAATAATGGTCCAGTTGTGTTTAAAATTACTCTACTAGTGCGTTAATAGTAAAAATGAATTTGTTGGGATGCAGATGGTCAAGGATGACAATGGATTGTAACTTGAAAAAAAAATGGGCCATTTTTTCAAATTCTCCTCTTGTGCCTTGGAACTGAATTCGCTAAAAAATGATTATGGCTTGTTCTCCCTTTGGAAATTTATTTAATGTCTTCCTCTTAGTGTTCTAAAAACGATCAAAGTATATTTTGGGCTGTCGCCTGTAAGATTTTCCCGTCATGCAGTACAGTCATATGTCTGAATTTTGTTTCCCAAAGTCAAACTAATCTGCTTATGACTGCCATTAAACAATATGATCTATTTATAGTATCTAACATATTTCGTACCGTGGATCGACAAAGAATGTAGTGGAGCCCACAATATTCTCCTGTAAGCTAATATTAACTTACAGAAGATAAAACGAATTAAGTTTCAATTTTAGCATAGTTGTGACTCTAAAGCAGGAGTTTCGATAATAAAATATTTTTAATGTTTAAAAGATTGTGAAAAAATGTATAAACTTCATATTGTGAAATTCATCAACAAACTTTCTCCACTTCAACCTTTCTATTGATGAGCAGTTTTACTAAATGCTCGCCCCCAATGAACTTCTTTAACAGATAAACTATGTAGGGTTTGTTTTTAAATCTCCTCCAGTCCCTGTGGGAATCTCTAACCAGAGTCTTATTTTCAGTGCCAAGGGGAAAGACATGACTGCCCTATTAAACAATCTTATTAAAGGTTATGACAAACGACTCAGACCAAACTTCGGAGGTAAGCTTACCAGCTACTGCATGTCTTTTGAGCCACAGCTTTTTATCTCTTGGGGCTGGTTCCCACTAGCAACGTAATCGGAAACTAGAGACTAGAGACCTGTTTAAGTATTCATAAAACTCAGTTTTTAATGGCATCTTTCTAAATTAAATAATCCTTAATCATCTACCAAACCAGTTAATAGAAAGGACAATTTTCAACCATTTACATGTAATGTATTATGTTTCCTACCCCGTTGTTTCGACAACTGAAGTAAACATCGTCGGGAAAATATGCTTCTATCTACAGGACCAATATTCAAAACGTTTTCCTGTTTTACCTGATTCCTTCTGTTTCGTTTGACGTAGGTCCACCAGTTATAGTGACTGTTGGACTATGGGTATTATCCATTGACTCAATCAACGTTGTCGACATGGTAAGCTTAAGTGCTTGTGTTACTCCATCAATATCTTCATTTTTATCTGCATTAATACATTTAGAACGAGTAAAATTACTGATATCTCAAATATTACTGGGGAAGATGTAATATGCTTAAGGCAAAACGGACCGTTTATTAAATGTCAAAAAAGGTACTCAATGAGTACACGAGACACGGCGCAACACTGTGGTGATCACTAGTTTTCAGTTGATTTTAAAGGCTCACCTTCACCCAAAATGCTGTGCGCGCCGTGATCATTTTCTGTGCTGAATTTCGTGTAACATGAAATTCATGCTTGAATGCGTGCAACCAATCAGATCAAGCGTATGAACAATGGAGCATTTCAAAACAAAAACAAAAAACAAAAAAACGACCGCAATGTCTTTTGGGTGAAGGTGGGCCTTTAATGATAATAATAATATTCATGTCGATGGTGGTTATGGTAGTGATTATGTTACAATCGCTGTCAAAGGACAATGCGCTTAGTCCTCGGGTCACAGACCCAGTATATCCGGCGCTGAACTACGCTTTATGCTGTTTTTTTTTTCTTCCAGGACTACAAATTGGATTTCTTCTTAAGGCAGCTTTGGAATGATCCTCGCTTAAGTCACGAATGGAACGGAACTCTGGCCCTCAGTAACACCATGTTGGAAAAGATCTGGGTTCCGGACACGTATTTCGAGAATTCCAAAAGTTCGCAATTCCATAAAGTGACAATGGTCAACAAGTTGTTGTCCATATCTCCTGATGGAGGGGTACATTATAACGCAAGGTAATATCTTACAGTTTGCTATCAATGAAGAAGTATTCAGGTTAAGTCAACTTCTGTTCAGAATCCATGTCATGGGCAAAATCAAAACCCCTAATACTATCACGTAGCCAGTGTGTACGGAGGGCCGTGGGTTCGCATCCCATTTGGAACTCAGAAAGAAATTCTGAGTTCCTTTCTCTCGCTCTATTTCATTCAAAAACTTAATCACCAAGAACCTCAATGTATTATCTGTCGATTTCCTTTATATGTGGTTTTAATTATAATTGCTTTTTAGGAAAGATAGAAATATTCATCAAAATATTGTACAAATACAATTGGCATTATCTATCAATAATATCGCATCATATATCTTCTTTTTAGAGTGACCGTGCGGGCTAACTGTCCTATGGACTTGCGCCTCTTTCCATTTGATAAACAGCAGTGCGAATTGAATATCGAGAGCTGTAAGTGTGCAGAATACATAACCCACTACGTTTTTTTTTTTAAGTGACCGAGCCACCTCTTACATAGCCGAAAACATCCAGCATCTACAAGATATATCGTCGTCAGTGAGATACAAATGTTTTAACTTTCTACAACACTTAGTGGTTTAATAATAGCAAAAATTAGCATTAATAGATGGCATTAACAAAGGATATGAACGCCACATGTATGCATTTATTTTATGTATTTATTTTACAAAATATTTATACAGGAATATCTAATTCAGCGTAATTGCTAGTTGAATATATTTGGCTTGGAATTGAAACGAATGCAGAGTGTTTCCTTTCCATTATTACTTGCACAATAAAGTCTAATTTGAACTTACTTGGCATTTTAAACCCCCGTTGATTTTAATCCTCGTTGATTTTATTCCCGTCAAACTTAAATTTGATTCTCAAAATGAATGTTGCGTTTGCTTTGGTTTTCGTTTGTTGAGCTGTGTGGTTCACTCAGATCTGCAGTACGCGTGCTTTAGTCGATCAAGCATACATGCTGTTTTTCCTGCAACTGACCAGCAGAATTCCAACAACACCAATCAAACGCTTGACACCCAGTGTAAACTGAGATTTGAGTCTAATGCTGATTGTTACACTGAGATAATTGCGTTTGCTCTGGTTGAACAGAACGAACGAAAAAACGGCTCCTTGTCAAGACACATTTTGTATACGATTGCTTTTTGAAAGTTATATTCGGTAATCAAAACAAATATTGCTTTCACTTTAATTTGTAGACGGATACAACGCCGAAAACATGCAGTATAAATGGGAAAATCGAACCGACAAAGGTGTGGCAGTAAACGATAAGCTGGATGATATGCCGCAGTACAACTTGACAGGCGCATCAACAAAAAGTTACTTTACTGTTTATTATTCAGGTAGGTACACTCGTTGACACATAAAATAGAAGATAGCTCGCGCAAATCTGTCACTGGTTCCTGTACGTTTGTGTAAGGAGTATAGTGATGGACCTTCACTAGAAAGAAAGTTTAACACAATAACTGAATATAATGCGTGCGCTCTGATTGGACAATAGCTATTGACTATATATAGGATAATTAATATTAAATTATATAAAAGCAATAAGCAACGCATTTCCATGGCTTTTTGGCGCAATAAAGCACTTGGGATATTGGAAAACACTCGAAAAGCTTGTAAATCACTCGCCTTCAGCTCATGACTAACAGTCTCTTATCGTGTTCTTCCAACATCCTGCATTGTTGGAAGAGTGTCAACATGATAGGGACTTTATATAACTGCAAATGAAGGCTTTTCTGTGTTTAATAAGTAGAACGTTTGCATTATGAGATGGTGAATACCATTCTTCGTCGTATGTTAACCCTATTTAGCCTGGGCTCATTTTCTAGTCCCAGAGCCTAATGCCCCCTCCCTTCCCCCGGGAATAAATATAAGATATTGGTGTAAATAACAATCTACGCAGAAGTATCAACCTTTGTCTTCTAACAACAACAACAACAACAACAACAACAACAAGTCTTTATTTAAAAAAAAAACGGTTACATTATACTTCTCATCCTGTTCCTCGTGAACGCTGGCGAGAGAGAATCTAGTCTCTCACCTGTTGTCACGGGGTTACTACGGGCGGGATCACCAGGCAGCAGAAGGGTGCAGACGATGGAAAAGCAGCTAATATTTGATTCTATTCAGACCTCTTTTTTTTTTTGCAGGAAACTGGTCTCGTCTTTCGTCATCATTTGGCTTTACCAGGAGGGCGGGATATTTCTTAATTCATATTTATGCTCCTTGTGCGCTTATTGTCATATTATCGTGGATATCATTTTGTATCCCCCCTGATGCTACTGCAGCTCGGATTGCACTCGGGATAACCTCGGTGCTGACGATCACGACAATATTGAACATGTTAAATACTACGATGCCAAAGGTAATAACCTTTTATTAGAATAGAAATCAGAGCATTAATTAACTCTGAGAATTAGCCATAGTAAGGAAATGATGACCTGGTAGCTATTGCGACGGAAGATTTAACCCCGTGGTCGTTGGTTCGAATCCTACCGAGTTCAAATATTTCTTCTTTGCCTCGTGTGGCCCCTATTTTCTTACAAGGTATAACGCTTAGTATGAATGTTTTAGGTTGTTCGCAACACTTCCAAATTAGTTATCACAGAAACTTGCCCGATAAATAATGGAAGATTTTTTGCGCATTCGAAGGTCAGGAAAGATCACGGTTTGGTCTTCTAGCATTTACGTGGTTTCAAGCGTATAGTGCAGAGCCATGCTTACTATCTGAACGTCTGGAAGGTCAGGTGTCCGGTATTGTTCTCTCGTGATGCGTTATTTAGACTGACTAGTTCTAATTCTTCATGCTTTTTGGCGTAGTGAGTAGAAGAGGCCTTCTCTGGATTTCCCTTTAGTGGTGAGACCAGCTGTTTGTGCGTTTTTCCCTCTATCAAATATTTATTAAATCAAGTTTTTTCACTGAAATAATGGACTGAGAAAGCATTCACCGTACATATTTAAAAACACCTGCCACACAGACCAGCAAACGTTGTTAAGCTGATTGTTTTGAACGACATCTCGATTAGTATTATTCAGTCAATATATCATGCGTTTGCGTTTGCAAGATAACATTATAATTATAGCTTTTGAAATAAATCAATGGCTACCAGGCGAATCGGCAATCAGGTGAACACTTTCTAATAGCCAAATGTTGTTTCAATAGACCTTTTCAGCTTGTATGTTTTGTTTTCCCAATGTAGATCACGCGAAGTTACACTAGAGAACTGTTTCTTTTAAAAAAAATTTTCTTCACGTGCATTAATGTATGCATAATTTATGAAGAGACAAAGGACAAATTCCCTTGAAAACATCACATGACCTACATTGGGAAAACAAAACACACAAGCTAAAAAGGTCTATTCCTTGGTTTTCTTACAGTTTAAGCTCGCATCTGATTGGTGGATGCACCAAATTACAGCGTTGACGACTTTTTTTTTGATCCCCGCAGTATTTGTTAAGTACAATCGTAGTTAACGCTTGCCTTTTCGTTGCTATGTCAGGTATCATACGTCAAGGCAATAGACTGGTATCTCATTGGAAGCTTTCTGTTTGTTTTTGGCGTGCTGGTAGAGTACACATTTGTCCTCTACGTGGTCAATGTTCATAATAAACGTTTAAAGAGGATTATGTTAGAACACCAGATAGAAGAAGCGGTAAGTAATCAGTTAACTATTGAATTCTGTGATCCATTATTACAGTATTTCAAACCAAAGAAAAAAAGAACGATCAAATTTTCTACTCTGTGGAATGTTCTTATAGATTTGGCAAATCGAGCCAAATATTAAAACCATGTAGGCCATCAGTTTAAAGTAGCATTTATTCTAGTGTTTCACCATATGGGCTCTTATCTCCCTCTGCCATGGGCTCTATGCCATTAACAAGGTTTTAATCTTTTGGGCTCTAAACCCAAGTACCTTAACTAACAGAAAGAAAGCTAGATATGAAGTGAATTCGCGAAGGAAGGAAGAAAAAACAATAATCAGTTTTTACCTTTTTCCAAGATAAAATGGGAGCATGTGAAAAAAAAAAAAGGTTGCCCTTCTCGCCATCCACAGCCGATAACACTAAGAATAGCCAACTCGACCGTTTGTTTTCACAGATGCAAATGTGTATTTTTTTAATTTTAATATACATGAAACGAAACCGTTGAGCCGCCATTTTTTCGTTTGTTGTCACCGCAAGTTCAGAAGGCACTATTTACTCTGTTTTTCTCTATAAACGACAACCACAACGTCACTGGTGAATCCCATTTTTAACTCGTGAATACCCGAATAAGTTGTTAAGTGGCATTTTCACTCGAACGCTCGCTCGCTCGATCGGATGTAAACAAAGAGCGCGCGATACGAGACGGTGTTGGAGAGAGGGAAGGGTGGGGAGATGGACGCAGGTGGGGGGGGGGGGGGGGGGAGGGGGTCGGTGGAGCAAAACGCCGAGAAGAGGGGATTGTCCGAAGGTGTGCAGAATATTTTATTGACAGCGTGTTGTTTTCACGAGTTAGCTCATATAGGAGTCTTTGATTGTTAACACATTGCAATGTCTGATTTTAGTTGTATATGTCTCGTTATAGGATGAAGAGGTAGCCAAAAACGGTTCGCGGAAGCCAGCAATGAACGGGAGTGTACCACACAGTAGCAATCACAATTATGATTATGACCCGTTAGAGGTAATTAAGTACACCATTTATCATCTTTAGTAAAGATCGATGACATTCAATATGCCTGTTTTACCCTATTCAGACCGGGGAGGAGCAGAAAGTGTCCGCGCTGACTTAAAGGGTACTACTAAGCAACTAAAATATCCCTTAGTATTTTGTGACAAAGTTAAGAACACTTATTGGCCTTTGATAGTATTGCATAAAACTCTGGGAAATCATTTCTTTAAGGTGGCTCTCAACATTTTCTAGTAATTTCCAGTACTCACACTTTGATGAATCAATTACCACTGTTTATAAATTAGTGCTACAATAATAGTATCAAACAGTCATTGTTGAAAAAGTTTAGGTCATTGTCATGACGTAACAGGTTACTATAATAACAGTATAATCTGTAAAAGACACTGTTAACCTGTTACATCATTGCAATAACCATAACTTGTTCACCTATGACTAGGCATTTGTTTGATGCCTTTATTGTAGCACTAGCTGATAACGAGTGGTTGTATTGATCCATCAAAGTATGCCGAGAACTATTCCGAGCGACCTTAATTGTGAACATTCAAACGAAAGCACTGAGCAATACTTTCGAATGGTGCTGCCAGTTTTTCAATGTTTGACAAACCGGAATTCACGACCTTTTTTCAATTTTAAACTTGTCTATATTTAGAAGACAAGGAGCTAACTTGCTTTTCTCTGTCGTTCGTTTAATTCACTAGAGTTATAGCGCCTTCACCGAAAAATCCAAGAGACCGACCACGCATCTCTGCGAAAGATCAAAAGGGAAACGACACCACTCTTCCAGTGACATTGAACACAGACCACTGACATATCCCAGAACTCCACAGTGTAGTGTCAAGAGAAGCTGTCTTCATCTAATTGACTCGGATTGTATCGATGATTACTCCAGGATTCTGTTTCCGATCTGTTTCATCCTGTTCAACATCATATACTGGTTACGGTTTAAACTGCTGTGAGGCGAAATTACACTGTTCTTTATTTTTCTACCACCAAGACCTGTTAGCCTTTCAGCAGGAACATAATTAATATTATGCAAATAAAGTATATTGTTCAAGCGTTAGAACATAAAAATTGACGCGTATGAAAGTAGGAGGCTTCCTGTTTCCCGGGACAACGTTAACTGTCCTTTATTAGATGGTATCCATATAACATATGTTTCTATGGGGAAATAACGGTTCGTCTGTGTTTGTTGGATTTTGAGACACTTGACTGAACAAGGCTTCCTGTTTTCCACGGCAACACTACTTGTCCTTTATTTGAGATTTTGAGACCACCTTAGCAATGTTGACACTATTTAAGACCTTTCTACCTGGCGTTTTTTTGTAACAATTTCATATCATGTGATACAATGTATTCACGAGAACACGTGAATGGGTAAATAATAATAATAATAATAATAATAATAATAATAATAATAATAATAATAATAATAACAATAATAATAATAATAATAATAATAATAATAATAATAATAATAATAATAATAATAAGGTTCTTAACCCTCGGACTTACACGCAAACGTATACCCCAACCGTGGTACAATATTTCGGAAATATTTTACATCTAATCGATAGCCAACGATGTGCTCTACGGGATAAGGTAAATATGATGGGTTGTAATGTTGCTGGGGGTCCGTGACGTCATCCAAAATGGCTGCCAAGACGGCCGCCATCTTGGATTTCACTAAAAATTCAAACTTATCGGGAAAATGCGGAAATTGCAAATATTGTTTGCTAGAGTTGTATATGTTTTATCGCTAAAAAACGTGAAAACATGCATTTTTCTTAAAAAATGGCTTGACCACATGTTACTTATGACGTCATATCTCGTTACCATAGCAACCCGTTGTCGCCAAACTTTACCAAAATGTGTCTCAAGGATAAATGAACAGCTACTGAAAACGGCATGTGCTAATCTTAACTGGTCTTGAAAATATCGGAGAAAAACCTTAAGGGGGGGGGGGGGGGGGGGGGGTGGCAACCCCCCCCCCCTGTACGTCCGAGGGTTAAAAACGCATCTCACATCAGTCTCGATGCTTTATACAAATATTGAATATAGAGAATGTAATAACTACTGCTAGAAAGCTAAAGAAGACTAAAACTAAGATAAAATGCCAAAACTAAACAAACGCGCCCAGGTAAAAAGGTGCCAAAATTTAATTTAGCTCAAATGGGGTTTTAACTCATAAGAGTTATTAGTTCTGAAACAACACATGAATTCTTGTCATATACTAATATCCTAATTTAAACCCTGATTTATCGACACAAATTTTAAATCAAGCGATAGGGTTATTATAGCCTAAACGCATTTGTTTATTTACTCAGTAGTGGTCGTGTGATTCCCCAGACAGGTCTGACTGGCTACTCCCCAGCCAAGGCAGTATGACTACTTTCAGACAGTGTTGTATTTATATTTTAACATTTCCTTTTATGATGTGCACTGTTCATTAAGACGACTGTAGAATGCGCCAAGAAATGTAAACGTTATATGTTTTCTTCAAAAGAAATCTGACTTTCACTGAAATCTGAAAGTGATAATTGGGTACCCTAAAGAAAACTCGTTCATACAAAATATATAAAGTCGCAATATGATATTTTGCAATTACATTAATAAAGATTGAGTGATCTTATGATTGAATTGATGTAGATAACTGTATATACGTTGTGAATAGCATTTTGAATAAGTTGTAATGTAAAAAGACTTGGAAACCATGCAATAACAGAGTCAACATAGCCAATGTAACATAACAGTTTTTAAGTTAAATAATACGAAAATAAACTAGAAAATTAAAGATAAACAGACCAATGTATAGTTACATGGCCCCGTCTTTTAAAGATTTAAATTAATCCTCGAAAGTACACGCAACTTATATCCCAATCATAGTACAAGGGACGGGTGTGGTTGCAGCCCCCGTTATCCTCCCCTTTGAGTTTTTGCGGTGTTACGACATTTCGAAAATATTTTACCTTTGACAGATAGCCTGAGAAGTTATCTACAAGATAGGTAAATATTATGGGTTGCGACGATGTGTGGCGTCATCTAAAATGGCGGACAGGATGACCGCCATCTTGGATTTTACTTAAAATTCAAATTAATCGAAAAAATCTCGGCGAGAATTCAGAGTGTAGAATGTGATATAATAAAATTAGAAATTCAAGCACGTAACCGTGGACGACAATCCTGCTGTTATACGTTGGATCAATAGTGATCTGATCGGTTTAACAAGTGGAATAAAATATAGAAGCAAAGACCGACGCAACGTAGATACAAATTTAAAAGGTGTACTATATTTCGGCTGGACAAACCAGCCTTCTTCAGGTACAATGAGGTAAAATTTACATTGGCTTTTTATATATAGTTGACATGTATACGTAACAACGGAAATACGTAGGGCTACGCCTAGAAAAATAACAATGACAGAAAAAAAAAAATAGCTGATAATGAAAAATATACAGAAAACAAGGAAAGGAAAACTAATACAAAAGTGAATAATTAGTATATTTCTTCGCGAATGTTGAGGCCGTGAGGAACAAGTGTTCTGCCTTTTGAAATTAAGGGGTGGCGAATGGTAAATCCGAGACTCGCCGAGACATCGAGTCCCTTGTTTCAAAATCCGAGACCGAGACCGCAGCTACGTTACAAAATCCGAGCCCAAGACCCAATGCGGGAAAAAACCGAGCCCGAGACTTAGTGCCAAAAATATCCGATTCACCTATCAAACAACAAACAAGGATGAAGAATGAGAATGATTGACAAAAGTACCCGAGACTCCGAGACCTTGAGGAAATAAATCCGAGACTCCGAGACAGAAAAAGCACCAGCCAAACGAGACTTTGAAACTTAAAACAAAAACTACCGAGATTTCGAGACCGGACCAAAATTTTCCGAGACCCACGATTTTGAAGGTACCATTCGCCACCCCTAAATTAGGAAAGCTTCTTTGGCCTTACATATACGTATTGAGTCTCGGTTAGAGAAAATTTTTTCAATGGGGATTAGTTGCATGTCATTAGCATTGTGATTAGGAGAGGAAAGAAAATGTTCAGCGGCTGTAGTAGGTTTAGACTTGTTGTTGGGATTATCTATAGTACGGCGGTGTTCATTAAATCTGTCTTTTAAACGTCGTTTAGTCTCTCCAATATATTGTAAATTACAGCGGTTACATTGAATCATGTAGATTAAATTTTTAGTGTCACAGGTCAGGTTAGATTTGATAGTACGCGTTTCACCGGTAGAGAAGAAAGTATAGTTATTAAGTCCGTCAGAAATGTAGGGACAAGTAGCGCAGTTCTTTCCGCAACGGAAAGAACCACAAGGGGGTTGGGGATGGGGGTTAGTAGAGTTAGAAGGGAGTTTAGCTGAAACTAGTATATCACGGAGATTAGGGCAGCGTCTGAAGGCTACAAGAGGCAAATGGTTAAAAGCTTTTTTACAACGTTCAGAAGAAAGTAGTAAATTATAATGTTTTTTAATTATGTTAGAGATGCGAATAAGTGAAGGATTGAAAGTCATAATAAAAGGTATACGTTTGGGTTTGTTGGTGTCTTTGGCTTGTAAAGTAAGTCTGCGGGGAATGTCAGCAGCGCGCTGTATTTGTCTGGTTAGGAAGTTGCGGTTGTAGCCTCGTTTAAGCAGGTATGTAGTTAACTCAGTAGAACGAGCTTTGATAAACGGAGAGCTAGACTGAAAGGAATGGCTTTTTTAGTATGTAAGGGATGACAGGATGAAAAAAGTAGATGTTGGTGTTTGTCCTTAGGTTTAGTGTAAAGGTCAGTACAAATGTTACCGTTGTGTAAGGAGACATTAACTTCAAGGAAAGGTACGTTAGTATAGGAGTGTGAACTGGTGAATTTAATGGTAGGGTGAATGTTGTTAAGATAATCGATGAAAAATTTTAGGTTATCTAAACCTTCAGTCCAGATCATAAAAATATCATTGATATATCGTAGCCAAGTGTGAGGATGAAATGGGGCTTTTTTCGAGATATAATTAATGGGGCTTTTTCGAGATACATGTATAATTAATTGCTCTTTTTCGAGATATAATTAAACATTTTGCTGCTGACCTCACGCCTGACATCATGTTACTTATGACGTCATATATCGTTGCCATAACAACCAATTCGCCCCACACTTGGCCAAAACGTGTCTCGGGGGCAAACGAACAGCCACTGAAGACGGTATATGCTAACAATAAATGCTTTTGATGCTTGTATGTCCGAGGATTAAGCCGCAGTGAAATAAACTCAGCAATATCACAGTGTTAACATGAAAACGCTCTCGTTTTTGCCAATGCTTTATAAGAAACCTCTTCCGCTTGGCCGGTCAATTTTTTTTGGAAGCTATCGGCACAACTATATAAATCTAATGACATCATTTGTACAAAGTTCAGGGGCATGCACCTAACGAGGAATGTTTAAAAAAAAGGCTTGGAATGGCGTTGTACTGTTTTTCCATATCATTTTGATGCTTTTAAAGGAAACCATGTGAAAGTTCGTACAATTTGATCCTTTCGGTTCTTTTAGCTGAATATTTCAGCGGCAGAAAATTTTAGAGAAACGAATCTCATCTCCCGAATTTACAAGCTGCTCTCGCCTTTCCGAAAATCCAAGGTCACCTTATTTCGCACCTAAAACGACATTTTTTCCCCCCGTAAACAAATGTCACGAAAGTTTGAGGCGACATACCGTAATCTAATTTATCACGACTTTTTAAGCGGTCTAAGGCCGTCAGAACAGCTTTTCCACAGAAACGATTCATTTGGTGCTTCCGAAAGTTGGTCATAGTGTAATATCGCCTGTACAATAAGGGATGGCAGAAGATATTTCTTTTGGTGAGGTTATGCCGGATTGAAAGGACTTCAGTCTACTGTTGGTGGAAGTCTCATTGAATAAATCATTGGTGTTAAACAGTTTTGACCATGGAACGTCAGGCACGCATAGTAAAAGACAATGGTATAGTAAAAGTGGACTGTACATGTGGGGACTGAATGCAGAAATATGGATTTTTAGTGAAAGGTAAATGAAAAACAGGTAAACAGATATATAACAATTATGTACTGTTTAGAATGAGCAGTATTGTTACACCTGATAAAACACGTGCTGCGAATTTTTGAACGACTTCAAAAACATTCCTCGCAAAGCATATCCCCACGGAGATTAAACAAGTGCGCTTTAGTGCAATGCGCAAATGGGGAAATTAGCATATAAGAAAAACAAGTAGACTGATCAGCATACGACAAATGTGCCACATGTACCGACCGACGACTTCCACGAAGTGATCATGGCGTCCCGTCTCCTTTAGAAAGTTTTGCGATTTTAAAGTTGTGAGGAAAAACATTATCTCCTGATAAATGCTATAATGAAGTTGACAGGTACAGTGTATAAAACGTATTTGAAATTTTTTTTTTCAGTGGAAGAGAGCAAATAGAAATAAGCCGCTTGCATCTCTGAGTCCACTTTTCATGTGGGCATTGGCGTCATTCAAAATGATGGCTAACTTGCTTAACTGTTTGTTGCATATTTTGTTTGAGAAGTTTCCAAATAGAATGGCAAAATATATTCGTATAACAGGAAGTGGTAGGTTTATTGTGCGTCAAAACGTTCTAAGTGAAGGTAGATCACATGACGTAACGACGTCATATGACGAGGAATTTGCGTCATCATTTCGAATGGCCGCCATCTTAGATTTCCATCATGTTAGGAAAGTGCCCAAATTTAGTCAAAATTGATTTAGATATAAATAGTAAAATCATCTTAAATTGTAAAATTTATTACTAGAAATTGAAATTAAGTTGGGTAAACACGCTTGACAAAATACTGTTGCTGTGGAATGGTCAAATGTCATGAAAAATGTCAGTGCAACATGTTCCCAGATAAATTTAAGAAAAATTCACGACGTTTGGTTGGTATTGGTTACGTGCTTATGAAGTTGTTAACGTTAAAAGTTAGCGCGGGTACTTTCCGCTCCGTTTAGCAAAGTTTATAAAAAATCGTGGTAAGTGGTTCAGAGTCATCTGTTTTTAACACCTTGCAAAAATTTGCATCTCAACATGCTAATGACAATTCGATAATAAAAATGGGGTTCACCGAGCTCGTTTTTTAGTTATAAGCACTTAAAGCTTAAATAAAGGGTGACTTTAACAGGTTATACTGTTATCATGGTAACCTGTTATATCATAAAAGAGACCATAACTTGTTCACCAATGACTGGGCATTTTGTTGATCCATTATTGTAACATCAGGGTCTTTCTGCATGTACCGGTACTCATTAACCACTCATTGTCTTCTATTGTTTGTGAGGTATTGTATTCTTGGCCTTGTTTTGCATTTGTATTATTGTCGTTCTTTGTTCCTTTTGTTTTACGTAATATGTGACCGGTACATGCAGAATCTACCTAACATCAACTGATAAAGAATGGTAATAATGATTCACCATAAGTGATAGAAATGCTGGGAACTATTGCGAGCCACCTTGAAGCGTAAATGACAGATTTTTTTTTATTTGCTTAATGGAATCTACATGGTGTTCTGATAAAAAAAACGTAAAAATTTTTTTCGCTATCGATTTTTCTTTTCCGTGTTTTAGCCGTCTAAAAACGTGAAATTTCACTTCCGGTGGGGTACAATAAAGCGCAAGAAGAAAGACTGGGGATTATCCGCTGTGACATCAAAATCAGAATGCCAGTTTCGCGGTTTCTCGGCTCTTCAGTATTTTTGGTTTGCCCCGAGGAAGAAACATGGTTCTATTAAGATCTGTTGTAGTAACATGTACCAAAAACAACAAGGAACCGAGAAAACGCGAAACTAGCATTCTGGTATTTACGTCACAGCAGACTATCCCCAGTCTTTCTTCTTGCGCGGTATTGTACTCCAACGGACGTGAAATTTCACGTTTTTAGATAGCTAACACGGAGAAGGAAAATTGATATCTAAAAAGTTTTTTCGACTTGCTTATGAGAACAGCATGTAGATTCGATCAAGCAAATAAGCACTTTAACCGGGTGTCTGTAAAGCGGAGTTCAAATCTACAGTACTGCGAACTGGAACTGGAACTGGAACTGTCATGGGCAATTCTTTTGTTCTTTTTGACGTATTCATGGACATTTCCCGAGGGCAATTTCACTCTGGGGAAATCGGTCACACAAAGAAAGTTGCTTCTCCGTGGGCAAGAGCCTCTTGCCCAAGAGTAAAATGGCTAGTGTGACCGCAGCTAATGTAGTTCATGTGATGTTACCCTAGAGAACTGTTTCTTTTAAATTTTGTTTTCTTCACGTGCAAATGGATGCATAATTTATGAAAAGACAAAGGACAAATTCCCTTGAGAACATCACATGACCTGCATTGGGAAAACAAAACATACAAGCTAAAGAGGTATATTTTTTTCTTGCGAGAGCTGTTTGAAATCTCTGCAATAATTTTCGTTTTAATGCGAGAAATATCGTATTTTTCCGCAAACATTTACGTTGTACCCTGCTCTCAGCGATAGTTTTGGATCCGATAGCTCTGTTAGTCGCTTAAACTGCCAAGTTTGAAGTTCGGGATGATTTCTTCCTGCCGACCTCGAGCTCAATATCCTCTACGTGAAAGATCTTCGGGCCATTTGTAGTGGACTCAACCTCTCAGCAAACGGTACGCGCGTCGCTTTGGTCAAAAGATTACAACAATCCCGAATCTTTGCCCAACGGCCAAGATGGCGGCCAACACGTGCATTCTTCCATCGAGAATTATTTCAAAATAGCGTGGTCGAATAAGAGGCAGCGTGAGAACATGTTAGTGGAAGAAATAATCAATGTTTGTGCCATAGACCCAGATGAACCAGAACGCGCTATATGTGCTTTATGTTAATATTGGATGAGGTTTTTGTGATATCCGGAATAATCAAGGTCAAGTTAAGTGTTATCGGTTGAGACTGACGCTGCTAACACTAAAACCGCAATGATTGTTTTATTATTCATTATTTTAAAGAAAATAACGACAAACGCACTGTCGCACGGAACACAGTTTATTATTTTCCAACAAGAATAGAATTCGCCAACCCTGAACTTGACATTGGTCTTGGAAAACATACATTGCCACGTAACTGTATGCTCTTAGCCAATGAAGAGACAGATTTAAAATATTAAAAATCAAGAAACAAGAGCCACGTATCATACTGCCATAAACACCACAGGGAGCCCATACAATCTGTTTGTGTAACACAATGACCGTTTGTAATTTTATAGGAAATGTATGGGTTTACCTAAATTTCATATTATGGCGACGTATCGCCAAATGTATGTACTGATCAACGAAAAATAAGCGTTAAATTACCTTATTTGGTGTGTGTTGTCGTCCTTTTGCCGTAAAAGTGATATTTTGAGCGATTTTGAAGGATTCTGAGTTCGCCGTTGACTGTACGTCTAAGACGTACAGTCAACGGCGAACTCAGAATCCTTCAAAATCGCTCAAAATATCACGTTGACTGTACGTCTAAGACGTACAGTCAACGGCGAAATCAGAATCCTTCAAAATCGCTCAAAATATCACTTTTACGGCAAAAGGACGACAACACACACCAAATAAGGTAATTTAACACTTATTTTTCGTTGATCAGTACATACATTTGGCGATACGTCGCCATAATATGAAATTTAGGTAAATCCCATACATTTCCTATAAAATTACAAACGGTCATTATGTTACACAAACAGATTGTATGGGCTCCCTGTGTAAACACCAGAGGAAACTATAAATCTTTGAAGAGGGCAAAATTAATAAAGCACAAACAGTTAGGAAGTGCGTTAAAAATACGTCCCTCGTGTTATGATGACTGTTTACGACCTACAATACGTAACGACTATGGCTAGATACTAGATCTTTATTGATCCTATGTCCTATGTACAACCTCGGACAATACTGTTGAGTAACATATATCAATCTTACTTCAACAATCCTTGCCCCTTTGCCTCTTATCAATGTTGCTTTGGCCCGAAGGTGAATCGTCACACCTTCAAGACAACACAGAGTAAAAGGGGAAGGGGGGTTAGGTGACATTTCTGCCAAACTGTTTTTAGTTTTTATTGAACGAGATGTCGACAAATACGTCAACTTCGCGTTTGTTTCAACTAGCTATGGCCGGGGTTGTAGCTACAACCTACCATATTTTCTCAAATCAAATAATCGGGCGAGTTGCTACTGAACTCTAGTATAGGTAACCAGTAATTTCTCTAAGCTTTTAATTTTTTCTACTATAACAACAACAATTAGCCGAAAGTTGGAAAAACAGAAAAAAAAATGTAAAATACAACAATTCACATATTACATTATATTACTTAACTCTAAACGAGCGTCTTTCATTTCTTGTTTATGTCTGAAATAAAAAAGTTGAAAAAAATCAAACATTTGGGCATACATTTTTTTTACCGTAAACATCTATGGGTCTTCAATACTTTAACTGCACTGCAAGCGACAAATGCAAAACAGACTTTCGCAAAACACTGAAAGCAAACACCTCCAATAAAAAGTTCGTCAAGGTTATATTTTTTAATCTGATTCTTTTTACGACCTACCATACGTGCGACTTTGACTTGATACTAGACCTTTATTGATTTATGGAACATTTATATGACAAATTCCTATGCACCTATGTCCTATGTACAACCTCGGACAATACTGTTGAGTAACGTTAACATATATCAATCTTACTTCAACAATCCTTACCGAAGGTCTTCATTTCTTGTTCTACAGGTCTGAAATAAAAAAGTTGAAAAAAAAAATCAAACTTTTGGGCATACATTTTTTTTTACCGTAAACATCTATGGGCCTTCAATACTTTAACTGCACAAGCGACAAATGCAAAACAGACATTCCGACATTCGCAAAACACTGAAAGCAAACACCTCCAATAAAAAGTTCGTCAAGGTTATATTTTTTAATCTGATTCTATTTACGACCTACCATACGTGCGATTTTGGCTTGATACTAGACCTTTATTGATTTATGGAACATTTATATGACAAATTCCTATGCACCTATGTCCTATGTACAACCTCGGACAATACTGTTGAGTAACATATATCAATCTTACTTCAACAATCCTTACCGAGGGTCTTCATTTCTTGTTCTACAGGTTTTTCAAAAATTCCTTTCACAATCATTCATGATTTCGAATCATTCATGATTTCGAATCATTCTACATATATCAATCTTACTTCAACAATCCTTACCGAGGGTCTTCATTTCTTGTTCTGCAGGTCTGAAATAAAAAAGTTGAAAAAAAAATTAAACTTTTGGGCATACATTTTTTTTTACCGTTAACATCTATGGGCCTTCAATACTTTAACTGCACAAGCGACGAATGCAAAACAGACATTCGCAAAACAATGAAAGCAAACACCTCCAATAAAAAGTTCGTCAAGGTTATATTTTTTAATCTGATTCTATTTACTATCTACTCATGTCATGATGACTGTTTACGACTTACAATACGTGCGACTTTGGCTTGATACTAGACCTTTACTGATTTATGGAACATTTATATGACAAATTCCTATGCACCTATGTCCTATGTAGAACCTCGGACAATACTGTTGAGTACATATCATTTCATTTATATATATATATATATATATATATATATATATATATATATATATATATATATATATATATATATATATATATATATATATAATTTCACTTTCACTCTTTTCACGGGAACATATGAACCTACAATTGACCTGCTCCCAACGTCAGTGGCTTCATAGCTCAGTTGGTAGAGCATCGCACCGGTATCGCGAGGTCACGGGTTCGAACCCCGTTGAAATCCTAAATTTTTTTCAGGCTTCTTTTCGAAATTGCTTAAATCGCGTTCACAACTGCGAGGATCATTCTTCATTTGAACATATATCAATCTTACTTCAACAATCCTTACCCAACGCGTTTCGTTCCTTGTTGATATCTGAAATAAAAAAAATCAAACTTTTGGACAAACATTTTTTTTTTGCCGTAAACATCTATGGGCCTTCAATACTTTAACTGCACAAGCGACGAATGCAAAACAGACATTCGCAAAACAATGAAAGCAAACACCTCCAATAAAAAGTTCGTCAAGGTTATATTTTTTAAACTGATTCTATTTACTATCTACTCATGTTATGATGACTGTTTACGACCTACCATACGTAACGACTATGGCTTGATACTAGACCTTTATTGATTTATGGAACATTTATATGACAAATTCCTATGCACCTATGTCCTATGTACAACCTCGGACAATACTGTTGAGTAACATATATCAATCTTACTTCAACAATCCTTACCCAAGGTTTACCATTTGTTGTTCATGTCTGAAATAACTCCTTTCACGGGAACATATGAACCTACAATTGACCTGCTCCCAACGTCAGTGGCTTCATAGCTCAGTTGGTAGAGCATCGCACCGGTATCGCGAGGTCACGGGTTCGAACCCCGTTGAAATCCTGAATTTTTTTCAGGCTTCTTTTCGAAATTGCTTAAATTGCGTTCACAACTGCGAGGATCATTCTTCATTTGAACATATATCAATCTTACTTCAACAATCCTTACCCAACGCGTTTCGTTCCTTGTTGATATCTGAAATAAAAAAGTTGAAAAAAATAAAAAATCAAACTTTTGGACATACATTTTTTTTACCGTAAACATCTATGGGCCTTCAATACTTTAACTGCACAAGCGACAAATGCAAAACAGACATTCGCAAAACACTGAAAACAAATTCCTATGCACCTATGTCCTATGTATAACCTCGGACAATACTGTTGAATAACATATATCAATCTTTCTTCAACAATCCTTACCCAGCGCCTGTCGTTGCTTGTCCATGTCTGAAATAAAAAAGTTGAAAAAAGAAATCAAACTTTTGGGCATACATTTTTTTTTTACCGTAAACATCTATGGGCCTTCAATACTTTAACTGCACAAGCGACAAATGCAAAACAGACATTCGCAAAACACTGAAAACAAATTCCTATGCACCTATGTCCTATGTATAACCTCGGACGATACTGTTGAATAACATATATCAATCTTTCTTCAACAATCCTTACCCAGCGCCTGTCGTTGCTTGTCCATGTCTGAAATAAAAAAGTTGAAAAAAGAAATCAAACTTCTGGGCATACATTTTTTTTTTACCGTAAACATCTATGGGCCTTCAATACTTTAACTGCACAAGCGACAAATGCAAAACAGACATTCGCAAAACACTGAAAGCAAACACCTCCAATAAAAAGTTCGTCAAGGTTGTATTTTTTAATCTGATTCTATTTACTATCTACTCATGTTATGATGACTGTTTACGATCTACCATACGTGCGACTATGGCTTGATACTAGACCTTTATTGATTTATGGAACATTTATATGACAAATTCCTATGCACCTATGTCCTATGTACAACCTCGGACAATACTGTTGAGTAACATATATAAATCTTACTTCAACAATCCTTACCGAACTTTTGCTATTTCTTGTTTATTTCCGAAATAAAAAAAAGTTGAAAAAAAAAATCAAACTTTTGGGCATACATTTTTTTTACCGTAAACATCTATGGGCCTTCAATACTTGGCCTTCAATACTTTAACTGCACAAGCGACAAATACAAAACAGACATTCGCAAAACACTGAAAGCAAACACCTCCAATAAAAAGTTCGTCAAGGTTATAATTTTTTTAACCTGATTCTATTTTTTATTAATTAATATAATTGTGTTTGAGGACTAAATAAAATTCAAAATAGAGCTTCAAGTGATGCATGCGTTCAAGCATGACATAGTTGTTTCAACCGCCCTATCACCCTTATTGTTTACCTTTTCATCAACCAAAGGTTAAACATTGACTGTGATGAGGCACACTAATCAATATACACATTTTGACCAGAAACTAACGCATTACCAGTGAAGTGGCAACAACGGACAGCTGTGTAGTGTACAATTGAAATTCATCAGCCCTGTAACTTTCGCTTGTTACTTACTTAGACAACTACGGGGTTTGCTTATTAACACAGCTATAACAAGATAACCCAGCCTATTAATTGAAGTTCCTCTCTCAAAAGATAGACGAGGTTCGATTCCTTGGATTTTACAATATTTTTCTAAATAAAGACATTTCTTAAAGGAAATAGACTAAATAATGTACAGTTTTCTATTCCGTTTGGATCAAGAATTAAATCAGGACTAACCTTCTCCATAAGTAAAAACGAACTGCAAACACTACCAACGCTACCAACAGCACAGCTACCATACACCACGCTATAATTTCACTAATACCTGTTTGTCAAAAACAACACAAGTACCTTGTTATTTATGCGAAATAACCGAGAAATATTTTTGTTTGTTGGTAGCTTGCGCTATTCTTCCGAGAGTTGTCTATTGTTTTTAAGAATTTATTTGGATTATACACCACTTGTAAAACTACTACGCTTAGCACCTGACACCTGGACTAAGTGCTGATGCGTTTCGTGACCTATTCAATGTAATGTAGGATAGTGAGACAGTCCCCCAAGATTGGAGAAAAGGACTAATAATCCAGTTGACAAAGTAATAGGATCTAACCAGCTGTGGAAATTGGAGGGGCATTACCTTGTTGCCTTCTTGTTACGAAAATGATGAGCATGGTGTTGATAGTAGTAAGGGTTGTGGGTTTGGGGACTATCCAATAGGATTAAGGCATATGACAAACGTGACGCAAGTGGACCAATCAGAGAAGAGCACCATGACGTCACAGGATGATCTGACGACATTTGATTGACAGATGGGATTTGGACCAATCAGAGAGTAGTATTTATCTTACTGTTTTCTTATTTCACACACGTGCAAATATTATAACGAAAAAGGTTACAATTTTAAGGTTACTGTAAACCTTCGAGGGTGCCTTCCCGAATATTTCGTGCGCGTTCTACTTTTAACGAAACTCCAGAAAACTATATATCACTTTAACGCTAATAAATTGTAGATTCCGAAAATAGCAATTATTTTTCCTTTATCTTCTTTAGTTAAACGTGCGTGAGTCTTAAATGCAAAACCGACGGTGTTTGCTTCACTGAATTACCAGCCTTCGTGTTAGCGCGAAAATCAAAACAAACTGGTCCGTGTCACTCAAGAGTTAATGGCCTAACAAAGTGTGTGAGGCTTTTCCGATATTTTCATTGGTTCCCGAGTAAATCCACTTTCAAGTTTGACAATAGAAAATTGTTCTATGCGCGTCACACTTTGGGGCGCCACGAGAAAAGTATTTGGAATTTCGTAAAAGCCCTATTACACTTTGGTGCATCAATATCCAGCAAACATACTGGCCAAGTTTCGTGAAAATCTGACAAATCTACATGTCCTATTAATTCATTTGAACAGAGGCCATTCTCGCAAAAACAAACCTCGAGTTTTTAGCCTCGAAAGATTTTCACTGTTTTCACACCTCATTAAAGCGGCTATCATCGTGGTCGTGCCGCCAACCAATGAAATGAAACAAAGAACCCCCTGAAGAGTATCGTCACACAGCAGTGTATGTGAATTCGATTAACCGCCTATTAGTCAAGTTATTCCAAAAGGGTACAACCATAGAAAAAACGGCGAAGTTTCGCGCAACTGCAAACCCAAATGAGAGGAAAGAACGTAACGAAAACGCAGCAAAATTGTCGTGGAAACAAACGAGCGAAAAGGGCCAGTGAGAGTTTTCAAAGAAATGAAAACACAACAGACGTAGCCGCGGAAACTGACCGAAAACACGCGTTGGTATGACTAACAACGGCAAGCGAGTAAGCTATTCATTCATAATTGTTCTTTTACTCTTCGTCGCGGTTCTTTTCATTCGTGACCTCTACAATTCTGCTAACCAAAAATTTCCCGGACTTTGGCTTTAATGGTCAAATTGTAAATCTTCAGGAATTGGAACAAGCGTAGACGACCGTGTGAAACATGAAAAATGGCCGCGGAGAATACGCTATTGCAATAGAATACGCTATGACGATGCGAAATGCGCTCCTCATTGCGATGTAAACAAAATGTGCATATAACATGTAATGCGAGGTCCCGGATAAAGTTTAGCGGGAAAAGTACAAGAAGGCGCTGCACTCCGGAATGAGATCATCGGATTATCACACCTATAGCTACTTATCAACTATTCTCTTTAAACTCTTTTTAAAGAATATCTCGAGTTCTTTTAATGATTTTGCAAAACTTCTTTCAATCAATATTGTTTAGATCAATGTTATGTCTTTACAGAAATTAAAAAAAAAAAAATATGCAAAATGGGACCAAAGAAGGTTTACAGTAACCTTAACTTGAGTTAGCTTGCATTATTTTGTTTTAATGCCTTTTACCGTCAGGGACTTTTTGCCTGATAAATGGTTTTTATCATTTTTCTGCTGGCTTTCTACCTATCGTTTAGATTCTTGGTTTTACTGTAATCAATGTCATGTCGTTTAGCTATGCGGTCCAAACGATCGAGTCCAGGATCTGCACGGGCAAGGCGTTTTTCCAAATGTGTTCCGGGTCCTAGATATTGAACGTATTGTTGGCATGTGAAATTCAATCCCTGTTTTTGCCAACGCTTGTTCAATATCAAAGTTTTCTCCCCTTTGTCGTCGTCTCCTTACTCCTGTTTTTCTTGAACGGCTCTTGCTCGTTCGTTTGGAGACACTCTTGCGTTTAGTAGTCCTTGCCATGTAATTTACGTTTGAAGGATTTTTCCAACGGTTCCCAACCAGGCAATTGTTTTAATCGTTCTACTTCGGTTTTTCGTTTCTTGGGCTCAACCTTTTGTAGTAGTTTTCTTGTTTTCTTGTTGGGTAATTCTTTAAGTGTTAGTTTGTTTTCTAGCTGCTTGTTTTTGTACACCTCTTTTTGGTGTTGATGTAGTCACTTTTGAAGTTGCCTTTTTTTGTTTTTGGCGTTGACGATCGTCTTTTTATAATTGTTTTCAGCCACTCTTCAAACGTCCCTGTTATCAATGAAGTATCATCGCCACCTGTCGAACCACTTTGACTCATGCCATGATAATTATACAATTGTTTTGTCAATCGATTGAGTTTGGGTGCCATTGGTTTTGAGTAAGCATTTGCGATTGGATCTATAATCGAGTTAAGCAGCTACTGTAGCGGCCTTCTTCAATACTACACTTTCTGTTAAATGTCCCTTATACTGTTCAATTAAAGAATGAAGGTCCTTTTGCGATATCTTCAGCACTTCTTCCATGATGGTGCTGTCTAACTAAAATGGTCTCCTTCATCCTCTCTTATAAAGTCTTTATACAATTTCTGAACGTCATCACTGCATTCACAAAGAATGAAAGGTTTTAGTTCACAATATATTTTTTTCATCTTGTCACAATCACGTTGACGCTCCTCCAATTATCTTTTCAAGTTGAATTCAGTTATTGCCCAGTCTATCTATTCGAGTTCTTTAAGGCCCAGTTCAAACGTCGAACTTCACATGTGCCGAACCTAATGCAAATGAGCAAGAACAATAGATTATGCTCATTTGCATTAGGTTCGGCACATGTGAAGTTCGACGTTTGAACTGGGCCTAAGTTTGTTTTTTGAACAGTTCCTTTTTCTCTTTTTTGCGTTCTATCTGCTTCTATTCTAGTACTTTCATCTTGGCATCTCTTATGTCCGCTTGGTAATATTTAGTCAGCATAAAGTTCTACGTGTTCATGATGTGATTTTTTTTTCATCTGTAGATCAGTCACCACAACCCTGAGGTTTTTGACGTCCTATTTCATAATCATTAGTAGTAGACCTTATCTACACGTGTATGGAACAAATAAAAATGTATATGTCATTAAGACGTATATGTTATTTACCGGCCGGGAGGTCCATATAGGAAAAAACTGTGCCCTCGACCAATGCCGGTAAATAACTTATTTTTATTTTTTTCTGAAGCATCTCAGCGGTCCGGAATCCTAAATTCTTGAATTTGATTGGCTAATGACGCGCGCTCCTGCGGTCCGGATTTTCCCATCCGGACCCCGCGTTCGGACCGCTCCTAATTTTACAGAAAGATTTTGTCGTTTAAAGCTTTAAAAAGGGAACCTCGGCTGAAAAACAGTTTTAGATCCAGAGTGTTCGTAATGGTTATATTTAACTCATGCTGGGGCTTTAACTCGGTATCTCCGTGACTGGTTACTGAATGCAAAGTATTCTGTTTTCAGTTTAAATTTCCCGCGCGCCGCCATGTTTTCTTTATGATAATTTATGACGTCATTGCGTTGTCGAAGATGTCAATTTAACAAATTGACGTCAGTTTTTTATGCGTCTGTCCTGTTATTGATGATGAAATTCGTCATAACATTGTCAAAGTGCTGTGGATCCACGAGCCGCAGGCGAGTGGATCCACAGCAAACTGATGTGCTGACGCCAAAACTGATGTTGAAATGAAGGAAGGAAATGCAAGATGCGATCGCCACAAAACCAGAATTTCATAGCCATAATTCGGAGAAACACGGGCTCGTAAATTAAAAGTTTGAGTAGAGTAAGTAAAAAACACATAGAAAAATTGGAATTTTGAAACTAAAAGACTCGATGAAGAAAAAGAGCCGGATGAACTCAGTGGAAGGAGAAATCAGCCGTAAAATTAACAGCTGAAGATTAAGCTAACTTTTAAAACTTTTCAAATTTTTGTATAAAAGAAAAGTCGAGCGTAACTCATTCATAGCAGTGCGAAAGCTTAAACTGTGCTATTCTAATTTAAAAATCATACTTTCTTGAATGAAAACTTGCAGAATTTAGATAAAAGACGGTAACGACTGCGAAATAAAAGCATTCAAACCGAGCAATGTAAGTGAAAGTCCAAATTATATCGTAAAATCCGATCGCGAAGTTGCGTGTATTAAAATTTATATTGACAACAAGATAATACAAAACTAGAGTCAAATGACAAATTTAAGCAAGACTTTTTAATGAAAATTCACAGAATCTCGATTAGAAGAAAAAAAAACGGGAAAATAAGAACACTCAAATCAAATGGAGTCAAAAACTTTGTAAACAAGAGAAGGATTGTCTAATTACAGCATTTTTAAAGCTAAAAGCCGCTTTGTAAAAAAAAAAACAACAACAAAGGCCGAACAAAATATGAAATGAACAAATCATAAAGTCCAAACTTGTACTCGCCTTTTTGAGGAATAACATTAGCCTTTAATTTTACGGCTGATTTCTCCTTCCACTTAGTTTAACCTCTCTTTCTTCATTGAGTCTTTTTGATACCTCGTCTTTAGCGTGTTTTCGGATCTTTGTATGTCAGCCGACCGGTCAGGCATGCATGGTGAAACTTCGCTGGTTTTTTTCATTGCTTTCTTCATTTGCGTCGTTAAATATTTTACTGGCCAATAAAATTCACTCTCGATTTGGTAGCTTTCGCCTCTGGGTCCATAATTAACGAGAAAATTCAATAATACCAGGGCTCACAAGCTTAAAACAACGGAGTCACATCATGCTACGACGCAACCCGGGCGGAATCGTAGAGTGAGCGGCAAGATCGTAAATTTCCGCCCGCTCCTGGAACCAATCAAATTGAAGGAATCGCAGAATCCGCCCGATCGCGCTCTGAGGAAAAAATAAATAATTGTATTGTAGGGATAAGTTTAAAAACCTTCCATGCGTATGAAAATAGGCTATTGACAAGGGATGAGTTCTAAAAATATATACACAAACTTTCTTTTTGAAGGTTAGACATCATGATCTCTCTAGGATTATTATTAATGTATTTTTATTAAATGATCGAGTGTAAAAGGGTGAATTTATTTTTCATTAAAATTGTGTGAAAACGAATAACTTGTAGTTGTGTGATTTCATTTTCTTATAAATAAAAAGTAAAAAAAGCACTTAAAAAAAGATCAGTGTCTTTATTTTGCAGAAAAAATAGCTGTTCTTTACATCAAAGCCGAAACGCCATGCATTCACTCATGCATTCACTCATTCAAATGGGGTATTTGGTCGACGATGATCACATCTAAAATGATCAGAATTGTAAGGTAAATTATGGTACTTTGTATAACCAAAGTCTTCCAAATTGACAACGGAATGTTCAGAAATAATAATAAGTCTTCTTCGACACGCCCTCCCTTGTTATCAATAAGGTAACGCTTTGTAGTTTTGAATCGTTCATATAAATCCTTTACATCTTCATATAACTGATTGGAGTCCCTTGCGTTTTCTTCTGAATTGGCTTGAAACGGTAGACCGTGAATATGATCAGTAGCGAACTGGCAGGTTAGTAAGTCTCTCGGTGAACAGTCGTATTTTTTTTCCATGGGTTTTGATAGTGAAATGCTCCATATTCAATATAATGTTGAAAGGAAGTCCATCCCAACTCCCTGACACAAAATTTCTTGTTAAGAAATAATCCTTCCATGTCAATAATAAGGGCAATAGCATTCATTTGTTCTTTGTTCTTGAAAGCAGCAATGATGTTGAACGGATGACAACAATATGAAAAATGCGTGAACAAAAACAAAACGAAAGCCTATTAAATGACAACACTGAGTAACCGCCACCTCATTAAAAATATGAATAGACAAGGGGGACGGGGGTCCCCCTTGTATTGTAAAAAAGGACTCTAAAACGTGACGCTATCGCTGATTGGTGGATTCAAAGTGATGCTATTGTTGATTGGTGGATTCAAAGTGACGTTATTGCTTGGTTGGTTGGTTAAAAAATTACGTCATTGCTTTTTCTTTTAAAAGAATGACATTTGAGTGATATTTTTACAATTGCTGAGATTTGAGTCGAACCGACAAGGTCAAGCAAGTTTACGACGCAGATCAAATTAAGAGAAAGCTTCAAGAATTGAATTCAGACCTGAAGACACACCAACTTCTTGATGCCGATTCCATGTTATTTCCATTTTTTTTAAAAAATGCGACGAATTTTTTCCAATCTCCCTACGCTTCTTATAACAAGGCAAGTATCGTGAAGATCCTGTTCTATTTTCTTTAATCCAAAATGTGAATGCTGCACAAACCAAACAGACGCAGTTGTTACGAGAGGCACGTCAATTTGAGTTGGAAAACAGTATACGAATGGAGCGACCTGTAGGAGACCTTCATTCCAAGGAAGTCAAGCAGCTAGCCAAACTAATTTATTTACGCGAGGAACTTGAATACTGGTGAAACACGTATCGTGCTGACGAGAGTTTTAACGTACACATGTAAATAGAAAGAAAATCTAACAAAAGAAGAGTTGGCATTCCAATTCCAATATTTTCTGGCACCTTAACATGATGCAGACGCCATGTTTGCATTTTATGAAGTCAAACCGTATTCTAGTTATACTGCTGGCCAGATATGCATTTGCCTGAACTGGTTGCCTGAACTACGGAGGAAAGGCAAAAGAAATACTGTAAAATGCTTCGATAAATGTGATTGATCGTTAAAGTATTAATCAGAAAACCGTTTTCTTTTGGAGCGAATAATGCGTGTGACGGAGAAATATACGGTAAATCCGAAGTAAAATAATCGTGGACGAACAAAGCTTCCGACGATGGCTTGCTTCGGTGACCTCCCGGGTACTACAAAAGCTGTAAGTTGTTATTTGCACTGTGATGAGTTAATGGTCCCTCCACTAGACAAACAGTATGATCAGCCACAAAAGACCTTACTGATCATGAAAAAATATGAAGGGGGGCAACAATTTTCATTTCCCATTTTTCCCAATTCTTACAGGGACCTGCTGTTAAGGCGTGGCAAAGGCGTATATCAGCGTATAACATGTATAAATAAACTGAAAATTTAAACTTTTAGGCAGATTGCAGATTGAGAACACAGTGGATTGAGACCAGATTGATATATGATTGTACCATATTGTTATATTGTTGGATTTTACGACTGATGCGTAACCTTGACGAGCCGTAATAAACCGCCGAAAAAGAGAAATATACAGTCCTTGTTTTGTGCGGACTAGCGTGTGCGGTGAGATTGCTAAGCATAATGGAAAACTCCGCGAAAGAGAAAGACGTTAAGGCAAAAACGCGACAGATCGCTGTGGAAGAACAGCCAGGTTACCAGAAATACCAAAATCAGAATTTTTAGATCAGAAGTCTAACCTGATGTCATTTCGGTGTTAACCCCTTAAACGGATGAAAAGAAGTTGGATACCTAGTTTGAGACGGACATTAAAAGTCAACTGGACAATGCGAGTCACAAACAAGAAGTAACAAGAAGGGCGAATAAGGCGACCATTAGAGAGGTACGTAGTAAAAATAAGAGGGTGGATGTGGTTAGGCCATGTTCTTAGATGGAGAAAAGTGCAACCCCACACGTTTCCCTTACGCAGATGCCTGGAACTAGAAAGAAAGGATGACAAATGGTGATGATGGTAAAGTCGCACACGAGCCACAGGATGCATGAACGAACTACAGCAGTATTGCTACTCCCCCAGTGGATGGTATGCTAGTCCGTCGCAGGGCTACCCCAGCATTATGTTGCCGGTACCCATTTAAACACCTGGGTGGAGGAGACAGAGACAATGTGAAACAAAGTTTCATGTCTGAGGAAACAACAGGGCACCAGAGATTATGCCTCGAACCACCAGCCTTCAGGTTGAAAGTCCAAAGCGCTAACCACTACAACACCGCACAGGCTAACCACTACACCACCGCACAGGAGACCACTACACCACCGCACAGGCTAACCACTAACAACCTTCAGGTCGAAAGTCCAAGCGCTAAAGACTAAAACACCAGGCCTCCACTGTGTTGAAAACAGGAGGTAATAATCTCCTTATACTAAGACTATAAAATCTAAGAATGCACGTATGGTTTTTAAGAATATTAAACAGATTGGCAGAGGACTAAAATCTCATCTCTTCCTCGAACGAGAAGGTATTTCTTGCCAAGATAGAAAAGATGGGAATGATTAAATGATTGATTCATATTACGAAATCACATCCTAGCAAAACGCAAATACGGCAGTGACCAAATCAGAAGTGGTAGTAACACAAACGTGGTCAAGGGCGGGAAATCATATAATCAGTGCCAAGCGCTGGAAAACATGTTACGAGTGCAGAGCACAGAAACACATCCCATTGGTGCCAATGGCAGGAAAACAAGGAAACGGTGTTTAAGCACTGGTAAACAAGCAACATGTGGCAAGCGCGGGAAAATCAAATAATACGCGTCGATTTCTGGCAATTGCCAGATAATCTCAACGGTGCCAAATGTACCAACCATTGCAAGGTGCAAATATAAGCAAAGAAATAAACAAAAAAAAAAAAAACACGCCTCTGGTGCTAAACGTAGGAAAACATTGTTCGGGTGCCAAGCACGGGCAAAGGCAAAAACAGCTTATTTGTCCTGATTGGAAACTTAGTCAACTTGAAACGAATTTAATAAAAAAAGTAAATACATAAACTATCTTGGTTATATGCATAAAATTCAACATTGCATTGGGGTGTGAAGGGGGAGGTGACGACAAAGACGACATGTGGGGAAAAGGGTTAAGTGTCCCAAAACTTCTGACCAAGATTGAAGCATTTGAGGAAAAAAAGGAATGCACGGCGTTAATGAAATATCGTGAAATATATTGACAAAGACCCTGGATAGGTAAGAGTATCCTTCCTGACCAAAATGCGTAGAAAACGTCTTACCTATCATTTGGTTTGGTGCGCCCGTTGAAGTTTCTTTTGTTGGTGTGTCCGTTGGAGTTTCGTTTGTTGGTTTTGGTGATGCGTCCGTTGGTGGTGGTGTAAGCACGTGGCGGTTTTGGGCTAGTGGGTCCTCCACTGTTCCATGTAAAATCAGCGTCCAGTTGAATAGTGTTCCTTGCATGCCAAGGTAATAAAACAAAGTATTGCAAAACAAGGCAAAAACAAAGTAAGACGAGCTTTTGGAATGCAAAGAAAAAGTGGTGTAAACAGAAGTGAACAAAACAAAAGATAAACAAAAAAGCATTATTAAAACCAAAAGAAGATAAGAATATATAAAACAGAAAAAAACAACATGGAAATCAAGACTAACACAATGAAATGAATACGAAACATAATTAACACTTGGACGAAACAACAACAACAACAACAACAACTTTATTTGTACTCCACATTGATTTACATTATATAAAAAAACTACTGTTAAATATGGAGAGAGTACAGGCTGCCCTTAATAACCATTGAGGGCTAAAAAGATAGGGCAGCCTTATTTAGGTTATTAATTAATGATTTTACTAATGAAAATATCACTAATCATCATCATCAATATCGTAATCACCACCACTAATCACTACAATTTACATAACACAAACCTGTATTATTGTGATTTACTTCGTGATTCTCCAATGTTAGTTTCCATGACCCGGTGGCATTTTCTCCCCAGAGATGCAGCGTCATCAAGACCCAATTCAAGTCTGTGAATTCTCTATCTAATCGCCTAAAGTGAGTGAGGTTTGTGACAGTCCCCTGGGGTGATGTAAGTTTTATCAACAGGTCCCCACGTCGGGTGTAATTTAAGTTCACATTGACTTCAACGTGTTCCAAGTAGTTTATTCGTTCGCCACAGGATATACTCCATTTACTGACATTTAGATCGATTGTTTGTTCTGAAGGAATCGGTCTGAAAACCAAACAGGAGAAACCGTAAAATCAACACCACAAAAACATATCAATGCGTTTATATTCGAATGAGGATATTCTGTTAGCCGTTGACATGGCATTGCCATGGTAATAAATTATTTATGTTTAAAACGGATTGAAAGGTCGCATAATACAAATTATATTTGCTGGCGAGCCTTAACGAGACATTACACTATTTTTATAGAGTTCCATCCCCGCCAAAATTCGATGTTTATATTTTACATTCTACTTCACGCAATTTAGGCAGCATCATACAATTCGACATTCAACTGTAATCATACATGTAGACGTTATTCATAAATGGAGCCAATTTAGTTGGGCTGATAAGCATGATAATAAAAGATTAATAAATCGGCCGCCATTTATGAATAAAGTCTATAAGAAGCACAAGTTAAGCATAAGCATTAAAGATTATCATTATGCTTATACTTGCGCTTATTGCTTATGTTGTGCCACCCCGTTTTCAATGGACATAAGAGCTGTAAGTTATGCTTCCGCCCATGCTTATGCTTATACTTATGTCGTTAGTGAAAACCAGACTTAAGTCTTAACAAAGTTTCCTATAATGTTCGAAACTTAACAAATATAACACAATCTTTATAAGTGCCATTGATAATTGTCAGTACTCTTCGCATCATGTCGCCCTCACAAATATTCTTAAGTCTTCACCTCTCCACTTCAAAAGCATTTCAATTTTATTTCAGATAAACTTGACACATTTGCGTATCCGTATTATATTTACTGAAGACATGTAAGTTCGTGTCGCTGCGCCATCATTTCATCATGAAATTCCTAGTGTACTATGTTATTTTAAAATTGTGAAAACCAGTAAAGTCGGCCAGCTATGCCCTCAGCCTAAATGGCCACACTGTCGCTATTATGTACTGTGGTTCTTACCTATTATGACGAGGATGTGGAATCGTGCAGTTGACTTTTGGAGGAACAGTTGTCCAGTTGAGTGCCGCATAAACCATGTTATTAGCATCCATGAGACCAAACCCAACGTAATCGTTAACTGAAAAACAAAGAGTGATGAGAACAAGAGGAAAGAAAAAAGTGCGATTGGCAAGGTTATTTATTTGTTTATTCTTTTCCAGCTACAATGAATACAATCAATCAAACTTGGCCAATTACAACATATCAACCCTAAACGTAAACGAATAAGAACCTGAAAGTAAAGCATACAACCATACTGCTATGTGCAGGAAGAATACCACGAAGCCAAGTTATGAATAGCTTAAGCTTTGCTCCAAACAGTTAAAATTGAAAAACCTCAGAACGGGAACAATAGAGGGTTAATGAAAACTTTGAGAGAAGTTCGACGAAAAGTAGATTAAGAATGGACGGAATGAAATTAACGAAAACTGACCAAATACTGATAAAATTCTTCAAAGACGATAACACCATGGCTCAACTGACCAACGAAATCAATAACCAATGACTAAAACCACGACCGACCTGACTCTGCATGAGACAATTCCTGCTCGGGCAGTCGAAATTTCAGTCATCGTCAACAACAGCAGTTCTTTTTAGAGCTACGCTAACTTAAACGATCACACTCAACAGACTACTAAGATGGATCCCTGAGATAAAACCATTTATTTCAGTCAAAACACAAACTGTTGGTTTAAGGCGAACTTTGTTCACCTTAAGAGAAGTCAGACACCTCATGTCTTTACTCCAAAAATTGCCAATGATGTTGGCACAACCTGCCACGAATTGTATTCTTGATTAACATTTAACACTTGAAATAGAAACAATTAAAGACCTACCACTTAAGTTAGCCTTGTTAATGGTCCATAAGTATTCTCTGATACGAACAGGCTTGGGCCTGGAAGTTCGTGCAATGATATGTTGGACGTCTCGCCAAGAAAGTGTTTTACTGAAAAAAAAAATAAATAAAAAATAAACGGAGCACACCACACTGGAGGAAAGAGCTCCATGCATAATCGTTTAACTCTTAGAGTCGACTTTGGAGAAAATGTGGCTATAAACTTTTGAGGCTAAGAATTTGATCATTAAATGAATTAAGCTATCGAGCAGTAATTTCCTGCGCTACTCAGTTTGTTATTTTGCACAAGGATGGTTCCATACATGTGTTAGGTCTGTTCATGAAATCTTAAAGTATGAATTTTCAAACGAAAGCTTCTCTGTGCCTGATTATTTATTGTGGTGCTATTTGTTATGCTGTGGAATGTATTTCGTGTAACCTTTGGGTCTGGAACATTTCTTCAAGTGTGACTATTCAAGTATTTTCCTGTGGTGTGGTTTATTTTGATTACGTTCTGCAGGGTGTTTCTAACGTTTGCGTCAGTGGATGTAAATTTTAAGTGTGACCATGCATATTAAAGCTATTGAGCAGTGCGTTCCTTTTTCCTTCTTTTAATTGTTTAGTACTTAGTACCCCCTTAGCCATTTAAGGAGGCGAATGGACATTAATGTAATTTGGTGTGTACGCGAGCGATTCTGGTTTGGCTCAACGTCAAATTGATATTCTCAAACTCATTAATTTTCCACGTTTGGGCACGTGGGCAAAGGGATTAGGGACCTTACGAAAGGACGACAAGAACGCCGACGTCAACTCCGAGGGACTGAGTCGAGACGTTTCCGTTGTCGTCGACGGGGTCGGCCATTTTTTCGTTACGCGTACAGGTCGGTCGGTCAGTAGACGAAATGCCAAAGATTAGGGAAGCTCTCTTGTTAGCTGACCACTTCAAGTTCTTGAGCGATGAGGAGTTTATTCTCTTGTATGATTTGAACAAGCCAAAGCCTCCGTGTGGAGGGAAACGCTTCGATATTAATAAATTGTGCGATGATGAATGTCAAACGAACTTCAGGTTTTATAGAAACGACATCTATAGGCTGACTGAAGTCTTGGACTTACCAGATGAAATTGAGTGCTACAACGGCCTTTTTGTTGATAAAGTAGAGGCACTTGCGATGTACTTAAAGCGGTTTGCATATCCATGCCGTTATGCTGATATGGTTCCTTTGTTTTCACGGCCTATACCGCAAATCTGTATGATTACAAACAATGTTATGGACTTCATTTACGATAGGTGGCGCCATTTGTTGTGTGATCTAAACCAACCATGGCTTTCTCGTGCAAATTTAGAAAGGTTTGCCGCTGCTATACACGATAAAGGTGCTGCACTGGAAAACTGCTGGGCTTTTGTGGATGGAACAGTCAGACGTATCTCACGTCCGGAAACCAACCAGCGAGTGCTCTATAACGGACACAAAAAAATTCATGCTACAAAATTCCAGAGTGTAGCAGCACCCAATGGCTTAATAGCTAATTTATATGGGCCAGTTGAGGGCAAAAGGCACGACAGTTCAATGCTAAGGATGTCGGGATTACTAAATCAACTTCAACAGTACTCTTACAAACCAAATGGAGACTTATTGTGTATATACAGCGACCCTGCCTACCCCCTCCGACTTCAGCTCCAAGGACCATTTAAAGGTACCAGACTAACACCAGATCAAGAAGCTTGGAATACGTCTATGAGTAAAGTAAGGGTTGAAGTTGAGTGGATCTTTGCAGATGTGATAAACTATTTTAAGTTTTTAGATTTTAAGAAAAATCTCAAGATTGGTTTAAGTGCTGTTGGGAAGATGTATCTCTCTTGTGCTATAACACTTAATGCACATACATGTTTGTATGGATCAACATCATCCACGTATTGTGGAGTTGATCCCCCTACACTCTCAAGTGAATTAAGGCATGGGTCTCCTACCATTTCACACAAAAAGTGAGGGGTGGTCTATCTTTTGAGTCTTTATCCATAAGAACGAAAACCTTTGGCAGAATAAACAGTTTGCAAATGTGGTCATTTTCGTATGCAGAAAATATGGAATTAAATCACGTGACATGTCAGGGCTATTTTTAGCTGAAAAATCTTATACGCAAAATGGGAACACTTTTTACTATTTCCTGGAATCTGCCATCAGCTTTATGATTTTAAGGCCACAAGGTACATCATTTCTGTGCTTGGAAACTATAAGATAATTTAAATGAAAGGCAGGAAAAAAGAAATAACTGTTATGGGGGACTGGGCACTAGCACAAAGTACCGCTTATTTTCAAACGTAATGAAATATTCAACAATTTCCAAGCACAGATATTTTGTTGCTCCTCTTAGGACTTATCTGGTAGTAGTGAAGTTTATTTACGGTTGTCATAAACTGTTCCCACCTTTGATTTTGTTTTTTGTGGCCGTGTCAAGTCACGTGACCTTATTTGCATATCTTCTATATCCTTAAATTACTGCATTTGCAAACTCTTCAGTATTCCAAAGTTTTATGTTTTTATGGCTAAAGCCTCCGAAGATAGACCACCCCCTACCTTTTTTGAAAATAGCTGTTGACCCATGCCTTAATATACCTGAGCTTGACCAGTACTTTGTATAGGGAAGCATAACCATAGCCAGTTCTTTTAAGTTGGAACTGGTAGATTTATGTTGCGGGTTTTACTTGTATTGTTGAAATACTTTTGTACTTTATACATTAAGGCACCTTTATGATTTCCTGTAAGATCTGTAAACAGGGACGTAAGTAAACATGGATCAACCCTACGGACCCAGTTCATGGGCGAACGTGTGGACTGAATCGGTCCAACAAACAAAACAACCTTTTTTTCTTATTCCCAACGCTACGGTATACTACATGATGCCTTACACACTTGCTTGTTTATACTCCACAATGCTAAGCTTCTTGAAAATTCAAAATATTATAAGCGCGACGTTTCGTACTGACACCATTATCAAGCGAAAGCGAAAGATAGAAAAAGGACGCGTTTACAAGCGAAAGGAAATCTGCATACTCTATACAAAAAGCTTAGCCCTAAGGGAATCTGACTGTTTGTTTACGGATGGCTTGTGCTTTCTAATCAGGAGCATTTCATCCAAAACAATAGGCAGTAAAATTTAGTTTGGCACTTTTTCAAGAAACTTAAATTCTTTGTAATGTCCTTAGGTGTTAAACCATGCGTCGTGAGGTAGTGTTTGCCTATACTAGATGAAGTGCCTTTGTGTTCTTCAATCCTTTCATGTAGGTGTCTATAGGTAAAACCTATATAACTCTCATCACAAGAGTCACATTTGAATTTATATACTACATGTTGTTGATTGACGAGGGGTGGTTTCTTTTCTCTCAATTTAAGGTCTTCATCGATCTTTTTGCTGACGAATACAGGCCGAACAGAGTGCGCTATTTTGGAGCTAAGTTCTTGTAGTTTGCGTTTAACTATGTTGGCGGAGAACTGATCTTTGAAGGGAATCACGATTCTCGTGCTGTCGACCGGATCTCTTGTTTCCACAATTTCCAGCTG
Organism: Cladopsammia gracilis; assembly: GCA_022457155.1. Lineage (NCBI taxonomy): Eukaryota > Metazoa > Cnidaria > Anthozoa > Scleractinia > Dendrophylliidae > Cladopsammia > Cladopsammia gracilis. The sequence goes on along the minus strand of JAJGOT010000252.1, from coordinate 1,142,952 downwards.
TTTCGAGTTGATAAACTTCTCAATTGATCTCTCAATTAATACTTGAGGGTACTTAAGCTTCAAGAAGACGCCTCTCAAACGATCACATTCTTCGTAAAAAAAATGACCACGATGGCGATAGTCGGTATGCTCTATCGAGCATTGTTTTGAGTAAGCTATGCTTGTATTTCTCGTCTACATGGCTATGATAGTGTAACAACAACCCGGTGTTTGTAGGCTTGACATAAACCTCTGTTTCGATGTGTGACGACTTGTTGAGTACGACACCGAAACGTCGCGCTTATAATATTTTTAACCATCTGTATTTCCAAATACACTTTGATTAAGCTTCTTGAAAATTAAATACTTTTTAAATACCTAAAATTTTCTTTTCTGCATATGTTTAAAACTAAACTTTGTTTACAACGAATCCAAAACGAAAGCAGTTCATAATAATGGTGGTGTTGCAGCTCTTGTAAGCTTTTAATTTGGATGGTCGTCTAGTGTAGCAGCTGTTATTGCTTTGGGGGCTAGGGGCATTGTTTCTGTTGTTTGACGTGCTATTGTGAACTCGAAGGGTGATGAGACATTTAGGTACGACCTTGCGAAAGCTGCTTCATTGCCGTGGGTATGGCCCAGCCCTTTTTGTACTACTTGCATTAGAATAATTTGTTTGAAAAACAAAAAAAAAAACAGTAGAGTGTAATTTAGGCAGAAATTACTCACACATGATGATAGTTTCCAGGTCAGGGTTTATTAATTTGAATCCAAGAAAAGAAAAAATGACTCCAAGATTTGTGCGTCCAACTGACTTAAATGGCTAAAAGAAATTTATTCACCCTGCAGGTTAATAGAGGGAGTGGTGAAGGAATGGGATGCTCCTCACTAGTTCTATGTCTGGAAAAAATTATCATTAATGTTTAATTTGTAGCAGTAAAAAATTAATGATTTTGTGTTTGTAATTTTCTGTCATTTAATGAGTGATATAAAAAGGATCAAGCAATTCAGGATTTCCACTACTCGTTGATAGACTTTATGAGCACAGAAAATAATTATGTGCCATTTACTTTTAGTTCAAATCAATAAGCTGTTGGACATTTCAAGTTGATGTGAACATTTGAAAATGTGCCTAGCCTAAATAAGTATTATTATGCCTTCGGTTCAGAAAATAACCCCCTGATTTTGAATAAAATAAATAAATATAGCAATTTTCTTTGGATAGCTGTTTAGCTGTTTTTTTTTTTTTTTTTTTTATAAATAAGCTCTTGCTGTCGTCATATTTTGTCTTTACATCTCCCCCTCTTTTTGTCCAGGAAAGCTTCATCCTTATCTGGGAAATAATCTCTGTATAAAAAAATAGTTTTCACAGCTTTTCTCATGGATTCAAACATTTTACATGGTCCCCCAAATGGCATCAGAACATACAGAAATCATAGTCTTGAGAGAAACAAATACCAAGAACAGCATTAAATCTCTTATCATTTAACTTCTGAATGGGAAAAGGGGGTGGAAAGCGAGTGCTAGGAGATTTAATATGTGTTTCCATATATAAAAAAATGAGGCAAAGGAGATTTTTATCTGGAAAAAAAATCCCTTTCACATTCTATAATACAGAAAATTGTCCCCCCCCCCCCCCCCCCCCCGCTCAACCATGCAACAGAAACACACAATTGAAATGGTATAATATATATAAGGTTTGATAAATAAAAATGATTCCATATAAATCATTGTGGCCAATAAAAAAAATATAAAACTATTTTGGCCCATATAGAAACATGCCATAACCTCTTGTGATTTGTGGCCATTATAAAAACACATAAAACTACTGTGGCCAACTTAAAACATGTCATATACTATTGTGGCCAAAATAAAACATATAAACTGTTATGATTTATGGCCATATTTATAACAATATATAAAACTATTGTGACCAATATAAAAATATGATTTGTGGCCATTACAAAAACAATTAATCTATTGTGGCCAATATAAAACATGTCAAAGTAGTGTGGGCAATATAAAACTTGTCATAAACTATTGTGGCCCACATAAAAACATATAACTGTCAACATGTGTAACAATGTCACTAACATTATTTCTTAGCAGCAAATGCCTTCTCCAGTAAAGCCATCATAACAGTAGATTGCTGTTGCTGCTGTTGCATCAAAAGCTGTAACTGCTGCTGTTGCATAAGCATCTGTTGATGCATGGCTTCATTTTGATTTCGTTTGTCCTCTATCTCTTGCTTCTTCACTTTCAGTTCTTCTCTTTGTAATTCGCTTTGTTTCGCTATTTCCTGTCGCCTCAATTCTAACTCGTCTGCTCGTCTTTTACTTTCCACTTCACTTACCTCTCTTAAGTAAGTCATCGTGTCCGAGCCACTGGCTCGTTTCTTTTTCGGTGGCTTTTCCAGCTTTCCACTCTCATTCCTTTTTTTTAGTTTCTTTGAAAGTCTCCAGCGATTGCCTTCTCATTTCTTCCGCTTTAGCCACATCTTCTTTTGCTTTCTTCTTCTTTTCGTCCGACAATTTCTCGTTTTCCCGGTCATGTTCTTCGAAAAGCTGAATTATTTCTTCCATCGCCTGATCAACTTCATATTCTTCTGGGGAGATTGCTCGCTCCTCATGTGCAACTTTGGTCTTGTGTTTTTTACCATGTGTGAATACCTGTCTCTAACTGACCTCTGAGTGACTTTAAAGCTTGTTTTTTTTTCCATGGCATTCAAATCAGCAATCTTTGACAACGCTTCTCCACTCTCTGTTGTGCCGTACCTGTAAAGCCATGGCGCCTGGTTGAGTATTTCGCGAACGAGAACACTGTTGTGATCATATGTCTTAACTTCATTGACTGGCTGTTGAATTCAAGCAAATAAGAACCAGGTAAAAATCAAATTTCAGCCTCATGCATTTACCATGACATTTTCGTCGCCAAACACGTTGCCGTTCTTACAGGACGTCAAAAGTATAATTTTCACGTTCGTGCCGAGGAGCAGAACCTCACGAAAGCGAGGCTGACAGTAGTGCGCGTGCGTAATACGGGTTTTCCTCTGATCAAGGTCGATGTCGGCTTTCTCGTCGGCCTTTCGTAAGGTCCGTAATTGCCGGCCGCCACGAGACCTACCCTTACTGACATTTAGGTTTAATTTCGGTTTCTGTATTAGGTATTACTAATAAGTTCTTACAAAGTCGAGCGTAATTCATTCATAGCAGCGCGAAAGCTTAAAGACGAAAACGCGCTATAGAAGGAGCGTGCCATAGGTAGGTCGGGATCATTTGTCAATCAACCGTCGTTGCGTACGGACCTCGGATCAGAATACCCGCAAATTAGATTCATGTCGGAACTCTTTGATGAACGAGGCATGAAACAATAGGTACTATTCAAACCTCATTGAACATTCATGACCCCTCGCGATGACGTAATTAGCATTATGTAAGCAACTTAATGATATGTATCTTTGTCAGTTAAGCTAATAAGTCACGGGGAATACAACTCGACCCACCTTCCCTCCCTCATTAACTCGACAGGGAGGACTTTCCCATACCTTAATGCTAATGAGGCAGCGAGTGGGATAATGAACTATTATTATTCATTATCATGCAAATAAGTTGCGGGGTATTCTGCAGTTTAGCCCTCGTCGCTTTTAGCAACCCCATAACATTTTCTACACAATGGAATAATTTTTCGAGGTTTGTTATGTATCCTTGGAATTCCTTTGAGAATTTCGAACTATAAGGGCGCCTATTATAGAATAAAAACAATGAAAATTAGCTCACTCGAGCTGAAACAGGGGGCGGAGGTATTCCTTTTATACAGGGGCATCTTTGATGATAAAGAAAAAATTACTCAGAGCCAACTTAAGAAGTTGAAGACTGAAACGAAAGTTTCCAATACCTTTCAGTTCAAAGGGAACATAATTCATTTTGAATTTAACGTCAACATCTTGGACCAAGTCGAGTCAACCACCAAAAACCTTCGTGCTGGGAATATTTCATATGGGATTTCTGATCACGAAGAAGTAAAAAAGCTTATCAATAAGTGCAACAAACTTGTTCGTTTTGCGGACAACAGCCCTGCTAGCTGGACTGCCGTCGAGAAATACCAGTCCGACGAACTCTCCGACGATTGAGACGACGAGAAAAAACTCCGTTCAGCCAAGAAGAGGGTGCTGAGTAGTTAAGGACTTGGCGGTACCAGATCAGTTTTGCAAAACTGATCTGATACCAAGCCAAGTCTTAACTACTTCCCATCTGTTGGATTAAAAAATATAGAAAAATCAAATGAAACTATATGTTAATAAAAACAAAATGGCGCGTTTATTCCATTGCGTGATTTCCTTTGCGTTTATTTCATTGCGTGATTCCACACAATTCTCGGAAACACAGGAAGTCGATGATGTCATACAATAGGGGGTTCCCCGATGATATGCTTTATATTTTTCGGCTTGCGCGTAAGTCAGTTTTTTATCAACTGGTAAACAGGAAGTTGATGATGTTATGGGACTTTCCCTGCTGTCTATTTTTTGTTCTATTGAAATATCGCTAACGCGTTAGCCGATTTTTATATGTTCGCTATTTTTGTTTTTTGATAATATGGTCACAACTGCGGTTTTGTTTAAAAAATATAATCTCATATAATAGTATAGAATGAATTGTAATTTGGGAATTCATGACGAATTTAAGAATACAGGAGAGTTAACCTGTCCCTTTTGTGACCAACGATTAGCAGATGTTGTTAGAAATACGGAAGTTGTTGAATCATGTTGTGATAAAAAAGATATGTTTAATGACAATGGAATGAATGTTTGTAAAAATTGTGGTGTTGTTAATGGATATGATTTACAAGCTCCATATATCGATTTCCATGATAACAAATATAAAATGAGGAGAAAGAGTGTGTATATAAGAAAATATCATATTTTAAACGTTGTCAATGATATAGCACAACAGAATCATGTACAAATCAGTAATGATAATATAACTAAAATCATAAAAAAATTTGAGGAGATAGATAAGATACTACCACAGGTAAATGGAAACAGAAAACGTATGATAAATATTGATTATATTTTAAAACAAGTATTCAAGATGTTTGATTTACCAATTGAAAATGATATACCTTTATCTAAATCGAAAAGAATATTAACTTGCTATAAACAATATTGGGATAATATCCTATTGTTAATAGGTGATCAAATACAAACAATTATTAATAAATGATCCAATATCATCATGTAAAGGGAAAAACCCCTTTGAATGAGTAACAAAATAAAAATTTATGGTAAAGTTTGTTAGTAAAGTTTATCGTAAAAGTTTACTCGGAAGTGAATTTTTTATCATACTGTTTCTCAAATTTATCGGCAAGAGGACAAAGATCGATGATTATTTCATCTAACTGTCTCATTTCATTGATGAAAACAGTGTGGTTAAATTGATTTCCTCTTAAACAAGATCGTAAATCAACTAATACTTTTTCATATGTTGTGTATGCAAATTTAGACATTTCTATTTTCTTCGAATAATTATTAATTTCACTTACTGTTTTTAGAACTAAACCAGCTCCAGAAATAGAAGCTAGTATAGCAGGATTTAATGTGATACTACCAGCTACTGTACCAATAACTACTAAGCCTGTTGAAGTTACATTAATAATTAAATTCAATCTCTTGAAATATTTGAAAGCCTTCTTATAACACCAAAAGTGTTTATGATAAAATTTATACAATGCTTTGATTTCAGATAATTTTTCTGGGCTTATGTTTTTATCAATATGATTGAAATCAAATATTTCTGTTTTATCTGTTTTAGTCATTTATATTATATATTTGGATTATATTTTAGGATTTGAAAGAAGACAATATAATGTACCACTGATTTGGCCCATTATTGGAGATCTTTTTATTTTCTTAGGCAATGAAAGGCAGCAATATGTGTATCCAGGCCCCTTTTCATAGTCATTGTAAAATCTTCCAAATGCATCATGAAAAATAGCATGTTTAATTAAAAATTGGTATTTGGTGCTTATAGTACAAGAACCTGGTCCTATTAATCCAATGTCAGGGTGTTTTTCTAATATTTGGTTCATTGATATTGGCTCATTCAAATAGTTTACATACAAAAATTGATATATTAAAGCCGATTTTAATATTTCATATTTAGTATTAGGATGTAGGCTTTTTTGGGTTGTGACAAATTTATTACAAAAATTAATTGACTGTGTGAGAATTGCCATTTATATATATATATATATATATATATATATATATATATATATATATATATATATATCAATATATTAGATAATTATATATTAAAACTCTGAATGAATTTTTGAATCTGTTTGGGTAAAGCAATTAGGTTTCTACCATTCAGATCAATATGATTGAAATCAAACCGCCACGGCGGTTTGTAATTAAGTGGGTGATTTTGCATTTTTTATGCAGGAACAAAGTTTCAATCTCTTCATTGTTTGTATAATTTCTTTCAGTTTTTTCAGAATTTATTTTGATTTCAAAGGCCATTTTAGTTGGGGAAATTAAATTTCAAACGCTACGGCTTAATTGAATTCAATAGCAAATACAACGTCATCATGCGTGATCTGTTCAGTTGTATTTTTTTTGTAAATTTCAATCCATATTATATCATGTTTTGATAGGTTCATATTTATGTTAAATTCCTGTCGCCTTTCATTTTCAGTTGAGTCAAAGCTTTGATTTTGTATATTGGTTCCACTGACTCTGACTTTTAAAGTAATAAGAAAATCAGAATTAGTTAATGAGCCAAAGTAACAATTGATTCCTTTTAAAATACAATCATAAGGTATAATTTGAAATGGATTTGCAAAATTCAAAAATAAGCGACTTGGATGCCGTGATTTTTCGAAGTAAGCCGTAATGAATGTTTTTGATGTTAATGAAGGATTTAATATTCTATGACCATTCATATCCAAATCAGCCTCCATGACCATCTTTTGATTTTCAAAAATGAAAGGTGCATCGAAGACGCTGCTTTCAACATCAGGTTGAGAACCTTTGACACCATATATGATCAACTTTGCGGGTCCTTCTGCAGCTGACTCGGCAGTTCCCCGCCATTTCAGATCCAGAAATATATATTCAGGTGGAGTGATCTCCCATTTATGCATGTGGATGATAGATCTGGCATAATTCGAAAACTTCTTTGTTGATTGCTGATTAATATTCAGACTTGTGCTCACGACATTAACACTCACACCATCCATTGACGCGGGGAAGAATTCAATGCAAATCGTGTATTCTCCGTCTGGGAGTTTGAACATATTGAATCCAAGTCTCCCATCGTATTCATTGAAATGATCTTTTGTGATTTGCAAGTCATAAGCCTTCTTATTGAAAAGATGTGGCGAATTTGGAAAATCACTGATTGCCGTTACTGTCATATTATGTTCAGAGCTGGATTCATCCACATTTTCCATCAGATAGCGGAATGCGTCCTTCGGATGGGAGGTTGACGTGATATGCGATTCATTTACGTATTTTTTAAGCTTCTCTTCTAATTCTATCGTGTGGACTACCACACCTCCTATCTGGCTATCCACATAAGATTTTGACGTGGGTTGATGCTTCAGAGTTGGCGCTGCAATATTGTTGATTTGTTGCGAGTTCATATCCAGGTTTCCGGTCATTGTTCCACCTTCCAACGAAAGATTTTTCGCGGATCGGGCATCCACATATCTTTTATTTGCGCCTTGGTCGGCAACTTCGGGATCTTTCACATTGAAAATGGTGTGATTTCCCATATCCAAACTAGTCTCCATTTGAAAGGCCTCTTTGCGGCTGAGAAAGATATTCTTGACGTCATTATAAGAAACCAGATTGTTATAATTGGCTCCCAAATCATGCCACGTTTGTTGTTTTGATTGGACAATATTGTATTTCTCTTGGAGGTCAATATTTTTAGATATATTCAAACTTGAACTAGGTTGTATTTTTTGAATCGCATTTTTCAAAGTTACCATATTCACCGCAGAAAGATCATTGTTTTCATCCGTATCCATATTTGTGATCAGTTTTCGATCCATATCAATTTCTCCAGGTAGAATTAATTTATTTCCTCGCAGATCCAAATCTGCAGTCATATAAGTTGTTCCATCTAACTTTAAATAATGCGTGTCTCCATACTCTTTATTAACAGCATCTTTTTCTGAAATTGGTGTTTTTAAATTTCTTATATTATTGTTTTTCATATCAAGATTTGCTGTAACTAATGGTAAATGCTTACTAACAAATGTATTTCTTACAAAATTGAAATCAACAACATTGTTCAAGCCAGTAACTTGTCCTATATTTACTAATTTTTTACCTTGCATGTCGTAATCACCGTCCTCTGTTAATTTGAACCCTACTCCAGGCAACCCACGTTGCGGTGTCGCCGTTGATGTTGACGGTGGTAAAATTCCATTTGAGTAACTCATATATAATTGAGTTATATTATATTTTTTCATTGAAATTCTTAGTTGTGAATTTCCGTGGCTTATCAATATATACGAAGGAATATGGTTCTTTAGTTGCTTTCTCATATAATTCTTTTGGAATACTGTTTTCACGGCAAATTAGACTCTTCTCATTAGCACTAGGGAATTCGTAAATAGAGAAATGTGAACAGTTCAATCTTATGTCTTTTGGTGTCTTATAGTAGCTTTGACTCAGATATATTACACTGCAATTTTTATGTCTTCCCCTTATGAAATAATCAACTAATAGTTTTTGGTTTTTATCACAAACGAAATCGTCGAAAATAACAATTTTCTGTGAGTCACTGTCAAGGTCTTCAACGGGAATAATCTTATCATTGCTTGCTTCAATAACATCATAACCAGCTTCATTACTTATTGGTTGGAACATCTACATAAGATTCTGGTACTTGGACTGCTCTAAGTTTTTAGCATATAGGTATATTTTATCAAAATACAGTAGATTGTAGATCATATGCATCAGTGTATTTGTTTTTCCCGAAGCACTTGGGCCGCAAACCAGCATCCGAAATGATCGATCAGGCATGAATTCATATAACTGTTTAAAGTTTGAGACAACATCGTCTTCAACGTCATAATTTGGTATTTTCATTTATATTATATGGGTATATTATTTCAATATAACATGGTGTATAACACGGTGTACAACACGGTGTATAACACGGTGTATAACACGGTGTATAACACTGTGTTAAACGTTATTTTTTATATATGACTTTCATTTTTATGTAATGTAATAATATAACAATAAATGAGTTTACTTAAGTGGAAAGAACTCGCAAAGAGTAAATCTGATTTAGGGGATAAGATTAATTATGTTCATGATAGAATTACGAAACATGATATTAGTCAGCAGACAAGCCAACAGTCATTGGCGAAGGTATTTAAACCAGTGACTAGTAAATTAGATGATGTTATTGACAGTAATTTAGATTTAAGGATGCCTCCAAGGAAAAAACGACCATCTAAGAAAGGTGAGCCTGGTATTGACTATTTGCCTGAAGTTGATCCATATGAAGAAATGGATGTAGAAGGTCTGATTGATTTTGGTGATTATGTACCACCACAGCAAGATAAACAACTGGTGCCAAAACCTCCAACATATGAAGAATCTTTACAAGATCTTATGGAAGGACAGAAGGAGATTTATGTTGATCCTCAGTACTTCCCTCAGGAACTTGATGATTTACCACCAGAATATGATGACAATGAAGAGATCGATTATGCATTACATGATGAAGATGCGAGTAATGAGATTTTGGATGATGTTGGTATTGTGAATTATGAAAATCCGGATAAGATATTGAATCAATCAACAATGACACCCCAAAAGACTCAGAACTATCTTAATAAGATTATAAAGGAGGCCAATCAAAAAGGAGCCAATTAAGTGGCTATAAAGCAAATGTTACAAAACAATACAATAAGGGGGAGATATCAGATGCAGAGAGGCAAATGCGAAACAAAAGAATAGACAACGCAAGAGTTACTTTAAATGAATGCATAAAACATTATAATACTAAATTGGAAACAATAAAAGGTTCTGGAATCCAGAGTCGGGGAAAAAAAACAGAGAGGTGGCAATATTATGTTTTATAATGATGTAAAGCAGCTTGTTAAAAAATTGGAATTGATTATTGGTGAAAGATTGGCAGGGAATACCAGCATTGAGATGCGAAATATGGGAGTAACTATATTGGACACATTATTGAAAATGTCGACAATCAATAGACCGCAATATAATAAATTGTTTAGTCAATATTTCAAAATATAATTAATATAACTTTATTATATAAATGGCACGAGAGATAGTATTATCATCTTATAGTGTAAAAAATCAAGGGAATAATAAACCTGAGGATTTTACAACAAAATTTACTAGACCTATAATTTTGGATAGTAATATGCAATATGTTATTGGTCTTAACAGAATTATCAATATGAGTTTTACATGGTTTAATGTTAATGCTGGATACAACAATCAATTAATCAAATATAGCTCCGATAGTGGTTCAACATTTAACAACATCACCTTTCCAGCCGGAGTATGGAATTATACAGACTTCAATACATATATTAAAGATATAACAAAAACTGGTGATACGTATCCTATCACTCTTGAATTCGATAATACAACATTTAGGGTCACGGTTACATTAGCTCAGAGTTATCGGCTTGACTTGACAGCAAGTAATTTTAATGACCTAATCGGGTTCGATAAGAAAGTATTAACAAGTGGGACAAACATTGGACCAAGGGTTCCAAATCTATCTCAAGATACAGATGTCCTCAATGTTCATTGTGATCTGATTAATGCTAGCCTGGCGGATGGTCAAGATACCGACATCATTTATTCATTTTCAACCAGTGTTCTCCAACCTAGTTATTCATTCACCTTAGAACCCCGGAGAGTCACCTACAATCCTGTGAATAAGAATACGATTTCTAGTATAAGGATTTATATCACCGATGGAAAAAGAAGATTAGTTAACCTGAATGGAGCAGATACATCTTTCTCACTAATTCTGAAAAGTTTAGAATAATATAACATAATAGTATAAATGAAACCATATGAATTCAAAAGATTTTACCATCCAAAACTTGGTAAATTTGTATATCAACACAAAGGGTCTGGGCTTATCGTTGATAATATTTTCAAACCATTAAAGAGTGTGGCATCAGCTGTTTTTAAGAAATTTGCTAAGCCAATAGCAAAGAAGGCACTAGAATCGGGGATATCGCATGCAGGTGAGCGACTGGGTAAGGCGGTATCACAGAAGTCAGGAGACCTAATAATGAAAAGATTAGCTAATTTGAGAAAAGGAGCTACAAGACAAACGGCAAATGTTCCATCCTCACCCATTAAACAGCAACAGCAAGATGAAAGTACTGATATGATACTCAATAGATTGATATCAGGATCTGGTATAAAAAGAAGGCGTAGAGTAGGAGTAGTATAGAATAAATAAAATGTTTGAGAATAGTGTTATATATAATAGTATATAATTGTAAAATTATCTAACATAATAATATAATGACTTTTAGAACAAGTGAATTTCTACAAAGATATGAGTTGGTGCGATTCCAACTTGATGATGTAATCAGAGCCCCAGCTAACAATCAACACCAAGTGAAAAATGGGTATAAATTTACAATTAATGATCGATCGAGTTTCTACGATTGGTACAATGCTTATTTCGAGGTCCAGTTCCAGGTACAAAAATTGGCTGATGGTACAGCCTATGCTGATGATAGGGTGACAGTTATTAATGGAGCCCATAGTTTGATTAGTCACATCATGATAAAAAGTGCTGGGAAAATTGTGTATGATACTGATAATCTCCATAAAGTGACTTATGTAAAGAACCTGCTTGAATATAGTGACGATTTTGCTCGTAGTGTTGCTAAAAACTCTTTATGGTATTTGGACGCAGATAACACTACAGCCAATACTAATACAGGGTTTGAGTCAAGACGTCTTTAAACGACAGGTAACCATGATGTCAATGTAGTCATACCTCTTAATCGTTACAGTTTCTTCGAAGAGCTAGAGGGTCGAATGTTAGTCCCAATGCAACTTCAGTTTAATATACAGTTACAGAATGACAATGAATTAATATTTAAGGCAGGTGCAGTAGATGACGGACGAGTTGTTATTGATAGATTACTACTTTGGGTACCAAAATTGACACCAAAGGACAGTCTCTATGATAAGTTTGTTAGTTGTTTTTTGAAAGATGATAAATGGACATATCTGAGAGAAATGTATGAGGTGTCCGCACCAACACATAGCAGTGGATTCTTCCAGATATCATCCAGTATTGATAATGTTAAGGCTATATTTGTATATCTACAAAGAGCTAAAACAAACAATGCAGAGGCGAATCCGTACCTGTTTGACACTTTTAAAGTAAATTCAGGTGATAATGCTTGCAGTCTTACAACATGCAGATTGGAATACGGCAATGGAGTATTCTACCCAGAGACTGAATACGATTCAGAATCAAAAGTAAGGATCTTCAATGATTTAATGTCCCATGGTATGAGAAAGAATGATTACAACAGCGGTACACAGCTTAACCTATCGAATTACAATGGTCTCTATCCACTAATCTATTTCGATCTATCATATCAAACAGAGAAAGTAACAAGAGACCCAAAGCAGTTGATCTTCAGGTATAAACTGAACGCCAATAGTGCTGGAAATAGTCCTTTCAGCATACATGCTATAGTCCTATATGAAGAGACAGTTGTCATTGACAAAGTGGGAAATGAATTGGTTATAGTGTAAAAAGTAATAAATTATTAATCAAATAATATCATTATTTCATATATGTTTTATAACCAGAAAATTATATAACATATATTATATACAACAAATGACTCAACTTTATGAGATTAATGTGAAATTGTCTGACAATCAAAAGAAAAATCTTAGCAATGCTTTCCATAAAAGGGAAACGATCGTTCTCAGGCTTTCAAACGACTCTCTTCATGGGAATGATACTCTATATGTCCCAGCAATGGTAAAAAAAAGGTTGGAGAAGAATCGGAAATTGGGTAAAGGTATGGACATTAAGCTTGCGAAAACAAATATTAGAAAACAAGTCGGTGGAAGTTTGTTAACTACTATTCTAACCCTTGGACGTGCAGCTTTACCAACTATTGGTAAAACCCTTGGTCTTTCAGCTCTTGCTGGTTTGGCTTCAGAAGGTGCTAGTCAGGTTGTTAAAGCGATATCTGGAAAAGGCATACAGTCTGGTGGTTTTCTCATACCACAAGAAAAAATCAATAAGCTGATAGAATATAAGCATCTTTTATCGACGAAACAAAAACAGGATATATTGAATGCCCTTCAATCAGGTTCAGGTGTTGATATCACACCAACAAAAACACAATCAGGTGGATTCCTTGGAAGTTTGTTAGCGAGTGTAGGCATTCCACTCATTCTAAATTCATTGATGGGTAAAACTGGTAGCGGTGCTCCTCGAATTGGAAATAGTAAGAAAAAGGGTACGGGAGCTCCAAGAATTGGTGCATACAGACCACCTCCATTTATAGGTACATGGGATAATCCAATTGGTATGGGGATAAAAAAAAAAGCTCCAAAGAAAACGACAACAAAAAGAGGCGAAGGCTTACTATTAGGAAAAAACTCACCGTTCAACGGAATTCCACTTCTAGGGGCATTACTGTAAAACCGAAATTCCACAAAGACATCCCGTTAAGTAATCATGATCTAATAAAATGGTGCAGATATTTAAACATTCCAATCAGTGATGTTCTGTCAAGGGATGAAAGAGTTCCACATAATCATAGCCAAGCATTATTTATTTACAATCTAGAACCTAGTTATATGGCAGGAAGTCATTGGGTTACAACTTATGTAAAAGATAACGTCATAAATTATTTTGATAGTTTCGGTATGCCTCCATTTCAAGAGATCGTAAATCATGCGAAAAGAAGGAATATGACACTGCTTCACCAAAACAACCAAATCCAAAACATAAAAACGTCTACATGTGGCTACTTCTGTTTATACTTTCTGAATGAAATGAATAAGGGGAATTCGTATTATAATTTATTGCAAGTATTTGACATATATAACACAATGAAGAATGAGAGATTCCTCGAACATTATTTCAGAAATATCTAACTTATATATATAATGGTAAAATCATATTGTGTTAGACAGAAGAAAGTCACTGAAAAGTCAACTAAAAAATGGTCGAACTATGTTGAAATGCACTTGCGCTGAATGTGGTATAACAAAAACCAAATTTGTCAAAAATAAGGGAAACTAAAAGGCCCGTCTGAAGGGGCGGGCTTATTTGATATTGAAGGAAGTCATTCATTGGGCGAAATAGCTTTGAAAGGGGGGGTTAAAGGGCTATATAATCTTGGCCGTATTAGTTTAAGTAAAGCGATTAAATCAAATTTTGCTAAACAAAAGATCAAAGGTATGGCTAACAAATATCTGGATCAAGCTTTGGATAGTATTACATCAGATTTATCAAAGAAAATAGATCCTTTACACAAAGGTGGTGCTATTGATATACATAAGGCCATTGGGAAGCTTCCGAAACCAAAAGGAGGGTGGACATTACCCGGTCATAAATATACTGGCCCATATAATGATTTAAAGAGTCAAGTGAAATATGACCCAACAACTGGTCAAATATTAGAAATATATGACCAACCTACAGGAAGAACGGATGCCATTGCCATGCAGCACGATGTTGATTATAGTGTTTGTAAAGACGACAGAAAGTGCAAGAATAGAGCAGACAGAAAAATGGTCAAAGCTTTAGATGAAGTACCATATGATGAGAGACAATGGGGTCATTGGTTGGCTAGAAACACGATTGATATAAAACAGAAATTAGGCCTTGGTGTTAAACAAAAAAGGAAGTCAAAAAACGGGAAGCGGCGTTGAGTAAAAATGATTGGGCTCAACAATTAGCCGATGAATTACATAAGCCAATCAAACGAAAATTTAAAACAAGAAGAGTTATTGTTAATGGAATAGATGATATTTGGAGCGCTGACCTTGTAGAAATGCAGAAGTTTTCAAAATGGAATAAAGGATATAGATATTTATTAAATATCATTGATGTGTCTTCGAAATTTGCTTGGAGCATTCCTATTAAAAATAAAACAGGTGATACAATCACTGAATCATTTGATGATGTTATTAACAAATCAAAACGGAAACCTAAATTTATTTGGGTAGACCAAGGATCTGAATTCTATAATAAAACTTTCAAAGACTGGTTAAAGAAAAATAATATTGAGATGTATTCTACTTTCAATGAAGGTAAAGCTGT
The DNA here is from genome assembly GCA_022457155.1 of Cladopsammia gracilis. Taxonomy (NCBI): domain Eukaryota; kingdom Metazoa; phylum Cnidaria; class Anthozoa; order Scleractinia; family Dendrophylliidae; genus Cladopsammia; species Cladopsammia gracilis. The sequence goes on along the minus strand of JAJGOT010000252.1, from coordinate 1,127,638 downwards.
TGTTATTGAGAGATTTAACAGAACATTAAAATCTAAAATGTGGAAACAATTTACAGCTCAAAATACAACACAATATTTAGACATGTTACCAAAACTATTAAATGAATACAACAGTACAAAGCATTCAAGTATTAAAATGAAACCTATTCAAGCATCTATGAAAAAGAATGAAGGAACTGTTTATTTCAATCTATATGATACGGAACTATTATCATATAAACCAAAATTCAAAGTTGGTGATAAAGTTCGAATATCTAAGTATAAACGGAATGTGTTCGACAAGGGTTATACACCAAACTGGACTGAAGAAGTGTTTACAGTCGATGAGATACAATACACTAATCCTATAACTTACAAATTAAAAGATCTCAATGATGAATCAATAGAAGGATCTTTCTATCAACAGGAGTTATTGAAAGCTAAACAAGATGTTTTTCGTATAGATAAGGTTATCAAAAGAGACTATAAGAAAAAACAAGCTTTGGTATCATGGTCTGGTTATCCAAAGAATTTAATTCATGGATACCGTTAAAAGATGTCAAAAATATATAATGTTTATATATATCATGAGTGGCATTGATAAATATATCAAAAAAATAAATTTTCAAATTCAGGAATGTGAAGATGAAATAGGCAATCTTCATGATAAAATATATGATAATGAGCGTAGATTGGATCTGTTACAATATGAAAAGAAATTATTGAAACTTTATCATAAAAAAATACATGAAATTGATGAAGATATAACATTGAAACAGTTATTGAATATTATCTGCAATGAGATAGAAAACAATAGATACGATGATGAATGTAATGTGTTGAAACAAACCAAAGTTGATAATATCAAATATCTCAAACGTGAAAATAATATTTTTACACCTGTGAATACAACAAGTAATGCAGATTTCGAGAGATTGAGAGACATTCATTTGATTAATGAGACTTGGCTTCAAAAAATACAATCAGTAACATTAGAACACTAATCAGGGATTTAAAGGATATGTGAGATGATTTAAACATAATTATCTAACATATATATAAGTTCTCAGTTCATACTGTATACTGTTCATACTTCGCAGTTCATACTGTATTTGTTACTTTTTGGTAGCCAAAAACATAATTATTTCTGGCTATTCATTTTACATTTTTTATTGTGAATATATTTATAATTATTTTTGTATGTATTATCACATTTTGGACATTTATATTCTTTGTTTTGCCATCTTTTGACAGCTTTCATTTGGTGTTTCTTTTTGTCTTCATCTGAGACCTCTTTTTGGTCTTTTGTTATCTGATGTTTTGTAGTTATCAGGCATATCCTCTTTTTTGATATACTCAAATTTATAAAAATTTCCATTTAATTTTGATACACCTGATTTACAATTATTAATACCTTCACATGTCATTTTAACAATACCAGCATTTATTTGGAGATGTTGTTGAACAGCATACATACTATTAAAATATGAAACTTCTTTTGTGACAATATTAGTTGCTTTCACACACTTTTTATTTTCATGATTTTTGGCAACAAATGAATAATCTCGATTCTTAGCTGATTTTTTACAATTCTGTTGTTGTGTCATTATTTGTAAATTACATAAGCGATTGTCTTCCTTATTATTATTAATATGATCAATCACTTTTCCTTCAGGAATAAGACCATTGAAACATTCCCAAACGAATCGATGGACATAATATGATTTTTGTTTACCACCATATTTTCTCACTAAACACATAAGGTATCCATTATTATGATGATTACCTGTGTGAGGTACCTTCTTGATGATATTGATTACATTTCCATTATCATCTGAGGCATATAAATCATAAACTGGGTGAACAGAATAAACGCACTCGTTGATTTCAATCTTACTCATTATAATATAGTATTACATAATATTCCTTTAAAAGGGTTAAGATTCATGAAATGGCTTAAAGAGATATCACTTATATAATATATAGAATGGAAAAAATAATCTCATATAATAATATGAATAAAAGTGATCTCAAGAAATTGAGTAAATCACAACTAATTAAACTGTTAATGAAACAGAATGCTAAGACAACCCCGAAAGTTGTAATAGTAGATGACGAAAAACAACATAGGAGACCAGTTCCTACACCAAGAAAATCTGTTAGGCAGATGGTTAAAAACTATGAAGACAATATTATTTTACCACCTATGGAGTTCAGAGATGATTACAAACCAGTTCCAGCACCAAGGACAAAGAAAATAAAACTAATTCCAACACCTAGAACTAAAATAGAGCAAACAGACAAAGCTCTAAAAGGTTATACTAAATCCTTCGAAATTACATTAAAGAATAATAAAGACCCTTTAACACAATTACAACAAACAAGAAAAGGTATTGAAAACCATTTTAAAACCCTACTAAGTGATACAAAAGGAATTAAATTTGTTGAAACACTAAAGGTCACATTTGAGAAACTAGCTGGTGATGAAATAGTGCCTAAGACTGCATATTTTAACAGTGTGGCTCAGACGATTATTAACCACATAGAAATCGCTGAAGCGTTACAATTGTCTAAACAACAGATATTAAATAGTGTAGCTCAATGGATTTCTGAGGGTTCTGGATGGACAATTAGATCTATTGACAACCACTATATTAATATTGTTAAATACGAACCATTAAAGGGATCATCTTACATTCAATTACCTTCAGAACTAAGAAATAGTGCTAAGGGATTGATAAACATGAAAAATAAAGACAATGAGTGTTTTAGATGGTGTCATATAAGGTACTTGAACCCTCAAGACAAATATCCACAGAGAATCAAAAAAGTCGACAAAGATTTTATTGAAAAATTAGATTACTCTGGAATTCAATTCCCAGTGACTGTCAAACTGTATAATAAAATAGAAAAACAAAATGAAATCAACATCAATGTATTCGGTTATGAGGAAAGGCAACCATATCCTATCTATGTATCCAAAGAAAAGTACGAAGATCATATGAACTTGTTATTGATCACAGAAAACGAAAACAAACATTATGTATTAATAAAAGACTTCAATAAATTCATGTACAATCAGACGAAACACGAACACAGAAAACATTTTTGCATGCATTGTCTACAATGCTTCAGTTCTGAAACAATCCTTAATAATCATAAAGAAAACTGTATTGTAATTAATGGTAAACAAGCTGTAAAAATGCCTGAAAAAGATAATAACATATTTAAATTTAACAATTATCATAAACAGTTAGCTGTTCCATTTGTAATCTATGCTGATTTTGAGGCTATTACAGAAAAAGTACAAGGATGTCAACCAAACAATGATAAATCATATACTGAATCATATCAAAAACATAAAGACTGTGGATATGGATACAAAGTCGTCTGTTGCCATGATGATAAATACAGTAAACCAGTTCAGGTCTATAGAGGCGAAAGAGCTGTATACAAATTCATGGAAGCTATGCTGGAGGAAGTTAAATATTGTAAGAAGGTTATGAAAAAAGAATTCAATAAACCATTAAGAATGACCAAAGACGATGAAGAAGAATTCCAAAAAGCTGATAAATGCCATATATGCGAGAAAGAATATAACAAAACCGATCTAAGAGTAAGAGATCACTGTCATATAACTGGTCAGTACAGAGGATCCGCTCATCAAGATTGTAATTTAAAACTCAGAATAAAACCAGAAGAAATTAAAATACCTGTGATATTCCATAATCTCCGTGGGTATGACTCTCATTTCATCATGCAAGAGATCGGTGAAATAGTCAAGAAGCATACATATACAAATAAAAAAGGTGAAAAATGTCAAATGAATATCAATGCAATTCCGAATAATTTGGAAAAGTATATGGCTTTCATGTTGGGTAATCACTTAACCTTTCTCGATAGTTTCCAATTCATGAGCTCTGGTTTGGAAAAACTAGTGAGTAATCTACCAAGAAAATCATTAAAATATACCTCTCAAAAATTCAAAGGTAAAAAGCTTGATCTGATGGCTAGAAAAGGAGTATACCCTTACGACTACATGGACAGTTTTAATAAATTCGATGAAAAGCTACCACCGAAAGAAGAATTTTACAGCATATTAAATGATGAACATATATCAGACGAAGACTATAAACATGCCCAAAATGTGTGGAATACATTCTCACTTAAAAATATGGGTGGGTACCATGACTTATACCTTAAATCTGACATCATTCTGTTAGCTGATGTATTCGAAAACTTCAGGAAAACATGCCTAGAATACTATAAACTTGATCCATGTCATTATTTCACATCTCCCGGTTTGTCATGGGATGCTATGCTAAAAATGACTGACATTGAATTAGAGCTTATGACTGATATTGACATGTTTCAATTTATCGAAAAAGGAATGCGTGGTGGAATAAGCTACATTGCCAATAGGTATGGTAAAGCAAACAATAAATACATGAAAACATATGATGAGAAGGTGCCCTCAAAGTATATAATGTATCTGGATGCTAATAATCTATATGGTTGGGCTATGTCACAATACCTACCTACTGGCGGTTTTAGATGGATGACAGAAAAGCAGATAAACAACATAAATTTAGCCAAATATAATGAAAACACCCAAAAAGGTTTAATACTAGAAGTTGACTTGGAATATCCCCAAACGTTGCATGACATTCATAATGACTATCCATTGGGACCAGAAAAAGTGAAAGTAACCAAAAACATGCTATCAGATTATTGTAAAAAAATAGCAGCCAAATATAATATATCAACAGGTCTTGTACATAAATTAATCCCAACTTTGAAAAACAAAGAAAAGTGTGTGCTACATTATAGAAACCTACAATTATACACTGATCTAGGTTTGAAAGTAACCAAAGTCCATCGAGTATTGGAGTTTAATCAGTCTGCATGGTTGAAGCAATATATTGATTTCAACACTCAGAAAAGAACCAATGCGAAAAATGCTTTTGAGAAAGACTTCTTAAAGCTTATGAACAACAGCGTATTCGGTAAAACAATGGAAAATATCAGAAAGCGAGTAGATGTAAGATTGGTAACTGATGAAAAGAAACTTGTAAAAATGGCAGCTAAACCAACATATGTAAGCAGTAAGATCTTCAATAAAAACCTTGTAGCTGTGCATAAGATTAAAGAAACACTAACCCTAAACAGGCCGGCATATGTAGGTATGTGTATCCTAGATCTCAGTAAGGTATTAATGTATGATTTCCATTATAACTATATAAAACGGCAGTATGGAAACAAAGCTCGACTACTATTCACTGACACCGATAGCTTGACTTATGAAATCGAAGCTAAAGATGTATACCAAGATTTTTGGAATGATAAAGACAAATTTGATAACAGCGACTGCCCTGAAAGCTCACAATATTTTGATAAAACTAATAAAAAAGTTATTGGTAAATTCAAAGATGAAGCCGCAGGAGTTCCTATTTGTGAATTTGTTGGGTTGCGATCCAAAATGTATAGTTACATAAAAGATAACCAAAAAGGAGGAAAGACAGCCAAGGGAATCAAAAAGAATATTATCAAAAATAATATCAAGCATCAAGATTATAAAGAAACGTTATTAGGAAATAAACAGATGCATCACACTATGAAAACAATGAGAAGTCAAAACCATAAATTAGGAAGTTATGAAATCAATAAGGTATCACTCAGCTGTTTCGATGACAAACGGTAAATATCAGATGATGGTATAAATTCATATGCTTATGGACATTATAAAATAAAAAAGAATTAAATCCTGTGTCACGCAAAGGATTCTATTATGTGGAATCACGCAATGGAATAAACGCAAAGGCAATCACGCAATGGAATAAACGCACCATTTGTTTTTATTAACATATAGTTTCATTTGATTTTTCTATATTTTTTAATCCAACAGATGGGAAGTAGTTAAGACTTGGCTTGGTATCAGATCAGTTTTGCAAAACTGATCTGGTGCCGCCAAGTCCTTAACTACTGTGCTGTCGAAGATTCGTGAAAAGAAAAGAAAGTTTCAACCCGCTCGAGCCAGAGTTCCGCCGCGTGAGTCAATCTACTGTGTCTCCTGCTCCTGCCCAGTATTCTCTCAATCTTCAGCAGCCATTTTGTCATTCCTTTCGTTGCTGACAACCAGTTGCCTCAGACAAATGACATTGAGCAAGTTCGTCAGTTTGCCCCAGTCCGGCCACAAACTCACTCGAATCTCAACGAGCACCAAGCCAACAAACGGATGATGGGTCCAAAGACAAGTACGTTGCTGCCTTAAAACGAATGGTGTGACCCAGTTGACATTTTCTACCAATCGAGTGGCGATCCTGTTTTTCATGATTCTCCGGAAATTTGCCCTGATTATCAGGAGGACATTGAGAACGTCATTGCTAACGGGAGACTAACGCATAATATTAATTTTTGAAAGGATATAGGAGCTTCTTGGTTTATTCGCCAAACAATTTTGGAAGGCTACAAAATTTCTTTATATTTTACACCTGCTCCTGCCAAGTTTTCTAACAATAATCTGCCTTGCAGCGTGCGGATTTTGTCCGAAAAGCGATTACTGATCTTTTAGCTGTTGGTTCAGTTGTGGAATGCCCGTTTCCGCCTTCAGTCACTAATCCTTTGTCGGTGTCCATTCCATCAAACGACAAGAAGAGGCTCATATTAGTCTTCAGGTATTCTATTTTTGTTTGTGTGTGAAAAAAATCCAAAATTAAGTTTGAAGATAACCAAACTATGCTCAGTTCATTTATTGACCCATCCCAACATTGTTTTTTTTCATTTGATATTAATCTGGAGTAGTATAGGGGGTTGGTGATCCGGGCTCAGCTCCAAAGGCCCGAAAAACCGCTTATTTTGAGAACTCCAGAACACCTAAGTTTCCATGCTGCCCCAGGGCTCATTGCATTCGCCCTGGGGCATGGAAACTTAGGTGTTCTGGAGTTCTCAAAATAAGCGGTTTTTCGGGCCTTTGGAGCTGAGCCCGGATGCACCAACCCCCTATACTACACATGGCTTATGAATGCTGGCTCCTGCACGGCTATATATAAGATTTTTTACACACCAACCTCTGGCCCCGACATGAGACCACCAATTGGAGAAACCCCTCTACTGGGTACCTAAACGACGATGGGGAGAGGAAGAAAGTGCATTCAGACACAATCAAGTAAACGAATTGTCTTTAATCACTCAAGACATGGAAGTCTTCTTTGCCATAGATGCAGACAAGGAAAAAAAGGTGAACTCTGTAAATGCGTTGAAGAAACTCGAGGGCAAACATCTCCTCTACCCATTGTACCGAAATATATTCTTGAAGCCGCACAAAGACTGACTCCACAACAACTTGTCGCCGTTATCACCAATTGAAAAAACACTTTCCATTCGTATATCAATGATGACGACAACACAAGTGTTCTTGAACTTTCTAAAATCGAGGAACACTGGTCTAAAACAAAAGAGCGCCGACTGGGTGAGTTATCGACAAAATACTCTTGGGGCATCCGAAATTGCGGCCTTGATCGGAGTTTCACCCTTTGAAACACCAAAGAGCTTGCTTTTTAAAAAATTACAGCCATCAGACATGCATAGCAATACGGCCTGTACCTGGGGCAATCTGTTCGAACCGCTTGCCCGTAAATATTTTGAGCAGAAGCACTCTGCTAGAGTATTTGCCCATTCTGTATCCCTCAATCTGGCAACAGATCATCCATTGTTTCGAAAGATTATATGCAGCCCTGACGGCTATTATCTTGACAAAGATAATAATTTAATTCTTTTGGAGTTCAAATGTCCTTTCAAGCGGAAAATAGCCATGACTCGAGTGCCCAGTTATTATAAACCCCAGATACAAACTGGCCTTGTGTTTAGTGGGGAAATGGTCAACAAAGGCCTTTTTGTCGATTCTTACTTCAGAATGTGTTCTATAAACCAGATAGAGCCAAGTTCGAATCATAATAATCTTTTAAACGGCGGAAATATTTACCAGACAAAAGATCACACAGCGCTTGCCTGGGGCATATGTTATCTGTTTTCAAAACAAAAGCTTACACGCAATCAAAGTAAACTTATTGACATTGGCGCTCTTGAACAAACTCAGACATTTGAGAAAATAATGACTTCAATGGCCGAGAAAGACCTCTGGTGTTCTTACGGTGTGGCCAGAATGTCGTTCAGCAAAGAATACGTAGATGAAGAGTTTTTACGTTACTTCAGAATGAAAAAGGCTTTCCTTGCTCCAGATGAGGGGCCGAAGCCGGTTGCTTTCTTTTCATGGAAATTGTTGAAAGTCACAGAGCTTGAAATTGTCAAGCATGAGGGATTTTTGAACAGTATTCAACCTAAGGTCGAACAATTTCACGAGAACTTGGCAAGGCTTCGCAGAAAAATACATGAAAATTTATCAAAACAAAAACACCTTGATAAAACCATACCTGGTGAAACTTTTGAAGACAACATCGGCGATGACAGTGCCATGTTAGAAGCATTTCTTATTGAGAAAGCGGAGGCGCTTACTCAAGATCTTTGAAAGCGTTGCTCCATAAACGGGTGTTTTTAATTATCATATTCTCTGACATCTGTTGTCTAAGGCAATTTACAATCGCTCGTTGTGGGTCTTCAAGCGGCATTGTAATGTCCAGGATTTTGTAGATCACAAACGTATAAGAAATTCTCGGAAGCCGAGCTTGTATATGTTTGAAAATACGTTTCACCTCATTTATTTGGTCGATAGACAATCCAATTCTTTTGTTAATTCGTGTTAAAGCGTACCCAAACGCATAACACCGTGCCGACTGCCTTTGTCTTGGTTTGTACAAAATGTTTTGATCCGTATATGCCGGAGCATAATCCTCTAGCACTTCCACACGACCGCATTTTTTGCAATAAAGTTCACAAGAATCGCTTGATTGCAAAAATAAGCCACCACAATCATAACAAGCCCTCTTGTACAATCTTCGGGCCCAACGTTCACGCTGCAAGGCGTTATAATGTTCTTGTAGATATTGTTTCCCCATCTCTGCCAACCCCATATCTTCGTAGATATGGCAAAGTTTTTCTGGCAGACCCAAGCGGTGTATTTCTTTCCTATAATCACCACCATATAGCGAGCGAAGGATGGCAAAATTGTGTTGTTTGTCAAGTTCACTGAGCCGTGCGGTGAAGTCAGTCATGCTTATACAATACAATACAATTATTTTTTCAATTTGGCGATCGTGACTTCCGGTATTTATTATGTAAAGCCTATATTTAGAAAAATACAACTTTTCGGTTATATTTGCGCATGCGTAGTTCTTTATGAGTTACCACATGTGAAAGCACGGCAACACGGTCGAATATAAAAGACCTGTTCGCACCATATATTATAGTAAGTTTGTAATTCGGTATAGCTCAGGGAGGTGTGGCTGGCCCCCACTGAATCCTGCTTACGGCTAATGCGATGTCAGACCAGGGGTAGTGGGGTTGCTGCGTCAGTTAGTGACCCCCTGGTGAACCAGCCCCGGCCCAACTGATACAGGGGGGTGCTTGAACAGAGATCTCCTAGGAGAACTCAACCTCGCTCCCAGAGGCTAAATGGGAAACGACAACTCCTTTGTCAGGGAGTTAAGTCCTAGCCTAGGCTAGGCAAAACGAAACAGCCACCAGAGCACCCCCCGACGAGGGTTTTGTCCCTTTTTGTTATGTGTCACGCAATGTCACGCGTGACAGTCACGCACAATGTCACGTCATGTGTCACGCTTTGTCACGCAATTGCGTTCTTTTGTTAGATAAAGCGAGAAACCCGAATTTAGTCTTTCAAATCTGACTTGGACACAGCGGTAAGACGATTGAGTTTTTTTTGAATCTTTTCTTGTTCTTCCTTGCGTATTTCTTTTCTGATCTTGTCAAGATCCGGCGTTTGAGTTTGAGTTTGCTTGTTTACTTTGTTTGCGGCCTTTGTTTCACTAGAGCGTATTTCGTTCTTAAGTTCGTGATATCTTTCGACTTCACGGAGGATTATTTTGAACTCTGAATCACTGATTCTCTTGTCAGTTAGAGCCTTTGAAACCAGCTCAAAGACAGAGTTTCGTTTAGCAAGGGCGAGTGTGTATATTTTTTCGTGTTTAGTAATTTTTCTATCAAGCCGCCTGCTAAACAAAGTGATGCCGGCCGCTGAAAAACCTGTCAAAGCTGCCACGCCGGCAATGACAGGGCTGGCTATGAGCCCGGCTCCTGTCAGGGCTGTGACGATTGTGGCTGAAGACAAAGCTGTAGAAATGAAACCAAAACTTACTGCGGTTCCGTGAACAATGGTGTGTGTTCTCTTGTATTTCTTAGCAACTTGTCTGTAATGATTCGCCTCCGACTCAAGCTCCTTTTGCAAATCAGAAATTTTCTTGAGTCTGAAGTCTTCACCGTTGGATAAGTCTGGGTAAAGCGATGTAGTTTCGCTGTATTCAGGAGCTGATGGCAACACGTTAGTCGAGCTCATCATCAGGGGGTATATATATAATATATTTTTTAATTGATCTCAAGTTCAAATTCAAGGGGCATGTTATTGAAGTCAAAAAGGGCATTGTGTTCATCCCTTACAGACAGTGTTATGCTGTTTACATAATCACCAGACGAGACGTCACGCATGTTCTGCTGTGTTGATTCATAGAAAACTTTCTCATATGGCTCACCTCGAAGATCAAATTTAGCCAATACAGTCGAAGGCTTACCGTTGAACAGGTTCTGTTCTTTATCAACCAGATCGCAGTGGATAAAGTAAGTGCTTGGTGATGTTAATCCTTTGACGTATGTTACTAGAAACAATACAGCTCTTATGCCAAGTAAATTTGCCAGATTGTCACTAAACTTTACATTACTTCCATTGTGAATGACCATCGCGCCGACTGGTGTATTTATAGTAGTTGATAATTGTAATTTTATTCTATGTTGGGTGGATAAGTCGTTAAATTGTTTCGCTAGACTATCAATGGTGTAATGCCCTTGAAGTAATGTCACGTTTGGAGTTGATCCATTGGAGCTATCTATTGTTGTTGAAATAGTTGCATTTTCTTTCAAATTATGCCACGAGTTGTAAAATGAACAAGAAACAAGTCTTATGTAACTCGGTTTCTGAAGCGGGTGGTCGAAGTAGATGGTGTGAGGGTTCGAAGGTGCGACGATTGTTAACACAACCATTGTATATATATTTAAATTTAAAATATATATATTCAATCATGTTTGGCAGACGCCCTGGTGGTTTTAATCCTGGTTCAAATCTCGGTCTAGACATTGGCGGCCACGATTACGGACCTCCGCCCCCGTTTTTTCCTCGTCCCCAAAATCCCCTCTATCCCCAACAGAGCAGGTATATTAGCAAAAAACAGCCAACACCACCCACAGTAAATCCGCAACTTGCTTGGCTGAGTTCTCCGGAGGCTGAAAAACTCTCTACAGCCGCCAAGGCTAAGGCTATTTCAGACTTCAAAAGGCGTTTCCCGCACGCTGATATGTCAAGATTTACAACAGAAGTTTCTTTCGACGAAAAGCACAAAGCCACAGCAGTAGTTCTTTTCTCAGAGGGGCATGGCTCCTGGGCTATGCCCTCAGACATACCGCACAAGAATTGGACACAAGCCCTGAAAGACGCCCTTGGCTTAGAGTATATTGGCGGTTTCCCTTATCAGTTAACGTTAAACCGAAACACACAAAAACCAATCCCGGCTGTTGAATTCACCACCTCAATCGATAAAGACATGATGATTGGTTCTGTCTTGAACGACGAAGCACAAAAGATCTATGTCACGCCAACTGATTATTTCACAACGAAATACAGAAACATTTTCAGAGACACACAAATTTCGTTCACAACCGCGAAATATGGGAGAAAGTGGCTCGGCGGCCCGCATATGAGTTTCTGGCCACAGCAACTAAACTTTGCTCTGTGGTGTGCAACAACCGGCTGCGGGATCTCACGTGACCTTCTGTTTGATAAGAACTCGACTCTCTCCCTAACCCCGCAGCTCCGGTCATTTTACAGGTTTCACGTTTATTTCACAACAAGGCGAATTCTTTACAAAATGGGTGGGGAACAGAGTGTGAGTGCTTTGCCAGACGACCCCACATTCAACCAGAAAGACAACAAGTTCAACATCGACGCATACAAGAGGATTTGCCAAGAGTTCGGTGTCGACCCCAATGCTGACTTCCGTTTCACATACGGCAAAAATCACGGGCTTGGCAATGTGTACATTTGGGTTCCTGGTGAGGGCCCCTACTCTACTGATTACGACTATCCTGATTCCGATCTAGCTCTGTTTGATGACGAGCGCGTCACAGACAGAAAAGACCCAAACTATCGAGCAAACGGCATATACTTCGTTCGTAACGACCAGGGCGCTGTTGGTCAGTTCGAGCACTTTGTTCCGAATTATGCACAAGGGCTAACACAGCCAGGGCTCGCGCGTATGAATCAGTCAATCGAGGCCTTTGTGTACTGCATCCTGGGTGCACAAGCAAACACTCGCAGCAGCATCATTGGAAGAGGAGGCCGGGCGTTCGAAACGCAGAGAGTATTCCTCACCCATCTAGAGGAGGCTATAATACTGAACGACATCGCAACAAGTGTACAGCGATATCAACTTGCCATCCAAGCAACGAAAGTGCGCTTAGACTTTGCAACAGCGCCCGGAAGTTGGCTCATGCCATCACGCATGATTATCAACACAGAGAGCGTGGTGGGGTACAACAACAATCTCAAGGAGGCAACGCAAGGAATGAAGCTGGGTGTTAACAATGATGTCAATCTTGCCACAAAAAAAGCCTCCCTTCGCCACATGGATGGGGGACCAACAAAAATAAACCCACCAAACAGTCGCCCATCGAACCCGATACATAAACAGGCCACACAGGCACAAGGTATAGCGCCAAAACCAAAGGTCACACCCACACCACAACCAGCCCCCACACCAACACCAACACCAACACCATCCCCAACGCAAGAGACTAAGATCGAGCCGCATCACGTAAACAAGGCGCTCATTGGTGTGGGCGCGCTTGCTTTAGCAGGCTTTCTTGCCTGGATGAGATAATTATCTCCTGCGCTTGGTGATCCTTTCAATCATAAAGCCTACAACGGCAAGGATGAGCAGCCAGGCGTGTTCACCCAGAAAGGAGATGACCGACCCAGCAGCTTTGAAGAGAAAACTCACAATTGAGCCAATCAAGCCAGGCAGGGCGTTGGCTGCCTTTTTGCCAAGCTCTTTAAGTCCATTTCCAATAGCCTTGGTGGCCTTTGCCAGGCCATTCAAGGTGGCGAGTACCACAGCGCTGATGGTGATGCCAGCTGCCAGAACAATCGCTTGCAGGGTCCATCCGTATTTCTTGAATATTTCTCTAACCCGCTCTCTCAAAGACATTCCCCTTTCACGCACCTCAATTTCTGTGTTGACCCTTGCTAGCTCTTCTTCACGTTCAGCAACCCGGGCTTCCGCGGCTTCTCTTTCAGAGGGAGAAGTGTTCTCATCTTCTATAACGCGCTTGTCTTCAGCGTTCTGCCGTTCAAGCTCTTCTTTGTTCTGTTTCAGTTCGTCTAGTGGTTTCACAGCGTCCTGTTTTCCTCTAAGCTCCTCTCGGCGTCTGTCTAATCCCCTACTGTCAAGTTTTAGTTTGTCGATTTGTTTTTTTAGTTTGTCTGCTTGTTGAGCAGCTTTTTGCGCATTGTCCAGTTGTTTTCGTTTAGCTTGATGCTCAGCTTCAACAGCTCGCTTTTCATTTTTTAGTCTTTGTATTGTTTCCGTATCCAGTGGGCCATGTGCATCTTCCTTCTCTTGAATCTGGTCATCAATATCTTTGATTCTACTTCTTAGGGCATCCGTGTCGCGGCGAAGTTTTTGTGCATCCGCATCCCTTTGTTCCATTTGTTGTAGTTCCTTTTGTTTTGCTTCCAGTTCTTTTTGAGTTGCTTCAAATGCAGCATTTGTATCATTGAACTCTTCAGTCAAAGACTTTCCGAGAGCAGCTTTGATCTCTTTGGGAAGAGAAGCGTTGAAAGTCTTTTCGGAATCCCCACGGCTTTTTGTGTAAAGAGGATACCATTTGTCTCTGGTATGATATTTTACCTCGATGATGGCTCCACCTGATTTTGGTTTCGGCTCGTACCGAAAATTAAGTTGACTTCTGTCTATGCTGGGAAACTCGTTCTTAACCTCCTCAAAGGCCATAACTTCCTTTGTTATCATTCGCCGGCCTTGAGTATCCCCTGTAGTGAAAGAGGTTTCTTCAGTGTGGGAGCCTTGTTGTTCTGGGGGCAACCTTGTTCTTGTGGCCATAGGCACTTGTTCACCACCATGAGATGGGGTTGATGACGCCCCTGGTTCAAAAGGTTGCGTGGTGTCTTGGTCATGGGGCCATCGACTGAATTCTTGTTTTTCTTCTTCTGTCATTTGATTCCACATGGTGTTTAATCTCTCATCATCGTTGTCATCGTCATCCCCTGTGTCTATGATGAGAGGGTCTGTGTCCTTTGCCTCGTCAGGTATATCACCGCCTTCTGCCATGATGATATATAAATATAAGTTTAAAAACACAAATATATACCATGGCTGTGCAACCGAATCTACTTCCATCTCACAGCGAAAAGACAGTGGGTGCCATGAAGGCAGAGCGAACCGTTAAGCGCATCACATTCAACCCATCTGAGGCCAATCCCGGCGAGACACTGTACGTCTCGGTGCCCAAGCTGGGCGAGCATGATGTCCTTGTGTCCGGCTCGCTTGCACTTGTGTTTAACATCAACCTAGCCGGGGGCCACGCTAACAACTTTCTCGTGCAAAATGTTTCTAGGGCCCTGGTGGACAGGCTCGTTGTAAAGTTTGGCGCCACCACCGTCGAGGACACAGTTGGGTACGACATCTATAAGATCTTCGAAGACCTATTCAAATCAACCGATGAGCGGGACAACATGCTTATGGAGGGCATCCAGAGTGAGGATTTGTGCAAGATCCGCTCTAATGCCGGCGACAAGAAGTCTTCCGGCGTGGATGCAGAGAAGAAGCTGGAGACAATATACAAGAATAAGTATCGCATCAAACTTGATCACCAAATCTTAACTGATCACGGAATCATGTACCCCCAGGCCCTATTCAATGATCTGGTCTTCGAACTAACCCTAGCCCCCGCAAACCAAGTTGTCCGAGGCTCAGACACAAGCAAGCTTGTGTACAAGTTGGAAAACATCCAGCTGGAGTACGAGACAATCAGAAGTAAGGAGCTGGCTGATGAAGCAACAAACACTTATACTAGCGGCAAGGGGTTTGCCTATGACTTCGTAATGCGAGATCGGGTGCATCCCTTCTCAAAAAGCGGGGACACTCGGATGAATCTTCGGGTAAACCCACAGCGCAGGTCTCTCAAGGGCATCCTCTTGCTGTTCATCAGCCCCTATGCTGCGGGTGCAAGGGACTCTGAGAACTATTTCAATCCAGACATCACCAAAGTTAAGGTAACCGTAAATGGGGTTCCAAACAGGGTCTACAACGAGGGTATCGCCGGCACTGACATGTGGAGTGAAATCTCCCGACACTTTCACACGCGCGGCAGGCCCAACATGAACCTGACCAAATATCTCACAGACAACAAGTTTGGTCTCTGGATTGACCTGCGGTCCATGGCTGACCCAGCTCTGCACGGCAACGGCCAACGACTCGTCAACACACAGGATGGTGTGCAACTCGAGATTGAACGAAACGGCACAGGCTCGGGAAATGCAAACTGCCACATCTTCACCATCTCAGACTCACAGTTGAACATCATTAGCAGGCAGCTGGAATCTGTACAGTACTAAAATACACATATATACCATGGCTACAAGCAACATCAACTTCTATGATAAGCCGGCTCCCCTGTCATCTACCAGACCCTTAACATACAATGAAATAGAAAGACTTCTGGCAAAGGCGCCCTCCCCACCCACACATGAACCAATTGTTTGCAAACCAACTAATATAGGCGCTGGCTATGGACCCAAGAAAGTTGCCATTCAATGCACTAATCGTGGGCCCCACTAACTCTGGCAAGACACAGTATCTTCTAAACCAACTGCGCGGCCCCTTTAGGGGTTGTTTTGATTACATTGTTTTATTCTGCCCCACATTTGTCAAGAACAAGACATACGATGGCTTCGTGGACCGCGATCCGCACATCTTTGTGATTATCTGCCAACAGCATAAAATCGAAGACTGGTTGAAGGAGGCGAGCTACTTTTTCACAGGCACTAACACTTTATTCATTCTCGATGACTGCGCAGCCTCAAAAGATGTCAAAGGCCGCACGAGCCAGCTGGTCAATCTGGGGTTCAGCGCAAGGCATGACGGCATATCCGTGTGGGTCTTGACACAGCAGATCACCAGCATAGCTAAGCCATATCGTGATAACATTGCAGCGATCGTGCTCTTTTACACACCCTCCAGTAAGACAACTAAGGCCATCTTCGAAGACTATGCCGGCGAGCTCTCCCATGAGGAGTACAAAGAGTTTATCGCAAGGCTCAAATCCCGCAAGTTCTCCCACCTGGTTTTCTCTCTTAGGTACCCGTATGGAATTGAGTACAAGATTTAAAATACACACACAAATATATACCATGGATGCACCAACCAGCCTACACAAGCTCACTGTGCTTTCACAGCTTTTGGATGAATTACACAAACACACACTTGATGCGCAAAACAAAATTATCAAAACCGCTAGTGAGGAAAATCTGCGCCTTATGCTTCTCAACAGATATCCCTTGCGGTTGAATTCTATGCCAGACACCATGGCGGGGCTTATACGGGAGATTGAAACTCTTTTACCAACCATCAAGAGAATTATCGAAAATTAAAAAACACACATATATACCCCTGATGATGGCACAAGCAGCTGAAGACCAGGTCGACTTGAGCGAAGTAATGCAGATGCTGGAGGCTGCCCCTGATACCGCACCTCCCACAGGTCTCGTGTGTGACAATGGCATTCCTGCCAAACGTGAGAAGCTGGCAATCCTTGTTTCAACCGGCAAGGCCAAAGAATCTATCGGCGTGCAGCTTACACACGATCATGTGAAGCGTCTTTCAGACAAGGACGTTGACAAGTACATCAAAAGGTACGAGGCCTATGTCGGCAACAAGACAACAGAATCCCTAGTTGATTCAGCCATAATGCTCTTGTCCAAAGGAGTTGGCATGGTGGTCGACCTTGATGATGTCAAGGAATTACAGAAAGAACTCAAAAATGATTACATCATCTACCAGGAGCTGTCAAATCTTGCTGGAGGTCTTGCCCTGAGATGCGGACGATGGCTGGCACTTGCCAATGCTGCTCTCATCACAACAAAACACGTCAAGTTTGAACGAGAGCCTGATCACAAGCCTGAATTAATAGAATTGGAACCACAACCCACACATCCAAGCAGAGACAGTGAAGGTTATCCACTCGAGAGCTTTGATGAAGTTGGGCTGGGGCCTTGAAGGAACCTGGGCGGAACCTGTGCGGAACCTGGGCGGAACCTAGGTGAAACCTGTCAGCACACCTGGCCAAATTTTCAAAAATCATATATATACCCACTATGACCACACCACTCGAGGCGATTCCTGAAGAAACTCAAACTCCAACACCAACACCAACTCCAACACCTGCACGCGTTACCTCTGAGGCCCCGAAAACAAAGCCTGCAACAGAAAAGAACCCCGGCCGTGTTGCTTCTGGCAAAAGGCTAGCAGAGCGCAACCGCCTGGCCCGTGAAGCAAAGAAAATGGCCGAAGCACAAAAGGCCGCTTCCACACCATCACCATCTGGTGGTGTCACAACAAGTGAACCCTCAACAACTAACACAACAACTGACACCAACAGCAACTCAATCTTTTATATTCTGGGTGTTGGAGGGTTGATTGTCTCTTTTATGGGTGTGTATTACCAACGCGAAGCCATAATGCAAAAGCTTGGCCACAAAACAAATACACCAGCAACACCAGCAAACACACCGACCCCACCACCTGAACAACCCCCATCTAGAATTCCGGTAAGACAAGGACTTAAAAAAATGGAATAAAAAAAACACATATGTATACTGCACACAAACCATGGCTGACAATAAGCTTGTAAAGTCTATCCTCGACGCCGCAACAATAACTGGCCTTGCCGCTGGTATTGGTTGGATTGGTAAAAAGGTCATCAAAGAAAACTTCACTGCCGACCCCAGTGCAAGCTTGATGAACTACGTCAAGTTCACAGCCGTCATGGCTGGCAGCATCGCGCTGAAGAAATATCTCGAGGACCAGAAAATCCTCCCAGACAATATGTAAAACCATATGTATACACACAACCACAATGGCCAGCATTGCAATAATGGCCCTTGGTGCTGTTTTGAATGCTGCAGCTTTCACTGGCGGCAATTATCTCGCGAAATATCTATCTGGTGATAACGGAAAGGCAGCAATGGATGAGAAAATCCGGCATGACAAAGCTCTGGAACAATACCAAGCGGCTTACGCCAAATACCAGAAGGACCGCACTAAGCTCCTCGACTGGATTGCAGCCAACGATCGAATTAAACACCAAGCTAGCCAAAACTTTCAAACCACTGACCAAGCCCTGGTCTTGTATAACCAAATGCATAAATCGCAACCTGATAAACAAATCAAAGATTATAAAGAGCCTGAGTTCTCGGACTTCTATAAGCCCAGCAAGCAACAGCAGACTGGTGAACTTGCGTTTATTGGAGGCACCCTGCTTGTGGGTGGGTATGCTGCATATCGCTTTCTGTAAAAAAATCTTATATATATACAACCATGGGTCACGAAAGCTATGCATTCAAAGGAGCCCTCTACATCACCGGAGCTATGGGTCTAACTTGGCTTTGGTGTGAAGGCATGTCCATATTACTTGGATTTTTAACCAGCTGCTGCATGATGAAAGGCGTAAATGGTTGCTTATGAAGGAGGTTAGAGAAGGTCTTAAAGAATGCAGAGAACTACTTGAACAGCTGGAGAAAGCCAACTAACAAGAACAATAATGTATAATATATGGAGGCCAAACTCTCAAAGATCTATTACAGTCCTAAAGGCTACTGGAAAGGCCTTGCAGCTGTCAAAAAGCTAGCTGCAGCAGCCAAGGTCTCAGAGGAGGTGGCAAAGAAATGGCTCGTCAAACAAGCCCTTTGGCAAGTATATCTCCCCGCACCACGCCACATCCCTCGACCCAAGTTTGATGTTCAAACCCCTAATGCAGTGCATCAAGCAGATCTACTTTTTTTGCCACACGACAAACTGCCCCATGGGCGAAAGGTTTACAAATATGCTTTGACAGTTGTTGATGTGGCTAGCCGTTACAAAGCAGCAGAGCCATTGACTTCGAAAGAGTCTGATGAAGTTTCTAAGGCGTTGGCTCGGGTATATAGGCGTGGGCCTTTGAAATGGCCACAACTGTTGCAAGTAGATCCGGGGACAGAGTTTATGGGAGCTGTGACTAAAGAGACTGGGGCCCATAAAACAACCATTCGCCGTGGGCGCGTTGATATCCACAGAGACCAAGGGATTGTTGAAAGATTCAACAGAACCCTAGCTGAACGATTGTTTGGTTACCAGTACGCAGTTGAAATGAATCTACCCTCTGGCCGGTCGACCGCTTGGGTGAAAAGATTGCCAGATGTTATCTCGGCCTTGAACAATGAAGTGACTCAACTCACTGGCAAGAAGCCCGCGCAAGCGATAAAAGAGAAAGCAACCTCAGCAAAGCCAGCGACACCATATTTGAGACCAGTTGGGGTGAATGAAAAGAAGCTCCCTCATGGAATCAATTTGAGATATCTGTATTACCCCGGTGAGCTTGAGGGGGGTAGTCGACGGGCAACTGATCCGATCTGGTCTTTGAAAGTCTACCAAATACAAAGGATTGTCACCAAGCCAGATGCGCCGGCCGTCTATTATCTGTACGACGGGCCCAAACGGGGATTTGTGCGTGAGGAGTTGATGGTTGTGCCACCGGGCACTCAGTTGCCTCCGGTATCTTTGTGACCATATGCAAGCGTGTGGACACCATCGTCTTTTATCCAGCGCTTTGAATCAAAGGGAGAGAGCGTTGTCTTGTTTAGATGCACGCCATAGATCTGGTGGCCTTTGCTTCGGAGCCTGTCCATCCCATGCTTGAAGGTTAGCCGGCCGAAGAGAGATTCCTTGTAATTCTGGTGGGTAATCTCTTTCTTTGTGACAACCTTGGTGGTACCCTTTGCTTTCTTAATGTTTTTGTCGTCCTCTAGTAAGATAGAGTACATCTTCGAGCGGAGACACACAGACTCTGAGATCAGCTTACCTGCGCACTCGTCCTTCATCTTACCGATGACCTTCTTGTTAAGCTGGCTGTGGAGTGGATGGTCCTTGGGATAATCACTTGTGTCGTATAGTTCATCCCGAAGGTTCTCCATGTCTTTGTAAACATCATCCGTCTTGATCTCGAGGAGTAGAGAGTCTGTGTCTGTGTAAAGCAGGTCTACGCGTGGACCATATTTCATCTTGAGATGTTTGTAATAGAAGTCATACATCAGTGTTTTGGAAAGATCAAGGATGCACATACCTGTGTAGACTGGGCGGTTGAAGAGGATTTTCTCCTTGTGCATCTGGATCCCCGCCATGTTAGCTCCAAAGACTGTTGCTCTGGAAAACAGCGGGCTTGCGATAAGCTTTCTAATCTTGTCGTGCTCGTGCGATCGGACAAGCTTCATGTCGATTCGATTTCTGAGGTTCTCCATTGTCTTACCGAAGACTGAGTTGTTCATGAGCTTGAAGAAGTTCTTCTCAAAATCGGAAGTGGCCTTCTTTCTGAGCTCGGTGTTCAGGGAGATGTAAGGCTCCATCCAAGCCCTCTGCTCGAACTTAAGCATTTTGTGAATTTTCGTCAACTTCATTCCCAGATCCAGGTACTGTTGGAGATTTCTGTAATGCAACACGTACCGGGATTTCTTGTTTAGGGTAAGGAGTAGCTTCTGTGTCTTGTCTTCTGACTGCCCCTCTGCCAAGGCCCTTTGATATGGAGACATCCATGCCTTTGGGACAGCCTGACTTTCTGGGGCAAGAGGATAAGCGTTGTGCTCATCGTGCAGCTCCTCTGGGTACTCAAGATCAACCTCGAGGATATAACCGATCTTTCTGTTTGGCCTCCACTTCCTGATCTGGTGTTGTGTTGGAAAGACAGGGCACCATGCGAAGTTGCCAACTGGGAGAGGCTGACTCATGGCCCATCCATAGAGATTGTTCGCGTCTAGATACATGATGTAACTTGACTCTTCGTTGGGGTTGTGATCGTGAAGATAGGGGTTGTTAGCCTTGCAGTACCGCCTGCTCTCCATGGATATACCACCTCGCAAGCCTCTTTCAACAAAGAGATGCATGTCAACATCTGTGAGCAGCTCCAGGTTAATGCCCGTATACCTGAGAAGGGCGTCCCATGAGAGGCCAGGGCTTGTGTAATAATGTGCCGGGTCAAGCTTGTAATGTTGTAGACATGTTTTTCTGAAGTTCTCGAAAACATCAGCCAGAAGAAGCACATCTGTCAAGAGGTAGAGATCGTGGTAATCTCCAAGAGTCTTACATCCAAATACCTCCCACACTTTTTGCGCGTGTGCGTATTCATCATCTGTGATGCCCTCCTTCTTGAGCTCGCTGTAGAAGGCATCCTTCGGCGGGAGAGAGGTCTCCTCGAATCGAGCCCATGAGTCCATGTATTCGTATGGGTAAATCCCTTTTTGCAGGAGAAGGTTACGTTTGGCTTGGTTCTCCATATAGCTTGCCGTGATTGTGAAGGACTCTGGCTTGTTTGCTTCAACCAGGGCACTGAGGCTTGACTGCATGAACTGCAAGCTGTCAATGAACCTCAGCTTACCGAGGGAGAAAGAGATGTATTTCTCCATGTTGTTGGGGATGCATTTCAACTCGGAGTGAGTGTTTGCAATTCCGTCCATAATATGGTGCGCATCATAACCCCTCAAGTTGTGAAAGATTACGGGGATTATTTCCGTTTTCGGGTTGGTTCGGAAATAGTTGATGTTGCAAAAACTATGAGCCGCACCCCGATATTTGCCTGTGATGTGGCAGTGATCTTTGACTGCGTCTCGAACAGAGTCTTGTATTAGAGACTCCCCGCAGAAAAGACAGTCGACCTGTTCGAATAAGAGTTTGTCCATGGCGGCGGGCTGCCATTTGTTTCTTGGCCCAACAAATGAGAACTCTTCTAATTCACCATTCTCGCCACGGATGTAAGTTTTGAATGCCCTTTGGTAACATTTATTGGTGAAGCGATGAATAAGGCCCATGTATTCTCCGGTGTTTGGATCATAGACCGCAACAGCGTCCCTATGGTTCCTCTTGGTGAGAGACTTGTTACAGATGTGGCAGTCAGTTGCGCGGTTGAATTCTGCCCATTCCTTTCCCGTCATTGAGAGTGGTGTCTTGTCTTGCAGTTCGTATCTGATCTCTGCTTCCAGCTGCTGAAGGCTGTTAAGAAAGACCGGCACCGCATCCTCTCCTCTGTATAGGTAAGGGCCCTTTGTCTCCTCATCAGAGCGAACAGCTAACATGCAGAACCCGCAGGGTTTGTGTATGGATGTCGTAGTTGTGCTGCTCTGTTGGGGGTCTGGTATGCATCCATGGACTTTCTCGACAATACTTTCGAAGTCAGCATAAATAACCCAAGGCTTCTTCATCTGGTTCTGAAAGTTCTCAAAGTTGAGGAAGTTTTCGCCTACTTTGGGCATTTCAACTCGTGCCGGCCTGCCTTTGACTCCCCTACAATAGAAGAGATGATCGGTGAGAACCCTTTCTGAAGAGAAAGGTTGGAGACACCTGTCACAGTGATGCATGCGACGTCCAACATTGAACTCACTGTGTAGAAGTCTGCTCATGCTCTTGATGTAACAATAATGCGAAGTGTGTATGTCTGTGAGCAACATCAGATTAATCCTTCGCAGATTGGGATTCCCTTGCTCACTGACTCTGATTACAGCCACCTTGTTGTTTTTCCAGCCATAAACGTTGATTGCAAGGTTGTTTTGGTGTTCAATCTTAGAAATCTGGCTCAATGGCGTTGGAAAATCAACTCCAGTGCAGTCTAGATCATCATCAATGGGATAACTTCCTGGTCTGTCTGAATTCACCTCGGCAGGGAACAATGCCGATCGCAGTGCCCAGCGGAGACACTGGTTGTCTCTGTTCTTTACATTGATGATTGCCTGCTTCGACCTGAGTTTTGCTGGTGTTGGGATAAATGTGCCGCCCGTAGAGGCTTGTAAACCCCAAACTCAAGGTAAACAGTTTTGATTTTATCAACCACCCAACCAGAACCCAATTGCTGCCATCTAGCAATCTCTTCCTTAAAACCATTCACAGTGTCTTCCAGGAATCCTTCCTCTCGCAGCTTGTAGATATGTGTCACAATCAGTGGTTTAACGTTCCAAAAGAAGTGATTCATTTCTCGCCGTCCGTAATTACCTTCCATTGAAAAGTGAACATCGAAGGACAAAGTGGCCTTCACTCCGCCAAGCTCTGTGACTTCGCGTGCAATTCTCTGGAGAATGGCCGCCTTATTAGTTATGAAGAATAAATTCAGATCCTTGATTGGGTAATTATCGGGGACATTCATCTTATAACCATGCAGCCAACTACCGAAGTAATCGTGGTTCCTTGGGTTGAAGTCAAGACGTTGAGCCTCCATGTTATATACAGGGGTTTCATGTTCTCCAATTGCTGATCTCGTATCGGATCTCTGTGTCATTGCCATGTGGGCTGGTATATGCGGGGGTGGGGTTTCTTCAATTGGCGGTCTGTCTGTGCCAGGTCAGCATTCACAAGCCATGTGTAGTATAGGGGGTTGGTGCATCCGGGCTCAGCTCCAAAGGCCCGCAAAACCGCTTATTTTGAGAACTCCAGAACACCTAAGTTTCCATGCCCCAGGGCGAATGCAATGAGCCCTGGGGCAGCATGGAAACTTAGGTGTTCTGGAGTTCTCAAAATAAGCGGTTTTGCGGGCCTTTGGAGCTGAGCCCGGATCACCAACCCCCTATACTACTTCTGGATATCATCACATTGATATTTTTCCCCAGACCAAGATTTTTAGGAGTTTTCTTGGTCATTCAGCGGTGTTACACGATATTTTAAGTTCACTGTTTTGCCATTTGGATTATCTACAGGACTTTATAATTTTCACTAAAGTCATGAGGCCTCTTGTTAAATACTGGCCCAACCAGGTGTACAGGATGGTCGTTTGTCTTTTTGCGTGTAAATCTTGATGTGACCTATAGGACTGTGTACATCTTGTAATATTGTAACCTCAGTCTGTATGCTCACGGACATCATTAAACGAGATGCTCGCCCCTGGAACTGTGTGTTGTGTTTATTAAAGATTTATTACAAAATGTTTTATACTCGTTTCATAGTGATTAGAGTATAATGCCGCTTTGCAAAAACAACAACAAACGCACAAACTATAAAATCCAAACATGTGTACTCGCCTTTTGGAGGAATATCATTGGCCCTTAATTTTCGACTGATTTCTCCTTCCACTTAGTTTGATCTTAAGAGTGTTTTCGGATCTTTCTCTGTCAGCCGATGCCAGCCTTGGCGATCCTTGCTGGATTTCTTCATTGTTTTCTTTGTTTGTGTCGTGAACTATTTTATCTGGCCAATAAAATTTCACCTTCGCTTTGGTAGCTTTAACATGGGTCCATAATTTACGAGAATCAAAATTCAATGATATTAAGCTTTAAACAGCAGAAAATCAATTCAGTGCCACAATCGTGAAAGTGAGATTGTACTGTCAACAGGATCCCGGTCTAGATGCTCGGTCCGTATGGGAGAAAGCTGAACCGGCTAAGAGCGCGTGATTAGCCAATCAGATTCAAGGTTTAGGATTTCGGCTCGTCGAGCTGCTTCAGAAAAAATATACTAGTGGTAATTCATAAACTGAAACTGAAACTTCTGCTTAGGGACGAGGTAAGCTCAACTGCAAGGGTAACTTTTTCCAGGCAAGCGACACCAGAATATTTTGACTTTCGTTGCTGAAAATCTTACGTGCACTTCTTGCTCTAAAATCCGCCGTTGCATGGAAACCAGTGAAAAATAAAACGTTCATCACATTTCATAAAGTCTTCCCTGCGAAATTTTGATTTCAAAACATACACCCCAAGGCAAAGCAAAACTGTTGGGTACGCATTTGGGTACGCAAGTCACTCGTGGTATATTTCAAGGTATACAACTCGAAATCATTGCATATCTTGTATGTATTGCCTGATACTAGTGATTTAAAATTTGATTTTGTAACACAGACGTGTTCTATCCAATGAAACTACACGCAATGTAAGCAATGAGGTAAAAACTCACTTTGCACTCAACATCAAGGCTATGAGTCCAGAGGCCATTGCTGTAGAAGCAGAACTTCCATCAAAGTCGTCTGTACATGCTTTGTTGGTATCAGCGGTAACCTGTAAAAATAAATAAAAACAAATCAAAAAACAGATAAAATTGTTGCAGAGTTATTTTTACCTCCATAAAAGAAATAATACAGTAATAGTGACTCTGAAAATTACTGTGTTGTTGGCATACCACTTCGCTGGTGTCAGGTTCGTCCCTGCTGTAAGTTACCGCCATGATTCCAGCACATTTTTCACCAAAAGCAGGTATTGAACCAAAGCTGGTAATCCCTGAAATGGCAATGGTGTATATACTGTTCGTATAGCCATTGAAAGCACAGCTGGCTCGCAAACCTCCATTACCTGCAGCAAACACAAAGATAGAACCAAGACCTCTGCGTCCCTGAAAGTTGAAAAACAACGTTAACCCCAGACTCGTACCCAGTCGCTATTAATTGGTTTTTGGGGCGAGAGAAGATTGGATACTAGGGTGAATTGAGGCGCGCGGGGTGTCATGGGAAAGGTTGAGGGAAAAATAGCGACTGGACGAACTCTTCTCATAGAAGGGTACAAATCACCCACTGAAGGGTACAGAAGCTTTTTTAAGCTTTCGGTTTGTTGTTTTGGCCATTTTTTACATGAGTCTGTTACCAATTATTCAACAAAGGTTGTCCGTTAATGACATGGCTCAAAGTGGCGTTGTATGGATTTTTTTGAATTTTTTACTCTTCATTCGAACATTCGGGAAACGGGACGATTCTCGGGTAGAAGTGGAAATCAAGCCAAATCATTGCTAGAAGCTGGCTATCGAAAGATATCAGGTAAAACTAATATAAATATTGCCTTTTTTACATAAATTGTCATGGCTTCTTGTCTATCTTACTGTTTTTTAGCTTGGTGCCATCAGTTGAGGGCGAAATGGCTCTCCGATTTTCGATGATTCTAGCTTGTTTCAGCGACTGAGCCTCTTCAATGCTATTGCTAGTTATTAAAAGTCGCTATTCTTTTTATTTTGGTTTTTATCTGTTGAAAGGTACACGATTCAAGATGGTTTGGCTGCGAAACAAGCTCACTGAAGTTGCAAGCTTTATACACATAATAATATGTCGAGGATAAAGTACTTAGAACTATGTTTATATTATTGATAACAAATAAGATGTTTTTGTATATTTCAAGTAACATTAAGCCAGGATGATAAAGTATTCGAAAGGATAAAAAAAAGGGACCTTTCAGCTGGAAACCCAAACAAATATATTTACATTTTCTTCTTTGTATTGCTTGTACCCCTCCCCCCCCCCCCCCCCCCCACCCCCTGTGCCTCTGTTATTGATTTGGGTTGCACAGGAGTGAGGCTTCTATTGTTCAGAGGTGCGTAAAGCATAATGGACAATACTGGGTCTTTAAGGATAGCCAGAACTCATTCAAGTATGTGATATGTTGCGGTAGGGATGGAAATTATCACTCGCCCACTCGTCCAAGCAAGTATCAAGTCTCTTGGGCGAGTACAAATTGTACATTTTTTGGTATAGTTCTGAAAGTCATTAACCAAAACTACCAGTGCTGTCAAAATTAAGGTTTCCAACCCTGTGTTGTGAGCTATTATGCATATACTGCCTAAACAAGAAATAAATGAACAAAATGTAGTTCCTTCTTATGTCAGGACACAGATCTCCATTGTCTGTGTCATTGGACACCACATGGAACTGGGGTTCTCCAGCAGTGACAAGGAATCTGATATGGTGTCAAGAAAACTAGTATGCATTGCAAATGAACTCTGTCACTATTGCATTTGACAACATCCCATAGCATCTGATTAGGTCTGTTGTGAAGTCATAAGATTGTTCATGTAATCAAAATAATTTTAGAAATTATCAGCTTTTAAACTTTATCAATAACTTATATTCCTACTTTATTATGATAGAAAATCAACATTCAAAATTAACATGGCATAAATTAATGCAATTTATAGGGAAAATTAATGCAAAAGAGAGGGTTAATTTCCTATAATAAATTAAACCATGCGCATTTTTTTTTTGATCAATGACAAGCTCTGCAGAGAGAGACATCATCTTGAAGTGTTTCATTCCAGAAGAATCCATGGTTAAAAAAAAAAAGTTAACACTGTGCATAGTTCTGTGATAAAACAAGGCATAAGTGCTAATAATAAGTACATGGTAATGAAAATTATACACTTTAAAAGCGAAATGGATGAAAAATATCAAAATAAACGTTTCGAAACCTTGAAGATACAGTTGTAATGATTGATAGTGGGCAATTGCAATGACGCAGCATTTCCTTCTAACATAACGAAGGAATGTATTTCACACATATCCTGATAAACTTAAGCTTAATACAGTAAATTTTGACCAAATACACTTGCCATGCATAGAGGAAACCTTAAGCTTAAATTTTGTCAGCATAAATAATATTCCTAACTCGATCGATCGGCTCCGTGGCTGAATATCTGAATCATAAGATATCTTGTAATGACACAAAATCCAGACATATTTAAAGAATATTGCTATTCAGCTGTAATAATTTTATTTATCCACATGGGCGATTTTACACTCTTTATCAGCATTGTTTACAATAAATACTGAACAACAGTCGCCATTTTGCATCGAGTTCGTCCAGTCGCTATTTTTCCCTCGACCCTTCCCATGACACCCCCGCGTCTCAATTCACCCTAGTATCCAATCTTCTCTCGCCCCAAAAACCAATTAATAGCGACTGGGTACGAGTCTGCGTTAACCCCTCTGAGAGTTCAAAGAACATATTTGTTACAAGTAAAATTCAACGTCTGTGTCCAATCTAACCGGGCTCTGGAGCATATGGCTCTGGTACTGAAGCACGAAGCAATTAGGGATGGGGTGTTTTGTATACATCACAGGTTTACCCCTGGAAATTTAATTGGTTTCCTTTGTGGTTGCTCCGGTATCCACTGGGAGATGAGAGGAAAAGTGTGAAAGTAAACAACAAGATGCTGACACTACGTGTAGATCTTCATTATTCTCCTTCCTTCACTAACAACCGTGCGTCCCCTGTGATAACAATACGATACATTTTAAGAAAACGTTACTTTTATAGTTACCTCCTCTGTGCCAAGTTTTAATGCACGCTGTGTTAAAGGGCCTGGACCAACAATATCCTCCTCCATGTTATTCGGTCCCCAACTATTTGAGTAAATGTCAATGTAATCATTTTCGTAACTGAGGGCTCTGGATTCAAGACCATCTGTTGCTTCGATGTCCTCATCGAAAAATAGGCGAATTCCTTAAAATAGAGGGCCAGAAAAAAAGTAACATAAAATAAAAGTGCATGTATATAATGTCATAACTATCACAAGGATTGCGTAGTCACTAACAGCTTTCGTTTTAGTAGTGGCAGGATATTATAAAATTGTATCATATTCTAATCCATAGCTTCACGTTACATAGACCTGAGGTTTGACTGTTCAACCTGCAAATTGATCAAGGCGATATAACAATACCTCCAAGGCTTGCGTTGTATGCCAATCCTACCCCGCAATTGGAATTATTCAGCACAGCAGCAATCACACCTGCACATTTGTCGCCGTGCCTAAATATATTTTAATTGATTAGTTTTCAGCTAAATGGGACCTTCGGGCCCAAGCAACCTGCGCAGATCGATGGAGCTTTCTCATGCAGTGATTTCAATCTGAAGCATAAAGGAGAATCAGTACATGTTCTCCCACATGGGTTTTATACTAGTTGTAGTCAACCGCAGATTTACTGGTAAACAACACAGGCATGCACCTAAAGTTAATCAAATGCCCTTCAAATCGAAAGCCACTTTCATCAATAAAATAAATGATTTGCAACACTGAACAACAACAAGAAGCTGCAGAAGCTGAAGTAATTAGGACTCCCTCCTTTACGAGTTTGGACTATGCGAATTAAAAGGGCCTGGCACTGTCTTAAATCAAATTAATGTGTTTTGCTTATCAAAATTGATTTTGTTTGTGTTTTTGATAGTGTTCGCTTTGACCTACATGCGAATTTGATCGATTTTAGTTTTACTTTAAACAAATAAATCAACACAAATGCACAGTGATATCTTCCAACAATGATGAAAATGATAGCTAGGTAGGTAGGTAGGTAGGTAAACTTTATTTATACACGGTGCCAATTCACAAATACATGCTCTTCCATCGAGCTGTGTTTTAAACAACAATAGATTAAATACTTAACTAATTTAAATTATCTAACTAAATTAATTATCTATATAAAATGTATTAAAAACGATAAAAACTATCCTTTATTAACTATCATTAAATTATAATTACGTATTATGTGGGAAATTGTTTTAAAAGTAGTTTTAGAGTTGGGGGCACCAGATCAAAAAAATATTTTTTGATCTGATACCAAACCAACTCTATACTACTTTCCATATGATGGTAACCAGTTTTTTTGTTTCCATTTAATGTAAACCAGTTTTTGGAAAACTATATGTTTCCATAAAATAATTAATAAACTATATGTTTCCATAAAATAATTAAACTATATGTTTCCATAAAATAATTAAACTATATGTTTTATAAAAAACAAAGTGCGTTTATTTCATTGCGTGATTCCACATAATAGAATCCTTTGCGTGACTTTCTCAGAAAAACAGGAAGTCGATGATGTCATACAATAGGGGGTTCCCCGATGATATGCTTTATATTTTTCGGCTTGCGCGTAAGTCAGTTTTTTATCAACTGGTAAACAGGAAGTTGATGATGTTATGGGACTTTCCCTGCTGTCTATTTTTTGTTCTATTGAAATATCGCTAACGCGTTAGCCGATTTTTATATGTTAGCTATTTTTGTTTTTTTTTTGATAATATGGTCACAACTGTGGTTTTGTTTAAAAATATAATCTCATATAATAGTATAGAATGAATTGTAATTTGGGAATTCATGACGAATTTAAGAATACAGGAGAGTTAACCTGTCCCTTTTGTGACCAACGATTAGCAGATGTTGTTAGAAATACGGAAGTTGTTGAATCATGTTGTGATAAAAAAGATATGTTTA
Organism: Cladopsammia gracilis; assembly: GCA_022457155.1. Lineage (NCBI taxonomy): Eukaryota > Metazoa > Cnidaria > Anthozoa > Scleractinia > Dendrophylliidae > Cladopsammia > Cladopsammia gracilis. The sequence continues at coordinate 1,097,228 of JAJGOT010000252.1, read as the reverse complement.
ATGACAATGGAATGAATGTTTGTAAAAATTGTGGTGTTGTTAATGGATATGATTTACAAGCTCCATATATCGATTTCCATGATAACAAATATAAAATGACGAGAAAGAGTGTGTATATAAGAAAATATCATATTTTAAACGTTGTCAATGATATAGCACAACAGAATCATGTACAAATCAGTAATGATAATAGAGAGAAAATCCTGACAATATTCGCTTTAATTAATGAAGTATTATCGCAGGTTAACAATAAACGTAAACGGATGATTAGTATTAAATTTGTTATCAAGCAATTATTTAGGATGCTTGAGCTTCCATACAAGAGTATTAAAGTAACGAAGTCAATGAAGACATTAAAATTTTATGAGACTTGGTGGGACAACATATATGAATTAATAAAGGATGATGCTGCTAAAATTAGTCATACGTCATACAAGGGGGGTTTTCCCTATGAATGAGTTATTGAACAAAGTTTGTTAGTAAAGTTTATCGTAAAAGTAAAGTTTGTTAGTAAAATTTACTCTAAAAGTTTACTCGGAAGTGAATTTTTTATCATACTGTTTTTCAAATTTATCGGCAAGAGGACAAAGATCAATGATTATTTCATCTGTCTCATTTCATTGATGAAAACAGTGTGGTTGAATTGATTTCCTTTGAGACATGAGCGTAAATCGACTAATACTTTTTCATATGTTGTGTATGCAAATTTAGACATTTCAATTTTTCGTTTATAGTTTTTAATTTCACTGTATGTCTTAATCAATAAACCAGCTCCAGAAATAGAAGCTAGTATAGCAGGATTTAATATGATACTACCAGCTACTGTACCAATAACTACTAAGCCTATTGAAGTTACATTAATAGCTAAATTCAATCTTTTGAAATATTTGAAAGCCTTCTTATAGCACCAAAAGCGTTTATGATAAAATTTATACAATGCTTTGATTTCAGATAATTTTTCTTGGCTGATGTTTTTATCTATGTGATTAAAATTGAATATATCTGTTTTAGTCATTATATTATATATTTGGATAATTATATTTTAGGATTTGAAAGAAGACAATAAAATATACCACTTATTTGGCCCATTATTGGAGATCTTTTTATTTTCTTAGGCGATGAAAGGCAACAATATGTGTACCCAGGCCCCTTTTCATAGTCATTGTAAAATCTTCCAAATGCATCATGAAAAATAGCATGTTTTATTAAAAATTGATAATTGGTATTTAGAGTACAAGAACCCGGTCCTATTAAGCCAATATTAGGGCGTTTTTCTAATATTTGGTTCATTGATATTGACTCATTCAAATAGTTTACATACAAAAATTGATATATTAAAGCCGATTTTAATATTTCATCTTTAGTATTAGGATGTAGGGTTTTTTGGGCTGTGAAAAATTTATTACAAAAATTAATTGACTGTGTGAGAATTGCCATTTATATATATATATCAATATATTAGATAATTATATATTAAAACTCTTCAAAAAGTGCACTGATATGGCAATTATAAGGTGCAAATTTAATGTCATCATCAAATGATATCAATTTGATTTGTATGTCTGCATCTTCCCTGAAATTGATAACTGATGTTGATATATTGAAAGTGTATAAAATTTTATTTGATGTTTTTTTCCCAATTCTGCGGAGCGAACGAAGTGTTATGAATTAATACAAACATTTGCTCATATCCTTCAGTTGGTTTATCGTCCAATATCATCAACCATAATTTTACTAATTTCAAATTAATTAATGCAATAAATGATGATGAACCGTTGAATATGATATTATTACTGTTCTTATTTTTCGTATAATTTCCTGAAAATATGAATTTATTTTTCAGTTTTGGTAAACCAATTAGGTTTCTACCATTCATATCAATATCGGTCTCCATAACCATTTTTCCGCCCTCAATTACATAAACAGTATCAAATACATCTGGCTCAACACTTGAGACTTGACCTTGAACACCATAAACGATTAGATGTGCTTTTTTTGTATTCCCTTTCGATATACTTCCATGAAGATCTATCATAATATATTCAGGTGGAGATACCTGATACTTATGCAAATGAACAATGCTTTTTGTATATCCTTCAGTGTTGAATATCTTTGTTGTTTGCTGTCCGATATTAAGAACTGTTGAGACAACATTGACAGATGTCAAACCAATGTGAACTTTATCTGGAACGAAAAACTCAATCACCATAGTGTACTCACCTGGAGGAAGTTTGTATGCATTAAAACCTATCCTTGACCTGAACTCATCGTTATTTTCTGTCGTAAGAGTCATATCATAGGCTTTCTTATTGATTTTGTGTGGACTGGATACAAAATTGATAATTCCATTAACAACAATATTACTCTCCGACGAGCTCTCGTCCACATCTTCCATCAGATATCTGAAAACGTCTTTTTCTGCAGTAGAGGAAGTTATGTGTGACTTGTTCACATAACTCTTATAATCGTCTGTTATTCGTGTATACAAGTTTGTATTAGAATCATTGAGTTCGGCGTTGAAGAATGAAACATTTACGGCAGCACCATTCTCATTTGGTTTAGGTGTTGCTAAATTAGTAATTTTATAACTTTGCGTATCAAGATCGCTGGAAATCGTTTTGTCTAATTTTTCGTTTAAATGTATATCAACATAACCTTTATTCGTAGCCATATCGCTTACAGTTGGGGTTTGAACATTATATATCACGTGGTTGTTCATATCAATTGAATTCTCCATAGGAAGCATCTCTTTACGGGATAAGAATATATTTTTGACATCATTGTAAGAAACTAGATTGTTATAATGTGCTCCCAAATCATGCCATGTTTGTTGTTTTGATTGGACAATATTGTACATCTCCTTCAAATCAATATCTTTAGTCACTTCATGAGTGTGAGCTGGGGCATCAGGGTGATATTTTTTCAAAGTTATCATATTCACCGCAGAAAGATCATTGTTTTCATCCGTATCCATATTTGTGATCAGTTTTCGATCCATATCAATTTCTCCAGGTAGAATTAATTTATTCCCTCGCAGATCAAAATCGGCAGTCATATGAGTTGTTCCATCTAACTTTAAATAATGTGTGTCTCCATACTCTTTGTTGACAACATCTTTAAAATTTGTAGGATCCTTGACATTAACTAATTTCTTGTTTTGCATATCATAATTACCATCATCTGTCAATTTGAACCCTACGCCAGGCAATCCCCGTTGTGGTGTCGCCATTGATGTTGATGTTGACGATGGTAAAATTCCATTTGAGTAACTCATATATAATTGAGTTATATTATATTTGTTCATCAAAATTCTTAGTTATCAATTTCCGTTGTTTATCAATATACAAGAAGCAAAATGGTTCTTTAGTTGCTTTCTCATATAATTCTTTTGGAATAGTGTTTTCACGACAAATTAGACTCCTCTCATTAGCACTTGGGAATTCGTAAATAGAGAAATGTGAACAGTTCAATCTTATGTCTTTTGGTGTTTTATAGTAGCTTTGACTTAGATAAATCACACTGCAATTTTTATGTCTCCCTCGTATAAAATAGTCAATTAATGGTTTTTGGTTTTTTTCACATACGAAATCGTCGAATATTACTATTTTCGGACTTTCACTATCAAGATGATTTACGGGAATAATTTGATCATTACTTGCTTCAATAACATCATAACCAGCTTCATCAGTTATTGGCTGGAATATATCCATAAGATTCTTGTACTTGGACTGCTCTAGGTTTTTAGCATATAGGTATATTTTATCAAAGTACAGTAGATTGCATATCATATGCATTAGTGTGTTTGTTTTACCAGAACCACTAGGTCCGCAAACCAGCATCCGAAAACATTGATTTGGCATGAATTCATATAACTGTTCAAAGTTTGAGACAAGATCGTCTTCAACGTCATAATTTGGTATTTTCATTTATATTATATGGGTATATTATTTCAATATAACATGGTGTATAACACAGTGTATAACACTGTGTTAAACGTTATTTTTTATATATGATTTTCATTTTTATGTAATGTAATAATATAACAATAAATGAGTTTACTTAAGTGGAAAGAACTCGCAAAGAGTAAATCTGATTTAGGGAATAAGATTAATTATGTTCATGATAGAATTACGAAACATGATATTAGTCAGCAGACAAGCCAACAGTCATTGGCGAAGGTATTTAAACCAGTGACTAGTAAATTAGATGATGTTATTGACAGTAATTTAGATTTAAGGATGCCTCAGAGAAAAAAGCGACCACCTAAGAAAGGTGAGCCTGGTATTGACTATATGCCTGAAGTTGATCCATATGAAGACATGGATGTAGAAGGTCTGATTGATTTTGGTGATTATGTACCACCACAACAAGATAAACAACTGGTACCAAAACCTCCAACATATGACGAATCTTTACAAGATCTTATTGAAGAAAAGAAGCAGATTTATGTTGATCCTCAGTACCTGCCTCCGGAACCTGAGGATTTACCACCAGAATATGATGACGACGAAGAGATCGATTATGCATTAGATGATGAAGATACGAGTAATGAGATTTTGAATGATATTGGTATTGTGAATTATGAAAATGTGGATAAGATATTGAATCAATCAACAATAACACCCCAAAAGACTAAGAAATATCTTAATAAGATTATAAAGGAGGCCAAATCAAAAAGGAGTCAATTAAGTGGCTATAAAGCATATGTTACAAAACAATACAATAAGGGGGAGATATCATCAGGTGAAAGGCAAATGCGAAACAAAAGAATAGACAACGCAAGAGTTACTTTAAATGAATACATAAAACATTATAATACTAAATTGGAAACAATAAAAGGTTCTGGAATCCAGAGTCGGGGAAAAAAACAGAGAGGCGGAAATATTATGTTTTATAATGATGTAAAGCAGCTTGTTAAAAAATTGGAATTGATTATTGGTGAAATATTGGCAGGAAATACTAGCATTGATATGCGAAATACAGGAGTAGTTATATTGGACACATTATTGAAGACATCAACAATCAATAGACCACAATATAATAAATTGTTTAGTCAATATTTCAAAATATAATTAACATAACTTTATTATATAAATGGAACGAGAGATAGTATTATCATCTTATAGTGTAAAAGATCAAGGGAATAATAAACCTGAGGATTTTACAACAAAATTTACTAGACCTATAATTTTGGATAGTAATATGCAATATGTTATTGGTCTTAACAGAATTATCAATATGAGTTTTACATGGTTTAATGTTAATGCTGGATACAACAATCAATTAATCAAATATAGCTCCGATAGTGGTTCAACATTTAACAACATCACCTTTCCAGCCGGAGTATGGAATTATACAGACTTCGATACATATATCAAGGACATAACAAAAACTGGTGATACGTATCCTATCACTCTTGAATTCGATAATACAACATTTAGGACCACGGTTACATTAGCTCAGAATTATCGGCTTGATTTGACACATTCCAATTTTAATGATCTAATCGGTTTCGATAAAATAGTATTAACAAGTGGGACAAACATTGGACCAAGGGTTCCAAATCTATCTCAAGATACAGATGTCCTCAATGTTCATTGCGACCTAATTAATGATTCACTCGTCGACGGTCAAGATACCGACATCATTTATTCCTTCTCAACCAGTGTACTCCAACCTAGTTACTCCTTTACCCTCGAACCGCGAAGAGTCACATTTAATCCAGTCAATAAGAATAGTATAAGTAGTATCAGGGTATACATTACTGATGGAAAAAGAAGATTAGTTAACCTGAATGGAGCAGATACATCTTTTTCATTGATTTTGAAAAGGATAGAATAATATAACATAATAGTATAAATGAAACCATATGAATTCAAAAGATTTTACCATCCAAAACTTGGTAAATTTGTATATCAACACAAAGGGTCTGGGCTTATCGTTGATAATATTTTCAAACCATTAAAGAGTGTGGCATCAGCTGTTTTCAAGAAATTTGCTAAGCCAATAGCAAAGAAGGCGTTAGAATCGGGAATTTCTCACGCTGGAGAAAAACTGGGCAAAAAAGCAGTTGAAAAATCTGGTGATTTGATCATGAAAAGATTGGCAAATTTGAGAAAAGGAGCTACAAGACAAACGGCAAATGTTCCATCCTCACCCATTAAACAGCAACAGCAAGATGAAAGTACTGATATGATACTCAATAGATTGATATCAGGATCTGGTGTGAAAAGAAGGCGTAGAGTAAGAGTAGTATAGAATCAATAAAATGATTGAAAACATCTATATATTACAAAATTATGGTATATAATTGTAAAATTATCTAACATAATAATATAATGTCGTTTAGAACAAGTGAATATCTGCAAAGATATGAGTTGGTACGATTCCAACTTGATGATGTAATCAGAGCCCCAGCTAACAATCAACACCAAGTGAAAAATGGGTAAAAATTCACGATCAATGATCGATCGAGTTTCTGCGATTGGTATAATGCATATTTTGAAGTTCAATTTCAGCTTCAAAAACTAGCAGATGGAGCAGGCTATGCCCAAGCTGATAGAATTACAATTATAAATGGATCACATAGTTTAATTGATCATCTTATGATTAAATCTGCAGGTAAAATAGTTTATGATACTGATAATTTGCATAAAGTGACTTTCGTAAAAAATTTGTTAGAATACTCTGATGATTTTAGCAGATCAGTAGCTAAAAACAGTTTCTGGTATTTAGATACTGATAATACAACTGCTAATACTAATACAGGATATGAAGCTAGACGAGTACAAACTCAAGCTGTACAAAACGATGGTAATGGAGGCGCTAAAAACATCAATATTATTATTCCGTTAAATCGTTTTTCATTTTTTGAAGAACTTGAAGATAAAATGTTAGTACCTATGCAATTACAATTCAACATTGAGCTACAAAATGATGATGAACTAATTCACATGGCTAATGGTACTGATGCTGGCAGAATTGTTGTTAATAGGTTTCTGCTTTGGGTTCCAAAATTAACACCAAAAGATTCTCTGTATGATAAATTTGTTAGTTCATTTTTGAAAGAAACACAATGGAAATATTTAAGGGAGATGTATGAATTGTCAGCTCCTTCACAATCATCAGGATTTTTCCAAATATCAAGTAGTATTGATAATGTTCAACATATTTTTGTTTGTTTAAAAAGAACCAACCCACCTAATGATGCAATGGTTGAAGATTCGCCTTATTTAATGGACACTTTTAAATTAAATGTAGGAAATAACAACTCATCATTACTAAATTGCAGATTAGAGTATGGTAACGGAGTCTTTTATCCAGAAACTGAGTATGATTCGGAATCAAAAGTAAGAATATTTAATGATTTAATGTCATACGGTTTTAGGAAAAACGACTATAATAGTGGAACTCAATTGAATTTAGCAAATTACAATTCTCTATATGGATTAATTTATTTTGATCTTACATATCAAACTGAAAAAGTAACAAGAGATCCAAAACAGCTTATATTTCGATATAGATTAACAGCTAACCCAGCTGCAAATTTTAATGTACATGCTATAGTTTTGTATAAGGAAGAAGTTGTTATTGATAAGGTTGGTAATGAATTGGTTATAGTGTAAAAAGTAATAAATTACTGATCAAATAATATCATTATTTCATATATGTTTTATAACCAGAAAATTATATAACATATATTATATGCAACAAATGACTCAACTTTATGAGATTAATGTGAAATTGTCTGACAATGAAAAGGAAAATCTTAGCAATGCTTTCCATAAAAGGGAAACGATCGTTCTAAGACTTACGAAGGACTCTCTTCGTGGTAATGATACTCTACATGTCCCGGCAATGGTGAAAAAATGGTTGGAGAAAAATCGACTATTGAATAAGGGTATGGACATTAAGCTTGTGAAAACAAATATTAGAAAACAAGTCGGTGGAAGTTTGTTAACTACTATTCTAACCCTTGGACGTGCAGCTTTACCAACTATTGGTAAAACCCTTGGTCTTTCAGCTCTTGCTGGTTTGGCTTCAGAAGGTGCTAGTCAGGTTGTTAAAGCTATATCTGGAAAAGGCATACAGTCTGGTGGTTTTCTCATACCACAAGAAAAAATCAATAAGCTGATAGAATATAAGCATCTTTTATCGACGAAACAAAAACAGGATATATTGAATGCCCTTCAATCAGGTTCGGGTGTTCATATCACACCAACAAAAACACAATCAGGAGGATTTTTAGGCACTCTGTTGGCAAGCATTGGTGTCCCACTCCTTCTAAATGCTTTAACTGGTAAAACTGGTAGTGGTGCTCCTAGACTCGGAACTAGTAAGAAAAAAGCTGGTAGAGGAGCTCCAAGACTAGGCATATACAGACAACCACCTCCATTTTATGGGAGTTGGCCTGATAATACGATTGGTATGGGGATTAAAAAAAAACAACCAAAAAAAAAGACAACAAAAAGAGGCGAAGGCTTGCTATTAGGGAAAAACAGCCCATTCAATGGCATCCCACTTCTAAGAGCAATACTGTAAAACCGAAATTCCACAAAGACATCCCGTTAAGTAATCATGATCTAATAAAATGGTGCAGATATTTTAACATCCCAATCAGTGATGTTCTGTCAAGGGATGAAAGAGTTCCACATAATCATAGCCAAGCATTATTTATTTACAATCTAGAACCTAGTTATATGGCAGGATCTCATTGGGTTACAACTTATGTAAAAGACAACGTGATAAATTATTTTGACAGTTTTGGTATGCCTCCATTTCAAGAGATCGTAAATCATGCGAAAAGAAGGAATATGACATTGCTTCACCAAAACAACCAAATCCAAAACATAAAAACGTCTACATGTGGCTACTTCTGTTTATACTTTCTGAACGAAATGAATAAGGGGAATTCGTATTATAATTTATTGCAAGTATTTGACATATATGACACAATGAAGAACGAGAGATTCCTCGAACATTATTTCAGAAATATCTAACTTATATATATAATGGTTAAATCATATTGTGTTAGACAAAAGAAAGTCACTGAATGTGTTCCAGGAAACGAACGATATGTGAAAACTAAAAATGGTCGAACTATGTTGAAATGCACTTGCGCTGAATGTGGTATAACAAAAACCAAATTTGTCAAAAATAAGGGAAACTAAAAGGCCCGTCTGAAGGGGCGGGCTTATTTGATATTGAAGGAAGTCACAGTCTTGGTGAAATAGCTATGAAAACTGGTTTGAAAGGTTTGTATAATTTAGGTAGAATCGGAGCATCAAAAGCAATTAAATCTGGTTATGCTAAACAAAAAATAAAAGGAATGGCTGATAAATATTTGGATCAAGCCTTAGATAGTTTAACTTCAGATATTAGTAAGAAACTAGATCCATTGCATAAAGGTAGTGGGATTGATATTCATAAGGCCATTGGGAAGCTTCCGAAACCAAACGGCGGTTGGACATTACCCGGTCATAAATAAACTGGCCCATATAATGATTTAAAGAGTCAAGTGAAATATGACCCAACAACTGGCCAAATATTAGAAATATATGACCAACCTACAGGAAGAATGGATGCCATTGCCATGCAGCACGATGTTGATTATTCAGTCTGCAAGGATGATAGGAAATGTAAAAATAAGGCAGACCGAAAAATGGTTCAAGCTTTAGACAACGTACCGTATAATGAAAGACAATGGGGGCATTGGTTGGCTAGAAACACGATTGATGTAAAACAAAAACTTGGATTAGGTGTTAAAAGGAAGTCAAAAAACGGAAAGCGGCGTTGAGTAAAAATGATTGGGCTCAACAATTAGCCGATGAATTACATAAGCCAATCAAACGAAAATTCAGAACTAGAAGAGTTATTGTCAATGGAATAGATGATATTTGGAGCGCTGATCTTGTAGAAATGCAGAAGTTTTAAAAATGGAATAAAGGTTATAGATATTTGTTAAACATCATTGATGTGTTTTCTAAATTTGCTTGGAGCATTCCTATTAAAAACAAAACAGGTGATACAATCACTGAATCATTTAATGATGTTATTAAAAAATCAAAACGGAAACCGAAATTTATTTGGGTAGACCAAGGATCTGAATTCTATAATAAAACTTTCAAAGACTGGTTAAAGAAAAGTAATATTGAGATGTATTCTACTTTCAATGAAGGTAAAGCTGTTGTTATTGAGAGATTTAACAGAACATTAAAATCTAAAATGTGGAAACAATTTACAGCTCAAAATACAACACAATATTTAGACATGTTACCAAAACTATTAAATGAATACAACAGTACAAAGCATTCAAGTATTAAAATGACTCCTACAGAAGCAAGCAAAAAGAAGAATGAAGGTTTAGTATATTTCAATTTATACGGTGATATGGAAGCCTCAAAACAGAAGCCGAAATTCAAAATAGGCGATAAGGTTAGGATAAGCAAATACAAAAGACCAGTTTTTGATAAGGGTTATACAAGCAATTTTAGTGAAGAAATATTTATTGTTGATAAAATTCAAAACACAACACCAGTCACTTACAAACTAAAGGATCTCAATGATGAAGAGATACAAGGAAGTTTCTATCAACAGGAGTTATTGAAAGCTAAACAAGATGTTTTTCGTATAGATACGGTTATCAAAAGAGACTATAAGAAAAAACAAGCTTTGGTATCATGGTCTGGTTATCCAAAAGAATTTAATTCATGGATACCGTTAAAAGATGTCAAAAATATATAATGTTTATATATATCATGAGTGGCATTGAGAAATATATCAAAAAAATAAATTTTCAAATTCAGGAATGTGAAGATGAAATAGACAATCTTCATGATAAAATATATGATAATGAGCGTAGATTGGATCTGTTACAATATAAAAAGAAATTATTGAAACTTTATCATAAAAAAATACATGAAATTGATGAAGATATAACATTGAAACAGTTATTGAATATTATCTGCAATGAGATAGAAAACAATAGATACGATGATGAATGTAATGTGTTGAAACAAACCAAAGTTGATAATGTCAAATATCTCAAACGTGAAAATAATATTTTTACACCTGTGAATACAACAAGTAATGCAAATTTGATTAATGAGACTTGGCTTTAAAAAAGGTTTAAAGAGATGTTACTATTTACAAGTATCCCAGAAATTTCTGAGATATTTATATCTTTGCATTCGCTATTCATTGGTAGCCAAAAATATTAATGTTTCTGGCTATTATCAACCATATTTAAACGCACTAAAATGACTTAAAAAAATAATCATACTATATAGTAATGGTAAAACAATCAAGGGGAAGACCTAAAAAGTATATGACCGATGAAGAAAAACGTATTATGGGACGTCTTTATTGTAAGAAGTATAATGACAATCCAGATAATAAATATCATTGTATTGAATGTAATAAATATTTTCATCCTGCAAGTAAATATAAACACAACAAAACTATGAGTCATCAATTGAATTCACAAAAATACAACAACGAATAACACAAGGATATCATAAAAAGATAATCATATATGACCAATCATATATAACTATCTCAAATTATTTCCAAAATGATTCCAAAAATAAACGCACTATGAAAATGACTTAAAGAAATATTATATATAGTTATATATATATATAGAATGAATTTTGAAAAATCCCAACTTATGAAACTTAAGAAGTCAGAACTAATTAAACTGTTAATGAAACAGAATGCTAAACCAGCTCCTAAAATTATAATAGGGGATGACGAAAAACAACGTAGGAGACCAGTGCCTACACCAAGACAAACAGTAAAAGAATTGGTTGACTATTTTGAGACGAAAAGATTACCACCCCCACCTTCTGAATGGTTAGAAGAAATAGAACAATTAAAAAAGACACCAATTCCTACACCAAGGACTAACAAAAACAGTTAAACCTGTTCCAGCTCCAAGGACTAAGATAGAGCAAACAGACAAAGCTCTAAAAGGTTATACTAAATCCTTCGAAATTACATTAAAGAATAATAAAGACCCTTTAACACAATTACAACAAACAAGAAAAGGTATTGAAAACCATTTTAAAACCCTACTAAGTGATACAAAAGGAATTAAATTTGTTGAAACACTAAAGGTCACATTTGAGAAACTAGCTGGTGATGAAATAATGTCTAAGACTGCATATTTTAACAGTGTGGCTCAGACGATTATTAACCACATAGAAATCGCTGAAGCGTTACAATTGTCTAAACAACAGATATTAAATAGTGTAACTCAATGGATTTCTGAGGGTTCTGGATGGACAATTAGATCTATTGACAACCACTATATTAATATTGTTAAATACGAACCATTAAAGGGATCATCTTACATTCAATTACCTTCAGAACTAAGAAATAGTGCTAAGGGATTGATAAACATGAAAAATAAAGACAATGAATGCTTTAGATGGTGTCACATTAGACATTTGAATCCTCAAGACAAATACCCACAGAGAATTAAAAAAGTTGACAAGCAATTCATTGAAAATTTAGATTATTCGGGGATTGAATTCCCAGTCACCACCAAACAGTACAACAAGATTGAAAAACAAAATAATATCAACATAAATGTTTTCGGTTATGAAGATAAACAACCATATCCAATTTATGTCTCAAAAGAAAAATATGCAGACCGTATGAATCTGCTTCTTATAACAGAAAATGAAAACAAGCACTATGTCTTGATTAAAGATTTTAACAAGTTAATGTACAATCAGACAAAACACAAAGAAAGAAAACATTTCTGCATGTATTGTCTTCAATGCTTCAGCTCTGAAAGAGTATTAACTGATCATAAAGAAAACTGTATACAAGTGAATGGCACACAAGCGATAAAAATGCCTGAGAAGGATAATAATATACTAAGATTCAACAACTTTCATAAACAACTACCAGTACCATTCGTCATTTATGCAGATTTTGAGGCTATTACTGAAAAAATACATGGTTGTCAACCCAATAATGATAAATCATACACAGAGGTTTATCAGAAGCATACAGACTGTGGTTATGGATATAAGGTCGTTTGTTGTTATGATGATAAACATACCAAACCAATACAAATTTACAGAGGTGAAAAGGCTGTGTACAAATTCATGGAAAAAATGATAGAAGAAGTTAAATATTGTAAAAATATTATGAAAAAGGAATTTAACAAACCATTAAAAATGACAAAAGATGATGAAGAGGAATTTCAAAAAGCCAAAGAATGTCATATTTGTAATAAAAAATATACTGATAAGGACATACAAGTCCGAGACCATTGTCACATCACTGGTAAATACAGAGGCTCTGCTCATCAAGAATGTAATCTGAAACTCAGAGTAAATCCAGCAGAGATAAAAATTCCTGTTATATTCCATAATTTGAGAGGTTATGACAGCCATTTTATAATGCAAGAGATTGGAGCTATTGTTAAGAAACATACATACAAAAATAAGAAAGGAGAGGAGATACAGATGAATATTAATGCCATACCTAACAACATGGAAAAGTATATGGCCTTTATGCTGGGCAATCATCTAACCTTCATTGATAGTTTCCAATTTATGAGCTCTAGCTTGGAAAAACTAGTGAGTAATCTACCAAAAGAATCATTAAAATATACCTCTCAAAAATTTAAAGGTAAAGAGCTTGATTTAATGGCTCGAAAAGGAGTATATCCTTATGACTACATGGACAGTTTTGATAAATTCAATGAAAAACTACCAACAAAAGAAGACTTTTTTAGTATCATGAATAATGAGCATATAAGCAATAAAGATTATCAACATGCTCAGACTGTATGGGAAACATTCATGCTTAAAAGAATGGGTGAGTATCATGACTTGTATTTAAAATCTGATATCCTTCTATTAGCTGATGTGTTTGTAATTATTTCACATCTCCTGGTTTGTCATGGGATGCTATGCTAAAAATGACTAACATTAAATTAGAGCTTATGGTTGATATTGACATGTTTCAATTCATTGAAAAGGGTATGCGTGGTGGTATATCGTATACAGCCAATCGATACGGTAAAGCTAACAATAAATATATGAAATCATACAATAAAAAGACGCCCTCAAAGTATATTATGTATCTAGATGCGAACAATCTGTATGGTTGGGCGATGAGTCAATATTTACCAACTGGTGGTTTCAAATGGATGACTAAAAACCAGATTGACAATATTAACCTGGATAAATACAAAGAAGACAGTAAAAAGGGTTTGATACTAGAAGTTGATTTAGAATATCCTAAAGAACTGCATAATCTTCACAATGACTACCCATTAGGACCAGAAAAGATAAAAATAACTAAAGACATGTTGTCTGAATATTGTAAAAACATTGCGAATAAATATAATATATCAATAGGTCTCGTACAAAAACTGATTCCAACTTTAAGAAACAAAGAAAAATACGTTCTACATTATAGAAACCTTCAATTATATACAGATCTTGGATTAAAAGTCATTAAAGTTCATCGAGTATTAGAATTTAATCAGTCACCTTGGCTTAAACAATACATTGACTTCAACACCAACAAACGAAAGAATGCTAAAAATGCTTTTGAAAAAGATTTTTTCAAACTTATGAATAATAGTGTTTTTGGTAAAACAATGGAAAACTTAAGAAAGAGAGTTGATGTCAGATTAGTAACTGATGAAAAGAAACTATTAAAAATGGCTGCTAAACCTACTTATGTAAGTAGTAAGATCTTCAATGAAAACCTTGTAGCCGTTCATAAGATCAAAGAAACACTAACCCTAAACAGGCCGGCATATGTAGGTATGTGTATCCTAGATCTCAGTAAGGTATTAATGTATGATTTTCATTATAACTATATAAAACAGCAGTACGGAAACAAAGCTCGACTACTATTCACTGACACCGACAGCTTGACTTATGAAATCGAAGCTAAAGATGTATACCACGATTAAAATAAGACAAAATGAAAAACTATATAATAACAAGCAAATGTATCATACAATGAAAACAATTCGAAGCAATAACCATCAACTTGGAAGCTATGAGCTTAATAAAGTGTCATTATCTTGCTTCGATGATAAGCGGTATATTCACGATAATGGTGTGACAAGTCACGCATATGGACATTATGCTATTAACAATTTCCCACGCGTGGGAAACGAATTTTAAGATAAGAAAACAATAGCATTGGATGACTTCATTTCATAGGGAAAGCCCCTGTTTTTTCGAGAATGTCACACACGAATAGTTCCATCCTGTTTACAGTCTAATATTATCAGTTGAAAAAGTTTTTTTCCCTTCCCAATGGAAACAAAAGAGAACAATAAAGATTCCCACGCGTGGGAAACTATCTTTGTTCCATTGCATAGATGTTATTTTTAATCCAAATGCTAATCATGGAAGCTGTCATAAAAGGTGATGAGACAATAAATATTCCCACGCGTGGGAAACTGAACCAATACAAACAAAAGTGGAAGGCATAATATTTCACACACCTTTGATATCACTGATAGATAAACAGCGTTTTATTGAGTTTAGAACAGGCCTGGCAAAGTTGAGCGATCTTGTAAAGTTAAATCAAACCCCATAATATGTTGAAAATATTTTCTCTCGTGATCTGAAACAATAGCTATAGTGATGACTCATTTCATAGGGGGCTTCCCCTGTGTTTCCGAGAATTGTGTCACGCAAAGGATTCTATTTTGTGGAATCACGCAATGGAATAAACGCAAAGGAAATCACGCAATGGAATAAACGCATTTTGTTTTTTATAAAACATATAGTTTAATTATTTCATGGAAACATATAGTTTAATTATTTTATGGAAACATATAGTTTAATTATTTTATGGAAACATATAGTTTTCCAAAAACTGGTTTCCATTAAATGGAAACGAAAAAACTGGTTACCATCATATGGAAAGTAGTATAGAGTTGGTTTGGTATCAGATCAAAAAATATTTTTTTGATCTGGTGCCCCCAACTCTAAAACTACTTTTAAATCCAGACAAAACCAATAACTGATACACCAATGACTTATCAAATGAATGAGTGATAAGTTGAGATAAGTCATTGATTTCGACTAAAAATGTGTGGCCTCGTGATGTCAATGATTATTCATTGATGTTGTAGATTACTTTTCGTCTACGTTATTAAACTGTAGAATTATTGGGAATTAAATGCTTTATTGTTCCTCTAAAACATTTCGTTCATTTAAACTTATCCTGCAATTGACCGCTGGAAGGTTCTTCACAAAATTAAAATGTATAGGACAAAGTCAAAATTTTATTTTTAAAATTTTAATTTTATTAAAATTCATGAATGCAAAAATGAGTGATGAACTGCTGGCGTTTCGCTACAATACCGCTCCCCCGCCCCCTCCCCTCGCCTCGTCTCTTTCCCTCTTAGTCTATTAAGCCTCCTCGATCAACTAAAAACGTCCCCCGGGGGTTTAATAGAGAATCTACGGTTCTTATCTCCTAGTGAAAGCGCAATCAGTTTTAATACTTCAAACAGATACTCTCCTTCCCCTAGAAAGCGTGTACAAAATATTTTGTTGGCTACTATGCACTACAGAAACACTGTAAGTATGGCACTTACGTTTGTGACGCAAAGTTTGTCGTGGAAAGAATATGCAAGCTAGAAAGGCAAAAGGAACGCAACAGCTGCAGCTTAGGGCAACAAAAAAAAGCAGCCCACCGAGTCACAGAACAGGCAACCAAAACGAAAATGTTGTACGAAAGTCATTTACAGAAGATGTCATGGACCCTTCAGAGCAAGAGTTATAATATTAGCAGAAAGCATCCAGTCGTTCACCTTTTGTTCACGTTTTCGCTTTTGTCAGCACAGAAAAGTATGGGAAATGTAAACTACATGTAAATAGAAAGAAAATGCAACAAAGTAAAATTTCTGGCATTCCAATATTCCAATACTTTCTGGTACCTTAGAATGATGCGAACGCCATGTTGACATTTTATGAAGTCAAACCGTATTCTAGATATACCGCTGACCAGCGATGCTTTTGCCTGAACTGGGGGCCTGATCTACGAAGGAAAGGCGAAAGAAAGGCGGTAAAATGTTTCGCTAAATGTGATTGATCGTCAAAGTATTAATCAGAAAACTGTTTTACCTTCTTTTGGAGTGAATGATGATATGTGACGGTTGAGACATCCGAATTTTGTGCAGAAAGAACCGACTCTTTCTTCGCAAGTAGAGAACTGCAGAAAACAGTAAAGTAAGCTTTATTTGGATTGAAATTGTTTAAAAAATAACGGCTATCAACTGTAGATTTAGTCCAGTCAATCTATGGATTTTTTTGTGGCCAAGTTCAAACAAATTACAAAAGAATTTTTCTCACCGGCACACAACCAAGCATGGTCGACTTACTAACATATCAAAAGTCCCCCAAAATCCGTTCGGTGGAACATGGTGAATTCCAACCTTATTTCCACAGGGGGGCCATGTTGAGTAGGACCACCATTTTATTTATTTTTAATTTAGCATTGCTTCTAATTCGATTTTATGTAGTTGAAAGGTAACAACAAACAAGTATTTACCGGTAATAACAATGAGCATATATGGGTGTAAATTATTTAGAAATAATATTTAAAACTGGCTTTATACCTATTTTTATGGTTTGCTTGTTTAAAATCGAGAATAATGCTTTTTTTGTGTCAACCCAAAAAACGGACTATTATGCTCAAAATTATGCCCGAAAAAAAAAGGTAGGTACTCCCCTTTCCCACCTCCCACACCCACACAGAAAACATGTCAAAATTGTCACGCTCTCTACTTGTCAATTGTCATACTAATTAATTGATTTTGCGTTATCAGACAAAGTGGCGCCACTGGCCTTCTGTATGTGTGTGAATTGTCGATTTCAGGTGCTACATGTACAAAGAAACGTAATTTATACATGTGTCTAAATATATTTGTTTCAAAAGTCACAAAAACGTTGTTTATGCCACAAAAATGAACTATTATTCTGGTGTAATTCCCGGTTCCCAAACCATAGTACTATGCTCGAAATTATGCCAGCATAATATATCTAAGCCTACTGCGCGCTCGGTCAGAGTTGCCGACTGTTGAGGCCGCGCATTTTCTTGACTGACACATCTTTGTTTCCAAGAAAATCAACTTTAATAACCGTGGGAACGATCTCGTGCAATTGGCTAATTAACTTCTGAGTTTTTCAGTTTTCTTCCAGCGAAATCTTTGTGAAACAGAAGTAAAGCTGTAGCTTCACTTTAAAAACAAAAAGAAAAGATGCAAAGTTGCCTTAGAATATATATATATATATATATATATATATATATATAGAATGATTATTGGTCTTCAATTAATCAAGTAGATCATAGATGTTGAAATTTATTGTTACTTTCTCACTGATATTGTTTGTTTTTCAATGCTATTGGGAGAGGTAAGTCATTACAATTTTATGTGATGCATTTCCTTTGATTTTAATACGCAATAGCTGGCCTGTTCAATTCTACTTACAGTTCAAAACATTATCCCGATTTGTTTTCTCTTTATAAGTGCGGATTCTGCATCTGAAAGTGTGAAGGAAACATGGTGCATATGCCGTGAAAACCTACACGACGGACAGCCCATCTGTGTGTTAACACAAAAAGGTAGTGATGGGATAAACCGGGTGGACGATGACCAAATTAATGCACAAGCGGGCTAAGGTGTACATACAAAATGTCGACGGGACCTATGCAGACCGAAGAAGGTATCCAAACAGCCCATAGTAGACAATCCCACAACCAGTCGACGGTCCAGCAAGACAATTTATCTGGAAAGAACACTGTCTATTCTGCAGTCAAACGGCAAAGTACGGGGGACGTAAAAAGGCCTTTGATGTAATACCAGTCAGGACCAAAGATTTTCAGGACAGCATTACAAGAATTTGCAGAGAAAGAAATGATGAATGGTCTGAAACAGTTCTTGGAAGGGTTGAGTATGCTCAAGTCCTCCATGCGGCAGATGTATATATCACCAAACATGCAACGTAAACTTTCGCACGGGGAGGCAGGTCCCGCAAAAGTTCGTTAATGACGAAAGCAAAGATCTAGACCCTAAACAATCAAAGCAAGGGAGGCCGGTGGACACGGCTAAGACGACTGCGTTTCTCAAGGTGGCACAATTCTTAGAAGAAAATGATGTGGAACAAATTGCTATCAATGATTTAGTAGCGAAGATGGAAAACTACCAAGATAACAGAGAAGATGGATACAGTGCTGTGTATATGAAGTCAAGGCTCCAGGAACATTTTGGAGATCGGATACTTATAACTACTATGAAAAATGTAGCCAATACCGTTACATTCCGACGAACAGCGTCATCTATAATAAATGAATTCTACTGCCAGCCTAAGGAAGACGACTGTAAGGCGGAAGGAGCAAGAATAGTGCAAGCGGCAGCTAATCTTATCAAAAGTGACGTAAAAAATTTAGACGTCTTAACAAATGAATGCCCCCCGAGTGACGACATGTCGTCAACTGACAATGCACTAGAGTTTCTCCCTGACCTTTTACATCGCTTCTTACGCACCCTTTTTGCTGAAAAAATGTGGATTTATAGATCGCGTCAGTTGGGTAAGCAATCATACAAGCTGTTAGGCCCTGTGTTATTTTGGATCCTCTTCAGCTTGGACTCGGTGTGCAAATGCATCATTAGTTTGGATCAAAGTTTCTTGTTGAGTCGTTGAACGCACACGGATTTTGTTCTTCATATAATACCGTACAGAAATATGAACGAAGCGCAGCAGCAACACAAGGCACAGACGTACCAGGCTTTACACCTGGCGACTTTGTTCAGTATGTCGCCGATAATGTAGACCACAACGTAAGAACATTAGATGGATTGGGACATTCCATGGGATGGGTATAATCGCAGCCATAACCCCTGGTACTACAACTTGCAAGCCGATACCGAAGAGGTCTGTTACTGCAGAAGAGATCGCCGCAGCTGGAAGAATAGAGATTCGTTACTATAAAGGGCTGAGTGTAGATACTCCTCCACTAGTGTATAAAGAACTATAAAGGAACTTAAAGATACAACAGCCAATCTTGATCTGCTCTGGAAGCTGACACAGCCGATTGTACGATCCCCGGGGCCTGGCTGGTCTGGTACAATGCAAATGGTTTGCAATGGTGATTACCCTGGCAAATCGTCCGTGATGTTTCTCCCAATGATTGACTTGAGTCTAAGTGATATGACATGTATATATTCTACACTATCGTTTATATCATACCAAGCAAGCCGCTACAGAGTCACACCCATCGTTACATTTGACCGACCTCTATGGAGGAAGGCGCTGATAATTATCCGAAATGAGCCTCCAGACAGCAAGATTCTATCCATCGTCCGCAGATTGGGTGGGCTGCACAATGAGATGAGCTTTATTGGCTGTAATGGCCATCTAATGGTGGAATCTGGACTTGCGGATGTTCTTCAACTTGTATATGCTGAGAATGCAGTTCGCCACATGCTTAGTGGGTCAGCATTATCAATTGCCATCAGAGGCCATTTTCTTGTCGACGCCGCCCTCAATGCGCTTTTAGTGAATGACACTGTTAACATTCCTCTACCAGACAGTCAGGCAGTGGATTCGACGGCCTCGCAAGAGCCATCTCAATCGCAAAGGGAGTCCTTCGATGATGACTTGAAATTAGCTGGAGAGCTATACAAGCAGCTGCAGGACGATGCGATCAATTACAGCATGATAACAAAGTAAAACTGAGAGATCTGTGTCATCCCCGATGAGGACCGTTGTTATAGCGTTTCTAGCTGTCTGTATAGCCGTCTGGACAATTTCAAGATCGGCGTCAACCTTTGTTTGTTCACTTTGTTTGCGAGAAATTCAGCTTTCTTGGATTTAATCACCATGTCAGAGTCGAAGTTTACAGTTGGGCCTAACCTACCCGTTCGTC
The DNA here is from genome assembly GCA_022457155.1 of Cladopsammia gracilis. Taxonomy (NCBI): domain Eukaryota; kingdom Metazoa; phylum Cnidaria; class Anthozoa; order Scleractinia; family Dendrophylliidae; genus Cladopsammia; species Cladopsammia gracilis. The sequence continues at coordinate 1,076,300 of JAJGOT010000252.1, read as the reverse complement.
TTAGATGTGTACAGTCCTTCGTCGAAGGTCCATCTTCATATCCGTCAAATACTACTGTGGCCTTGCCATACTTTCGAGTAACGTATTGAACATATGAAGAACAAATAGCCTCAAATGAAAGTCCCCGCGGCCGGGTACACGGTGAAGGAGTGCTCCCCCATCAATGACAAAGCGGGCGTTCTCCGTAGGTTCTACTGTCTGTCCATCCTTAGTCTTCGCCCAAATGGCATCTGCCAGAGCTGGCTTGTTAGCTTGCCTCAAAAAAGAGCTGGGGGGTAACTGCACATTTCATACTTGAAAAGGGACTGTGGATTGTCTAATCGTCTGCCGGTGGCCACAACACTAAGCCTTTGGAACAATAATTGGGGGTCAACTTGAACGTTTCCATCAGCTAATCTTACCAACGACTTTGAGGCAAGCGTCACGGCTTGCTGTTAGTTTATGAAGGAATGATCTTGAACGCTGCTACCGACCATCGAGCTCAATATCTTCCTTCCAACCTCCAGTGACCTATCAATGTTCATGTCCTTATCTGCAACTATGCCTGCCGTAATATTACGCAGAGACGGATCATCACTGAAAGGATTCCTTGCTTGAAGGTATGCGATAATCTCTAATGTATCTTTGTGATCTCGCTCTTTCCTTGCAGTTGTTGAGTCCTTGTGTTGTTCGCTTGTCAGATATGTTATACCTGTTAGATTCTACATGGCGATATTAACATCTGCGCATGCAAGCATCGATAAGAGCCATACCAGACGCTGCACCTCAGTCATTCCTCTTCCGCGAGACAGACCTCCGCTTGTCTTGACGCTGCGCATGAGCACCTGCTCGATTATAAGGTCTGTGGGTAATCCGGCCCAGTAGCGATCGCTTCTTCGAACAACGTGAAGTCCGTCTTGGAATGACTTGCATACGTCTGGGTGGCTCTGTTTGAGTTCGTCCATTAGCTGAAGGTAGATATACGCGGAATTTGCATACAGGTTATGTCCAGCAGCAGCAAAATATGTAAGCATGTCATTAACAGCTTGCAGATGGAGATCCCACTGGCCTGTGCTTTCCGCTTTGATAAACTTGCGCAGAATATCTACCATGTCCATATACTGCATCCATAGGACAGCTGTTCGCTGAGTCTGCATAGACTTTCTTTTCTCGGCTAGCTTCTTTGAGATTTGCTGGAGAACATCTGAGGTACATACCCGTTCCGCTATACTTTTTACGGCAGCGAGAACGGCACAAAACAATAGCTGTAATGAACGAAAACAATGCCTATGCACGTGCGTTTTACATTTTGGTACATCTTTCTTCTTGCAGTTTCCTGCAAGATGAATAGGTATTGTGGAGAAAGTGAACACACGACGGTTAATTTTCCTTTCTTCATTTTAACTTAAAAGCCATCCGTACAAATTCATCATTTCCTGGACAAAAAAAGGTCCTGGACAATCCAGTCCCAAAAAGACAAACTAAACAAATTGGAACAACTGCAAAGCAGTTTACAATAGTGCGAATTATTTTTTCAAGTCACGTTTCCTTGGCGTTGCCATCGTCTTTGCTTAAACTCCCTATTGTTTGAAAATCAAAACCGTCACTTCGCTCCGCATGGAAATCCCCGAACAACTTGGTTTCTAGGTTTCTCGAGCCAATTTAGTTCTTATCTAATTCCAATTTAGACCCCAGGTCTGGCTACCCTTTGCATACACATATGGAGATGGCCATAGTGACTTCTTACGAGCTTCGCACGGCGGTTCGGGTTCGAAAAAAACGCTTGGTTACCAAAACTTTACGAATAATGGCACTACATATGAATAGAATGGACTGTTTTGAAAGCTTTATCCACAAAATATATGAAAAGCGTCCTGGGTCCGTCAAAAGCTATAGGAAAACCGCATCTTTGAGCCAGCCTTACAATGGACGTCAGTTGTGTTTTTGAACAGCAAGAAAGTGAGGCAAAAGGATCTACTAATACATGAAAGCGAGGCAAAGTCTTCTTCTAGCACTTGCCTTAAATCGACTTGATATATGAACTGACACCAATAGCTATATCAATAAAGAAATTAAAAATTAAATGCTGCAAAATGTTTGGAAAGTTTCATTTCAAATAGGTGTGCTGCGAGCCCAACGAGCAGCAAAGAATTGTAAATTTATCGTCGGCCCTCTTTCTTACCTCCCAAGTGGGCCCTTGTAAGACAATTTCTAAAATAAACCCTGATGGGACACTACAGCAGTCCCCAAGAGTGTGTTATCTAGAAAGGAAACAATTAAACTGTATATGAACACTTAATTTATTACCCTGATGAATCCGATGGGGAAGGGTCAGTGTCATTGTCGTTCACATCAAAACTTGCTGTTGCATCCTGCGTAAAAAATGATATGCATTAAAATTCCGATAATAAGTCTTGGCTTATATCTCCAAAAGGCTATTTTGGTGAGCTTAATTTCAGGGGGGAGGGGGGGAGTGATATTATCTGACGGAGTTTTTCGCCTCAATAACGGTTCGGCTTATATTTGGAAGGGGTTCTAAGTCTGACCACAACGAAGTAAAACAATAACAAATACATGCTACGTTATCATGAAAAGAAAATCTTTAATATTAAATCAAATTTTTTTTAGGGTGCTTATTTTCGTAATTTTACAGCATTAGTAATTAACCACACCCCGACTGGTTGGCAGCATATATTGCTCTTTTTTTTTATTACGGAATTAAATTAGTACTAATTTTATTAAATTATCAAAAAATGTAAGTGATCTATTATTAAAGTCCTGAATACTCCAGACTAAATCGAGTGCTCTGATTGGCTAGTTTTTGTTCAGGATTTTAATACGGACCATTACCATAGCACTCATTGAGACTGGTGCCTTGACGTGGCTGAGTGGCTTGCGTGTCCCAATGACTCAGAGAGCTATGCCGGCGAGGGTATTTTTATCCCTGCTAGGGTATCCCAAGCCGGAAAGGTCAAAGAGTAGGGTCCAGACAAATTAGTAAAAGACGGTCTTCCTGGTCCTCTAAGCATGGAGGTTGGGCGTGAGGCTAACAACCTCATCCCGTAAGAAAATATTTGTTACGGAAACATTACCATAGAAACGGTACGTTTGGATATTTATCTTTCTCTCCCGGTTGGTAGGAAAACGCGAAGGGCGGAAAATGTGGAGTGTTAGTAATGAGGAGTGAGGATAAGTAAGGGTTATTGACCTGGAGCGAGGGGATATGTGATATATTCCCCTCGTGGCGTACCCGAGGGCGTAGCCCGAGGGAACGCCACGAGGGGAATATATCACATATACGTGAGGGACAGGTCAATAACATGCTTATTTTTCACCTTGTGAGGTTTTCTAAAAGAAAGAAACTATTAAGTTTTCGGAGAGTAACATTCCGTTCAATTCAAATGCAAAAAAAAGCATTATTCCGCAAGGCCGCATTGGAATCACGGCACATGACGAAACGAGACAGTAAACATGTTTTGCTTTTGCCAAATTTGCATTGAGCACGTTGCTTCGTTATGAGTAGGAGGGAGAGAGAGAAGAAAATGTATGAACAGTACTCGTGGTCTCGCCATGGCCCAACTGCCCGCCTTCATCTTTCGAAGATTAATGGAGTGGATTTCGGTGTGTTTCCCAAAGAAAACCGGCGGAGACATGTTCAGGTTCAAGCGTAAAACGAGGCGTCATACATTATTGAAGACCCGAAACCTGAATCGAGGTACGATACCATCGAATAATGTTATTAACATTTCGCTTTTTGGTCGCGACCGGCAAGTTAATTACGTAGGAATAAGATTGATGAAGTTTTTTCTTTTTTCATGCTAGAGTGTTTTCCTTGTTATGCCCTATTTTGTCTTAATAATATGTTGAGGGGAATATGTCGGGGGAATAAGTTAGGGGAATATGCTGAGGGGAATATATTCCATTGTTTCGCTATTGTTATCAGTTATTGTTTCAGCCCCACACTCCCCTGTTACAATCAAAGCCGCCACCAGCTTTTCAGACAGTTAATGGTCAGGGGCTATTGAATATGTTCACCCGCAAAGAACAAAGAAAACCGAGCTAACTGAAAAATAATATGGATTGTGGATAATGTTGAGTGTGGAAAATCAGGAGTGCGGATAATGAGCAGTGTGGATAATGGGGAGTGTGGATGATGAGGAGTGTCAGTAATGAGGAGTGTGGATAATGAGGAGTGTGGATAATGAGAAATGTGGATAATGAGGAGTGTGGATAATGTGAAGTGTGGATAATGTGGAGTGTTGAAAATGTGGAGTGTGGATATTGAGGAGTGTGGATAAGGTGGAGTGTGGATAAAGAGAAGTGTGGATAATGTGGAGTGCGAATAATGAGGAGTGTGGATAATGATGAGTGTGGATAATGAGGAGTGTGGATAATGATGAGTGTGGATAATGTGGAGTATGGATAGAGAGAAGTGTGGATAATGACAAGTGTGGACAATGTGGAGTGTTGGTAATGTGGAGTGTTGATAATGTGGAGTGTAGATATTGTGGAGTGTGTATAAAGTTTCCAGATTCTGAAGACCTTTGGTGGTTAACAAGTGACAATGTACAGTGTTACTTACATAGTTATCTTTAATCTCAGGATGTTCTGGGTCTAATCCCTCATCTACTACAACAACGACCACTCCTGCACCAGTGATGTTTCTCTTCCAAACATCAATCACATTGTATGTTGGCTGTCCATCATTTCTGTTCTGAAAATATACCAACGATAGAAAAATAACTTAAAACATTTTACACATAAATGATAAAAGACCTATTGTTAAAATTATATTTTTGTCAATGATGATAAATACAACATTTATACCAGAAATCCATTTTGTTTCGAAACGCGTCAGACAGACGAGTATGCAAGATAAAATACTTGCCCACCCAAGATTTTACTTTCCTACGTTTAAAAACTGAAAAACTATGCACAAGAATAGTGATGTCGAATTATAGGATTTTTTTTTGCATCATGAAATACACTAGCCTGCGAATACAGCCGCCTCTCATCGCTCCCAGCCACTAGGGGCGTTCGCACAAGAGAGCGTTTGCGATTTACTTTGAGAAATTCCATACTGATGACGTAAATCTGTCCCGAATCAAGTCATAAGCGGTGATTGGTCAACTTGATAATTTTACATAATTCTTCTGTCAATTATGCAGTGTTGTGCTTCAAAATCACAACTTAACAAATATGGTCGCCAGTTGCGGGGATTAATCTTGTCTTTCGTTAGAAAATGTTCGACTCTGTGTTCAATCTATTTGTCCTATGTTTAATGTTTTTGACGTTACAAGCACGTCTCAGTTTCAGGTTCTTTATAGTTTTGTCTGCGGTGAAGAGGTTTTTCTGTTTTTGTCAATTAACCGATCGGAAATGGCAAGTCACTGATATTTCAAACGGCGCCACTCGTGCACGTGTGGATGAATGAACATTTATCGGCTATACATGGGAAGAAGTACCCTGGGTGCCAGAGATTTTTCTTGCGCGGTTTCCGGTGTCGTTATGTCTCTATTAGGGAGCTTAAGATCCAGGACGCGACGGTTTTGAGACGCGGCCGGAAGTAATTTTTCACAGAGAAGCAGCAGTCCGCTTGCCTCGGAGTGCTGGCTCGCAGCGTCGCCGTCGCGTAGAGAACTCGAGTCAGAAGGATTTGGCGTTGTGTAGAAAACGTGAGTATTAAATGTTCTTGTTTTGAAGAAAACGGTGTATTAAGTGCGAACTCTAAACATAAATCGAAACTTTGATTCATATTGAAACTTTCTAGCGAAATTTACGCCGCAAAAATGGGAAAGCTCTGACTTTTTTAAACTTTATTTACAGGTTGACTTAGGTTAGCGGAGAATGGCTTCGACAAAATCTTCGAAGTAAGTTGTGCCTCCAAGCTTCCTCTTTTTTCCCCCCTGTTTTTTACCCTTGTATTTAGCAAAATTAAGCGTTAATTTGCTAAGAACATGCAAGAAGTTATGTTTCGTGGAATTAAGCACAAAATTATTTTCAACTCAGTCTGAGCTCAAATTTAACTCGGTTTTAAAGATGTTGTTGTTTATTTTTTCTTTTAGTTCGGTGGTGTCTTGGACAAACGACCACGGCATAATCCTGTGTAGGGAAGTTGTCAAGTCCACACAGAGAAGAAGCCTGTGGGAAAAAAATTGCCGACTTTGAATAAATGTTCAGTTCCTAAATTTAGCGTTGATAAGCGGTCGGTTCGCGACCACGTGGGAATTCTTGTTATTAGGTACAAGAAAAAACTGAGGGATGAAGAAAAAGCTGCGGGAATAACGCCAGACGAGCCCTCCGAATTAAAGAATGCTTTGGATAGGAGGAACTCTTCAGGTTTCAACAAGTAAAGAGATATCTCCCTTTTCCACGCGAAAATTTTTAGACGGGTCTTCATTTACAAGAGAAAATTTCTCATATAATACGACGAGTGAGCAAATGGAGGATTCTGCGGTGTGTATGCCTCGTACAACACGGCAAATTCTTCATCATCAATGATTTCTTCCAAGCACAATAACAACATTTCTTGGACTTCTTTGAACGAGCTCATTTTATATTTTGCGTTTTCTTTTGTCAAAACAAAAATCTTGAACAACCGCGTCACATCGCAAAACTTAAAAGTTTATTTTTCCCGAGCTTAGAACGGCGTTCTCGTTCCAGGCTTTAGCTCGGCCACCGCGTTCTAAAAGCCGTCGCGTCCTGGATCTTAAGCTCCCTATTGTGACCCGCGCGAAAAACCTCTGGAGCATAGGGCTATTGCTTTGATAGCGCAGAGCCAATGACAAGCCTGTTTAAATCGATCTCGTCCAGAATTTGGACGAGACAGCCGATTGGCCCCTAACGACCTCCCATGGGCTTTCTAATGTAACCGACTCTGTGATTGTTTTACAAGAATAGAGTAAGCCTGTGAATGTGAAATTATTTCTGTGCGATGAGGTGTTGAAATGTCGGATTTTGAGATTGAAGGTTGTTCTTCAGATACTGAAAAGTTTGAGAAGGCTCTGGAGGAAGCCATAACAAAGGTTCTTGAAGCCTTCGACGGTGTCGATACGTTAAGCGCCGAGCAAACGGATGGGATTTGCAATTTTATACGCCGCAAGGATCGATGTTTTGGCGGTTTCGCCAACTGGATTTCCTTGTTGTTTAACGGGTATCGGCAGCCGACGAACAACGAGACTTCTTTATTCCTTCACCAGGCGAGCTGAAACATCGCTTTGATCGCGTGCTATCCACTTCAGTTTTCCAGCAGGCCACATTTCCCTTGTAATGTTGTTTCAAAATGATTAGTTCTTTCATAGTCGCTTCGAAATTTTCAATTCGGCGGTAGCACGTTTTGCGTATAAACAGATGCGGCCCGACAGAGAGATTGTTTTCTTGGGCGTCGAAAATCACCGAAATACGTCCGAAAATGTTCAGTTTTTTTGCGTTTTCGTTAATTAGGCTGTAGTAGCCACCGCTGGAAATGACATTCACTTCGCATAAACAGCGAATACTTTGAGTTTGGAACCGTTTTCACGGGAGTTGTTTTAACTCCCGCGACTGCGAAAACCATAAACAAACCCCGTCATTTGGCAGGCCATTTGACACCTTGTAATTAGCTCCTGTCAAAGCTGTCATATGTTCACGTACCAGCACGTGCCAGCCGCATGTGAACAGGGTAGGAGATCTTCGCTGTGATTGGTTTAGATATAATTAGATGAAAACGATCAAAGTTCACCGAGAACGGTAAATCAAACCGTTTTGGGCCAGAGGTTTTCTCGCGGCTTCACCACTCGTTGATCGGCCTTCGACCAGCCTTCGGCCGTCAAGTCACGAAGCTTGCCGCGAGAATACCTCTGGTACCCAGGGTAGGGAAGAAGAATCCCGTAATTATCATCATCAGTCCCGTAATTATCATCATGTCTATTATTATATTAGCGGAAAGACTACCTTCAGACTCACGGCACCGTAATGGCCGGTGACAAAAATGGCAGTTTCCTTCGCTTGAATATTTTCACGGCAAAGATGGAAACAGAAAATAATGAACCTTTGCACTAAAAAATAAAAGCACGCAAGGAAATGATATCCTTTGTAACACTATACAACCCTGTGTGCCTTCATCCTCATGGACAAATGAACCACAACCTTTGCTTAGACGGATCTATAAATAACCTCCCCTTGTTTCATACAAAAGGAGTATATCTTTAAAAGTCATACTGATTAGGGCTAAACTGTTAAAATAAAACCAACTAAAACCGAGTGAACAAAGGTCATAACAAACACGCCAGGCGCTAGTAGGATTTGTGATAGGCTTGTCAGCACCTTTCATTTCATTTGGTTTCACTGCATGCACATTATTATAATTGTACGAGATTAGCGACATGTGATTACGTCATCAGTATGGAACTTGTCAAAGTAAATCGCAGACGCTCTCTCGCGCAAACGCTCCTAGAGGCCGAGAGCGATGAGAGGCGGCTGTATTCGCAGGTTAGATATACACACATGAGCAGTGTGTTCTTTTTTTTTTTAAATTAATGAACAGATGGTAAAACTATAGTAAAAATCATACAGGTGGTATGCCAATGTCTCATAAATTTAATTGATGCCAAGTGTTACTTCTGTGAGTAGAATGAGCATAATTAAAGTGCACCTAACCCCCATTTTTTTTCTTTTAATCAACTCAATGTACGTTGAAAAGTCGAATAGTGAAATATTTCGTATTTTTAACGTCGCGTAAGTGAGTTATAGAGATTTGAATTTACACAATGCTAATTAGATGACGTCAAATCAAGACTTTACCATTACCTTTTAAAAGACTACCCTCCGTTTAATACAAACTCCCTGTCTTAAAGTTGTACGAAGTTGTACAAGGCTGGAACTCAACACAGATATTTTATGGTATTAAAGATGAATTATTTATTTATCTTTTTAGGATTTTTTAAAGAAATTAATCACCGGTAGGCCATGGCCTACCCCACGTTTTGTCCCTGGCCGAAAATTATCAGCAATTGAGGAAAATAAAATTGAGCCTGTTGGCTGTTTCAAAGAAGATTCTATAAACATCAAACAAAATGGCACCGAAAAGTATCACAAATGAAATGGATCCCTGTTTATATTATAATAATAATTAAAATTAAACAGCATTACAAGTACATGAAGGAGTATCACCCATAATCAAGCAACCAAGTCAGTCAATAAAGGTTTCTTGTGCATGTTCAAGAATGTACAATTATGCAGATGCAATGCACTGATTCAGGATTGATGCTCCGATTGATAATAGCTCTGGCATTGACCTGAATCGCAGTCATATGGGGGGTTCAGAATGATTAAAATAAGTTACTATAATTAACACTTACAATATACCACATTTTATGATATTCTGTATCATTGGGATTATAAAAATGCATTGAATGGGTTGAGAGCAGCTTGTAATACTTCATTGTCTCTTGATCCACCATTTTAACCTGCAATGTAGTTTAGTTTAGTATTACTTTATTTATGCTCAGTGATCTTGCAGACAAACCTGTAGTCAAAATCGCTGAACAGTTAAAGTTAATTTACACGTACATGTTTGTCAGCTGTTGGTATGGTGCTGGTCTAGTCTAGTTTAGTCTACATGTCAAGCTTCATGTTACTTCTGGATAAATATCTACACGTTTTTTTTTTTTTTTTTTTTTATATAAATGTGGATAGATGTACGTGGTCTATAATTCAAAAGGGACTATTCCTGTCACAGGTTGTACCATGTTACTGTAAATATAATTAAACTTCATATGTCACTGTTTGTATTTTTTTGCGTTTTTATTGGGTACTTGCATCCCGTTCAACCCCCTCCCATTTGGGCTTGCTATGAGAGGGTGTTAGTATTATTGTATCTTTTTCCTGTTTGCTTGTATGTTTTTTAATTTATTTATTCTATATTGTAAATGAAGGGCTGAGGGCATAACCGCCTTGTACATGTATGTCGAGCGTTGGCATTAATATTTTCACCCAAAACAAGCATTCTGGATCAATGGCAGCCGCTGGGCAAAGTCCCCTTTGTAAAATTAACTAAAAAAAAAATAACAAAAAGTACCCTATGTAAATCAGGTCATTAAAAGTGGCCTACGTAACCTCAGGCCATAAATATAAATTTTTATCAAGTGGCCACTCTAAAATGTTTTACAGTGGCCACTCTACGGTTCTTTAGAATGGCCACTGGAACATTAGTTTTAGTGGCTACTGTAAGATTTATTAAAGAGGCCACAGTAAGATTTATTTAAGTGGCCACTTTAAGACTTCATTTTTTTTTTTTACATTCGCCACTTTAAGATTCCTTTAAAGTGATAGTCTCCTGTGTTTCACTTATTGTCTATTTTTGGGGTAAGGTTTTGTTTCTTTGATAGCATGAAATTCGCGTTTCTAGAACTTAGACAAAGTCTATATTATATGGCGTCCGTTTTCAGTTCATATCACCTAAAATCCTGGCAAAAAGGTTCAGGGACATGGTTTTCTGCGTTCCTTTTCTTTGCGACTTCAATTGAACCTGTAAAACGGACACTAGCTGAATGGGCAGAGCCAAGTGTTCGCATTGGAGGGTTGGTGTTATATATAGAGGTTATGGATATGACGTGACTGAAGGCTCCACTGACTTAATCAAGTTACTTAAAAGGGGTTCTATCAAGCGGTGTGCATTGATTGGGGAAACGTGATATCTTTGACTGTACAAATGAAAGGATCTGCGCGGATCTTTGGTCGATTACTCTCACGATTTTTTATCTTTTCTCACGGCCTCACGACAAGACTCCCAATCTTACTCCCAATCAATCAATCTTACTCCCAATCCTAGTTCCTAGGTCCCTGCATGATAGTGCCTTTATGCAACGGTTAAATTAATCACTAACAGAAACTCGATTTCATGCTTAGTTTTCCTGAACAAAGGGATTGTTTAATCTCGATCCGGGCAAAAAAAAAAAATGAAATCTCACTACTTTTTGTTCAATCTCCAGATTTTTTTATCGATCTCCAGAAGGCTCCAATGATTTAATAAAGTTACTTAAAAGGGTTTCTCTGCAAGCGGTTTGCATTGCGGTCGTTTGATTTCATTGGGAAAACGTGATATCTTTCACTGTACAAATGAAAGGATTTGCGCGGATCTTTGGTCGAGTGTTCTAGGCTTTCGGTCACTGACCAATAAGTCACTAACAAGAATACCTTACTCCCTCTCTCATCATCATCATCACTTTTATTTATACACGGGTAAACATCAGGCTAATACACAAATAAAATACATATTCGTATACTTCTAAACCCTAAAATATTTTACTCTAGAGAAAACTACCATTGTAGTTACGATAATGTAAAGTTAAAAAAAATAAAATTAAAACTAAATCCTGGTTTCCATGAATGCCGTGTTTAAATTAGAAGCAGTTGCCTCACAGGACAGCCCCGTTGTGCACAGCTCCCAAACTAGTCGTTGAGGTGCATGCAGTGAAGGATAAGTGTGAAAGATGCTTCCAGTGAAGAAAGAGGATTGAAAAGAAAAAGACTACAAAACAATCAACTGTCGAGGATTCAAAGAAAAATAAAATTTCGGGACAAATGTGTTTAATCTGCTACCGCAAACGGGAAATTGTACGAGATACCAACTTTTCTAATTGGCCGTATTAAAGAGGTTGGGCCGGTTATTTAAACGAAGTGAAACTTTGACTATGGTTTAAGAATATTAATGACCTCCATATCTGTTTATAAGTTGGTTATTAAGAAAATTAATGGTTTTCTTGTCTGTGCTATATGCCTTCTTGACATGATTAGAGTAAATAGCATTTAAATATTAAGGTTGGCCAGATTGAAATTGTGTTCGACCGCGGTTTTGTTAAACGTTTAAATAACCGGCCCGTTGAGTTTATATGAATTTCAGTTTCTGGGACCGAGGTTTAGTGTTGTAAAGTCTTTGGGTTGACAGATAATGTATGTGTCCGACAAGTTGAATGCCTATCTGCTATGCAATCAACGCACACAAAAATGGAGACTTATCACCACCCCCCCCCCCCCAAAAAAAAGGGAGAATTCAATGGTGCACAGCTCCTTAACTCGTCATTGAGGTGCATGCAGTATATCGATCATTCAAACTCGCATTTTGAACGCATGAAAGAAGAATAACAGCTGCACGCGAGTGAAGCTGATAACTGAAACTAGGGTTTGTTGGATTGCCAGAACCAATGTCAAGAAAAACTCTCATTCTATTTTTTGTGTGGAATAAAACACCTAGTATCTCCTCTCGACTCCAGCAATAACCTATTTCTTGTTATTTTTGGCGAAACACTGACTCTTGTTGTGTCCATTTTTTTCCAACGATGACCGCCATTTTGGTATGTTATTTTGAAACTGTGTTTATTGGTCTCATATTTCCTTGTTCTTTACAATAACGTTCACCCTTGAAACATTGGGATGCCCATATAGACTGAGCCAATGACTTTTTTAGAGTGGCCACTGTAACATTGCTTTAAGTGGCCATTGTAAGATTTCTTTAAGTGGCCACTTTAAGATTTTTTTTTGAAGTTTTGTTCAGTAAAGTGGCCACTTTAAGTACTGTTCAAAAAACCAGCAGTTGTGCTTCGTCTCGAGTTTTTAAACCTGATAATACACTTACTGCAAGTTTTTTAAACGGCTTCAAAAGCGTGTCCCTTCGTTTGAATGTTGTCACAAGATCTATCCCTTCCATTAATGCGAAACTAATGTCTAGCGTGAAAGCTCAAAACTTTATTTCTTTTTTCCTAAAACTATATATACTGATTATTGAGAATTTAAAGCAACAACACATCAATCTCACGAATTACGTAAAATATATCTTTTTTTTACACCAATGTATTAAAAACCGAAAATACAAAGAATACATGTACATAACTCATGCACAATATTGAAATTTTTATTATTGTTAAGCTGCTGTTATTTTCAACTAAATCGTAGTAGTAATACACCTTATTATTGATGTACTTGGTGGTTTGTATAGACGTTGTATGCCGAGTGGCATGCCAAGTCAACTCAATAAATTAAATTAATTGAGACAATATGATATGTTATGAACTAACTAAAAGTAATAAATGACCTTCAGTGACAGATTGTGCCATAAATCTAACATTTTAATTTTAAGCTGTGAAATATTTCTCGGCAGTATTAATAGTTGATCATGCTGATCACAAGAAAACAAGGCTAACAACTTCACCATATTTCGATATTAGATGTTGTATTTTACAAGTAGGTAATTCCAAAAATTCGCTTGTCTAAACCCCTGTAATGTTCAGTTCACCCAATAAACAGTAACAAAAATTCCTATTTTTACTTTATATTATTACAATCCTATTGCTTTCCTTCCATGAATTATATCAAACTATTTCTTGTAGATAGCATTTCAATGAAAGCAAAAGCTTCAGGTAGAAACTGTTGAAATGAGAGTTTTGTAACTATTGTTTATGTCTTACTTAAGGACACTGCCTCCTTTTGTTACTGCGCATACGTTCTGCGCATCTCGGGTCTGGTTCGAGATAATTTTTTTTTGATAATTTTTTTATTTTATTTTTCTGAAGGAATTTGTCTACTATTAAAAAGTACTTTTTGCGCGGTTTATGACTTCGTGGTAAAAGTAGATATCAGAAAGGGCTATCAGAATACAAAAAGAAATTTGGCGGTAACCATGCATGTTTCAGAGATAATTGAGCTTAAATTTGGTCAGAAATTGCCATACCTTCTTTGTATTTTAAAGGTTTTTTAAAATCACAGTCATTTCATTATCTCTGAAATGTGTGTGGTTAGCCACATGTTTGTTTTCAGTTTCCAATAACCCTTACTAAGAGCTGCTTTTTGCCCATAGCCATGATCGTTGCAAAAATACCTCTGTATTAGGAGGCACCGTCCTTAATGCCCTGCACCAAGGCTGGTATATTTAACGCAGGTTTCAGCCACTCAATTTTTAAGATAAGAATCAAAATTACGGTTAGGGTAAGTCTGAGTGGTGTGTTTAATAGGTGTGTGTACAACATTCTTTTCATAAGATAAGCGGGCTGGTTTGTATCAAAACAAAGTCAATGTCAGTCTGTAAAATGGCCTGTGAACCATGATTTTACCATTCAGCCATGTCCAGTTGATGGACTCTCTAAATTTATTGTTGTAAATATTTCGCTGCCCATCTATATAATTTATATTGCGTGGGCGGTAATTAATTCTTTCTTGCCTTCTTCCTTTGCGCTGTTGTCCTCTTTTCCTTTTTCTTTTTTCTTTTCTTGCTTTCCTTTTCACTTTTATTTGCCTGACACTCGTCTTTCTCTTTTTCTGGGGCATCTGTGGTGACATAGAGTACACAGAATACATAGAGTTGGTTGGTTCACTTTATCGGCTGTTTTGTTTTTCTGTTTTCCAGTTTCCATTTTTTCTATTAATTTTTGGTGAAAACTATGAGCCACATATTTCTTATGGTTGTTTTTGTTGTTCTCACATCAAAGAAAAAAATGATTTCCACTGTAATGTCTATGAACTTGTACAAATTTATTTTTTGGCTCATTGCTGTGTTCCCTAGTTTCATTGCATACTGATTGGCATGGGCCAATTTTAGGACGATATGAACTACGGCATTGTCACCAGTTTACTACATTTTCTTACCTACTAGTGTAGTTGTTAATAGCTCCTCAGATTGAGGCACATTTCCTATGAATGACACCTGCAAGTAAAGACAGGGAGGGGAAGTATGCTACCCAGAGGAGTCATGTGCAACTTGATTTCAGAAACAGGAAACGAACTGTTAATGAAAGCAAGTTGCACATGGTGATCTGGGCATCATACCTCCCCACTATATAATTCTTAGCAACCACGAACGTGTACCACTAGTTGACTTTCAACCTGAAGTTGACACTAAAAAGTAACTGACATCATGAATTGGCTGACCTTGCTTGTTAGCATTAGTTTTTCTGTTAGTGTTATGCAAACAGCAGCCATGTAACATGACAATTCCAGTTAATTAAAGTGGTCAACTAAAGGGAAGCTAGCTCATAGCTATAGCCTAGTAACTCTTCTTTTTAACCTGATTTTGGTCTATGTACCCGAAAATGGGTCTGTCCCAAGTGTCGATGCTCCAAGAGAGCCTCGTCCCAAGGGAACCAGTAAAGTCGGTCTGTCCCAAGTGTCGATGCCCCAGGAGAGCCTCGTCCCAAGGGAACCAGTCAGTCTGTCTGTCCCAAGTGTCGATGCCCCTGAGAGCCTCGTCCCAAGGGAACGTACCATTCTAGTCTGTCTGTCCCAAGTGTCGATGCTCCAAGAGAGCCTCGTCCCAAGGGAACGTACCACTCTAGTCTGTCTGTCCCAAGTGTCGATGCTCCAAGAGAGCCTCGTCCCAAGGGAACATACCACTCTAGTCTGTCTGTCCCAAGTGTCGATGCTCCAAGAGAGCCTCGTCCCAAGGGAACGTACCACTAAAGTCTGTCTGTCCCAAGTGTCGATGCTCCAAGAGAGCCTCGTCCCAAGGGAACCAGTCAAGTCTGTCTGTCCCAAGTGTCGATGCTCCTGAGAGCCTCGTCCCAAGGGAACCAGTCAAGTCTGTCTGTCCCAAGTGTCGATGCCCCAGAAGAGCCTCGTCCCAAGGGAACCAGTCAAGTTGTTCTGTCCTAACTGTCAATGCCCTGGAAGAATTTTGTCCAAAGGGAACCAGTAAGGTTGGTTATGGCAGTTATTTGAGAAATTTATTCTGTGTGCCAGTATAGTGTTACATAAAACATATTTATTTTAAGATAGTTTATTTTGTTGCTTCATTCATGTTTTGTTCATTTAACATATTTATTTCATTAAATTTTATATCAATTGTCCCATTTATTATTAAAATAATTATTTAAAGTTTTTATTAGTGTGAATTTTATTTATTTAAAATTTTATTAAAATGTATGTATTTAAAATATATATAAGGGAACCAGTATGGTTCGTCATAGCAGCTATTTGAGAATTTGTTCTGTGTGGCATAGTGTTACATAAAACAGATATTTATTTTTCAAGATAGTTTTCTATTGCTTTATTTATGTTTTGTTCATTTAACATGTTTATTTTGTTATATTTTATATAAATAATTTGTCTCATTTATTATAAAAATAACTATTTAAAGTTTTTATTAGTGTGAATTTTATTTATTTAAAATATATACATATACACACACACACACATATATATATATATTCATATACATATATACATACATGTACATATTCATATACATATATATCATATACAAGGGCATGCACTAATTTGATTTGTTGATTGCAATTTACAATTTTTTCCCTCACCTGTGCACCCAGCAATGATGTTATTTCCTTCTCATCCTGCAGGAATTAAAGGAAAAAACATTTTTTAAATACCAGTCAAAGAGAAGCTGTGGAAAGCTTTAGGCGGGTCACACATCAGAGAATTGCAAAAATATCAAGTTACACGTATTATATAAGTACTTGTGCCTTTCATGTTTCATGAAAATAATGGCTGCGAAAGAGAGTTATTGTTTATCACAATAAATATTCAGTTAAACATTGCTTTCTCGATTTTTTTCCCAGTCATGTAATAATTTTGTTTATCTGAGACTGTTTTTTTTTTTAAACTGAATATTTTTTTACTAAAATTTCCATAGTAAGGCAGTCTTGTTTGGTTCCTAGTATTCTTAGTACTTTTAATTTATTAAATCACTTACTCTCTCACAAATGTCACATATTTGGTGGGTTTTCAATGGATAATTATGCTGCATCACATCCCTTCCATTTTCAATGGTGAAATGAAGAGGTGTTGTCTCCTGGGCTCCTGCCCAGTCATACACCTCCTATTAAAAATAAATTATGTTAATTAGTAATTTGTTCCAAAGTAACAAAATTGATGTGTAAAGTTCATGTTTACCTGGAAGAGGGCAGCCTTGTCGAATCGTCGCCCCATTACTACACCACCTTGATGGCGAAGAATGATTCTAAAATATTCTTCTTCCTCACTAGGTTCTCTAGTCATTCTACGCTTTCTTGCCTCTCTTATCTGATGAACAGACAATATCACTACATTATTTTTCTACACTCTAGTCATCCTTTAAACAATCACAAAACACTTTGTGAATTAAACTACAACACCACACAACTCATCATATTGAGTGTTGCATATCTTGTTCATGGTGCCTTTCAATGTGACCCTGTGACCCTGGGGTAGTAGTACTGTATTTTATGGGTGTAACAAACATAAAAAATTATTCCAATGCAAATTAATGGTACCTTCATTTCATTATCCTTGGTCTGATCTTTCATTTTCTCCTTTTCCTTTTCCTTCTCCAGCTCCCTCTCTTTATGCTTGTCCTCCTTCTTCTTCGCCAGCTCCTTTTCCTTCTCCTTCGCCAGCTCCTTCTCCTTCTTTTTCGCCTTCTCCTTCTTCTTTGCCACCTCCTTCTCCTTCTCCTTCTCCTTCTGCTTCTCTTTCTCTTTTGCCAGCTCCTTCTCCTTTTCCTTCTGCTTCTCTTTCTCTTTTGCCAGCTCCTTCTCCTTTTCCTTCTGCTTCTCTTTCTCTTTTGCCAGCTCCTTCTCCTTCTCCTTCTCCTTCTGCTTCTCTTTCTCTTTTGCCAGCTCCTTCTCCTTTTCTTTCTGCTTATCTTTCTCTTTTGCCAGCTCCTTCCCCTTCTCCTTCTGCTTCTCTTTCTCTTTTGCCAGCTCCTTCTCCTTTTCCTTCTGCTTCTCTTTCTCTTTTGCCAGCTCCTTCTCCTTCTCCTTCTGCTTCTCTTTCTCTTTTGCCAGCTCCTTCTCCTTCTCCTTCTGCTTCTCTTTCTCTTTTGCCAGCTCCTTCTCCTTTTCCTTCTGCTTCTCTTTCTCTTTTGCCAGCTCCTTCTCCTTCTGCTTCTCTTTCTCTTTTGCCAGCTCCTTTTCCTTCTCCTTCTGCTTCTCTTTCTCCTTTGCCAGCTCCTTCTCCTTCTCTTTCGCCAGCTCCAGCTCCTTCTCCTTCTCATTTGCCAGCCCCAGCTTCTTCTCCTTCTCCTTTGCCAGCTCCAGCTCCTTCTCCTTCTCCTTCGCCAGCTCCAGCTCCAGCTCCTTCTCCTTCGCCAGCTCCAGCTCCAGCTCCTTCTCCTTCGCCAGCTCCAGCTCCAGCTCCTTCTCCTTCGCCAGCTCCAGCTCCTTCTCCTTCTCATTTGCCAGCTCCAGCTCCAGCTCCTTCTCCTTTGCCAGCTCCAGCTTCTTCTCCTTCTCCTTTGCCAGCTCCTTATCCTTCTCCTTTGTCAGCTCCTTCTCCTTCTCCTTTGCATCTTGCTCCTTCTCGATCCCCTTTTCCTTCTCCTTCTCCTTCTCCATTTCCTTCTCCTCGATAAAGACAAAATCAGCAAAATAAGATCCACAGCACATCTACTGCATGCTACAACTACAGTTTTCCCAACTTTTCTTCTTTGTCAGGTTTACCCGGGTCTGCCCCTTATAGTTTCGTAATTTTAAGCCAACTATATCACAAGTAGTTCTACTACAGTTGTACATGTAAGGTAGATCACCAACTCTGCTCTCTGCTACATTGTAGGCATTGGCGTATGGGAAAATTTTTGTCAGGGGGGGGGGGTGAAATTAATTTGCCCTAATGAAACTCGTGACGTCATGTTTATTCGTCATGATGATATGATTCTGGCACTTACTGACATTTTACTTTTCTACCGCTGTGAACGATGCGAGAATGAGTTTCTACATCTCGCATTCTTCGCACTTCACACGGTGCCGATAAGATATTTTACGAGACTTTGACGAAAACATACTTTGAACGACCAGATACCAACCACACATTTAACCGCGGTCAAACGAGAGAAATTTGCAATAGTTAAGCAAAGTATTTAAAAAGTTAAGTTGTCATTTTCAATGTTTAAAGTTTAATATACTGCCAATACACTGTCAATAAGCTCAAGCTGAAGATCATTATTTTGAGAAAAATTAAAAGATAGTTACGTCAACTAATTTTTTCTATACATCCTTACACATATTTCCATTTAATATTTAA
This sequence comes from Cladopsammia gracilis, assembly GCA_022457155.1. NCBI lineage: Eukaryota > Metazoa > Cnidaria > Anthozoa > Scleractinia > Dendrophylliidae > Cladopsammia > Cladopsammia gracilis. The sequence goes on along the minus strand of JAJGOT010000252.1, from coordinate 1,057,340 downwards.
TAAAATCCCACTAAATAAAACGAAAAATGCGTCGGACATTTGACCGCGGTGGAGCCACACACACCCTTGGCGACCATACGCAAATTTGTCGTTATATGGCCGTATTTACATGGAAAGAGGATGATCCTAGCGCTAGGATGATGCGGCATCCAGGATCAACTTTTCATTTGGTTTACGTGAAAAATTCATCAGGATATCCCCAGTACCTATGAGTTCGGCGCGGTTGCAAAGCAAGACAGCGGGCGACAATAACAAAAGCAAAGATAACCCTGGGGCTCCCGAGGCCGTTTACATGGAGCTTCGATGATCCTAGTGCTGGGATCATCCTACCTCTCAGATAGGATGAACCTAGCGCTAGGATGATCTTAGCGCTAGGGCCAAATGTATGTAAACTGAAAGTTGAAAATATGTTGCGCTTAGATGATCCTAGCAATAGGATCATCCTCTTTCCATGTAAATAGGGCCTATGTCTGCTCACGCAGTTAGCATCTTATGAAGCTATCACATCAATGACATGATCGATGTAGTATAGAGCTCGATTAGAAAGTTAAGTGGGGTAATATGAGTTATGAAATAAAAACAATTAATTTAAGACATTGAATAACAAAATAATTCAGTAATTTTTCTGTGCCTGTGGTGCCTGAATAGTCAACCAGTTTTGCCCGAATAATGCTATATTTTTTACAACTGGGGGGCTGCAGCCCCCCCCCCCCCCCCCCAGCCCCTCCTCCTCGTACGCCTATGATTGTAGGTCACCCATGTGAATGTCACACACAGCCTCTGTGTCTGTTTTTGTCTGTTTTTTTTTTTTGGCCAACTTTTCATTAATTTTAATACCTGGTATGTTAAAATTTAATATTTCAAGTGTTTGAAGCTTTTGTAGAATTTCATCTGTAGAAAGTGTGGTAAGGTCTCTTTTGTTGTGTTGTGAGACACAATATAAACTGATTGCATTAAGTATTACCTGTTGTCTGTCACTGTCATGATCATCTTCAAAATCAGCCACTGGCTCCTGTTAAAAAATAACAAATAAACAAATGAAGCGTGCTTTCAAGTGACATATAAACATTAATTGACTATACTGTATCAATTGATTCAAAACTGTACTTTTTGAAACCAAGAGGTCAGTGTAAGTGTGGAGTAAAACATAGTGACAGTGTCTACAGACAGCAATGTGTTTCAATCTATCACAGCCAGCCAATTTGACTTATAAGTTATGCCCAGCCCATAAAAGTAAAGTAAAGTCGTGCACCCGAGCCGGAAGGCTCACAACGGCCAGAGCTTAAACCCGGTTTCTATAGCATGAAGAGACTGGGAATATTGCTACTCCCCCCTGGATGGGATGCTAGTCCATCGCAGGGTTACCCCCAGCATTTTGTCGCCGGTACCCATTTATACACCTGGGTGGAGAGAGACAGTGTGGAGTAAAGTTTCTTGTCTAAGGAAACAACACGACGGCAGAGACCAGGCTTCGAACCACCGACCTTCAGGTTGAAAGTTCGACGCACTAACCACTAGACCACCGTGCCGCCCATGCACAGCCCATGCATATTGAAATTCCTTTTTTGCCAACAGCTTTCAAACTCAGTAGTCATTGGGTCTGTTTAAATAGATCAAACAAAAACATTTTATCACCTGTTCTTTGCTGGTTTCTTCATTGGTTTCTTTCCTTTTCAGAGAAAATAATAATCAAGTGATATTAATATCTAAATTCTTAAATAACTGCCCTCTTCCTGTAGATGCTTACTACTTGCTTGAAACTGTCTTTTATTTTTAGAATAGAATTACAAATTATATAAAGGGTAATATGTACCTTCAATTAGCTATAACTTACTTAGTGACTGTCAATGGCTCTCAAATATTTGTACACTCCAAAAGAATCAACAATGGATAATAGTTGCCTTAACATAATACATAGGGAGAAGTGTTTTATTAATATTATTAAAAATTATACTGAAAACACCTGCTTTTATCAAGTTTTTGGAAATTTGTACCATAATAATTATTGCAGATTACTACAATGTACATGTAGCTAGGACTTACCAATTATTATTAAAAGAAAGTTGAACTTTCTGGGCATGTTTTATCGTTTTAACCAAATCATCGGCTTGTGTATTCTGAAGAATGTGACCTGTGAAAATTCAATAAAGGAATTAATATACAATTTACCAGTAATTTATAATTTTGTGGCTTATATTATATTTTAATTGGAAACACCCCAAGCACATATGCACATACATAGTACATTGTATGCCGAGGCTGTGCTCTATCAGTACCCAGGGGCTTTATACATGTATGCACTGGTGGAATTACTTTAGTCTTCTGCGGGCAACTAGATAAGTCTATTTTTTAAGTAAGGGGCACCCTGATTTCCAATTTCCTGTGATTCGTCTTAGAGCACAGCCTTGTATGACAAACGTTATTATACTGGATTAATTTTGGGCAACTGTGCTTGCAATATTTTGAGATTTTAGCAATTACATGTACTGGCACATCTCAGGGAGTTGGGGGAATATAAAATGAATAGAAGATTAAAAAGAGTGATGTGATTTAAAATAAATGCACATGCAAAATGATATGATATGATGATAGTGTTGAACCTTATTAAATTTAACATGTTCATAAAAACCTACCAGAATATCGTTCCACCAGGATGGGATGATTTTTAAATGTTGGTGATAAAACAAAAAGTTCATTGCCATCTGAACCATATTTTTCCAGAACTAGAAACATTGTCAAAAGAAAAAATATACATTTTACATTTACATGAGCATGATTGCTATAAATAAAACAGCCAAATAATTTTATGCAATTACATGTACATATTAAATATTTAACCATTCCAGCAAGTAAATAACAACAAGACAGCAGTTCAGCCCATAAGCTATCATAACAGGCCACCAATACATGATTTTGTAGCATGTAGCTTTAGTCCACATGTATTTTACATTTAGCAATTCGGTTTACTGTAGTTAGTAGTTTGTGGTATTGTTGTTCTACATTTTTTGGTGGAGCTTCTTCTCTCTTTTAGTTACCCAGTTCCTTGTTTCATTGTTTACCCAATGTGACAGGTCCATCGTTGCAGGGATTTTTTAGCCATGGAATGGGTTATCCAGCTAACACCCTTCCACCTAAGCAAGGCAGTTGTTTAATTATGTTCACTGTACCTTGTCTCCCACTTCTTGACCCCGATATGGCAATCCAGAAATATATGGGCCATTCCCGATCGCCCAGTGATGATAGAAGCCTGAGTAGGAGAGATATGTACAATCATATATTTTAAAATTATATCATGCATAATTATCATTATTGTCTTTAAATTGTGATAATTATTTATTGTGATTTTTGTGCTGAATTTTTCTTTAATTGCTGATGTCCAATTGTGCACTTTAACTTTTTTATGATGCAATTTAAGGTCCTATTGTGCTTTACAAAAACTAGGGCTGTCTACTCTAGCAGCACCCAGAGGCCTCGGTAGACTAGTTTTTGTCTTTTGATGGACAAACAAAAATGTTTATTTTCTACATAATGTTTAGATGCTGGGCAACCCAGATTTCATAGTGGAAAGCCTTCTTGAAAGGCCACTCGTAATTCCTTTCAGAACAAAGCGTTCAAAACATTACTTCAGAAAGACTGGCTACTTTCATGTTTGCAATTTACATTAAGATACATGTAATCTCTATTCATAGTCTTGATTATGTTTCATTACAACTTTCTTTGAGGTTTTAACCATCACCTTGAGACAGTTAAAACAAAAATCAAACCGTAGGGAACCTTTTTTAACAAGGAAAAAATTATACCTGCACTGTAGAACAAAAGAAAATTAAACTATATGTTATGAATGTTCAAAAATCTCAAAACCCTCAAGTTGGGTTTGATCAGATCAGTGGCAGTTATTTTCATTCTTGTTAACAGGGAGACCATTACCTGTTTATATGCTGAAGGTTAGTATCACCTTCCTTCAACACACTCAAAACCACCAGTTTGCCATCTTTCCGTGCTTGGTGGCACATCTGGATGGATGTAAAAAGTCAATAGTTTCAAATTAACAAACAAAGGTATAATAATATATTTTGGCACTGGTAATATTATATTACATCCCTCAAACCCTTTTTTATTTCTACATGTAGCTAGCTACTCAGCATTTCCTAGCGGCTTTGTTAGTTTTCCACGGAAAAAATGTGCTTTCAAAACATTGTCTTTCAGTGTTTAATAACATTAATTATAGAAGGAAACTCTTTCAACTGACACACCTGGAACCTACGTCCATAGGTGCTGCTGACATTAAATTCACTTCAGCACATTCTCACAATAATATTGGACTAGCACCTTGTAGGATCATGACAACCATAGCGACATACAGACCAATAAATGCATTGATATTAAGTTTGCATCACATCCATACCTCTTCAAATGTTAAATTTAAAAAGATTGGCAGTGTGCGGCTGCTTCCTCCTCCAACTTCACGCAAGATTTCCTCACACAAAAGGACTTCATAAGTCCTGTCAATTTCATTGTTGGGAACTAAATTGAATTTACAGATTAAAAACCAAATTTTAGGATTTAATACACCAAACATGTAGATACACATACTGGTATATATAGGTAAAAAAAATTCTAACTTGAAATATCTTATATACATGCACCTTAATATCACAACTGATATATGTTGTGGTTCCAATTTTGTATTTAATCCTTCAATTGTTACAGTTTCATTAAGTACTCTCAGACAAAAGGGGGTTACAATATATATTATATTGTGGTTTCAAAATTAGAAAATGGAACAGGTATTGCTGACCAGTTGGCTTTTCTATCTGTCTTTTTTGCTGTCTGTAAACTATATGGGTTAAAATTAATAGTAAGAATAATGTTTTTGCTAATCTATTGATATACATGTACCTTTTAAATTCCTGTCAATGATTCCAACAGGACTCAGGTCTGGCACTATGACTCCAGCTTATGGTTTATCAAGAAGAAGAAAAAAAAAATGTTCATATTTGAAATAATCAAATTAAACTCTGCTTCACTGCTGCATTTAGCAAACATGAGACTATGGTTATATCTATTTCTTGGCATCAATAATATTGATGGCATCGGTAATTAACGCCAACAACCAATACTTACATAATATAACTGTATCACTAGTCATAATAATTATAATGGATTAGTGTGTTTTTCATATCAAATTGCAGTATTTAATTTGTCATGATCACTGAGAAAAAATACTTTCCTTATAAATTAACACTTACCAGGAATTCCTAGCAATAAATCATCATCCTCATCATCATCAATCTGGTTCTCCTCTGCACTGCTTTCCTCCTCTGTGTTCCCACCATTTTGTTCCTCATGCTCCCCATCACTCTGATCCTCACTCTCCCTATCCACATGCCCCTCATTTTCATTGTTTTCCTCACTCTCCTTGCTGCTTTCATCACTGTCCCCCTCACTGCTTTCATCACTGTCCCCTTCACTGCTTTTATCACTGTCTCCTTCACTACTTTGGTCACTCTCTTCTCTACTGCTTTCATTATCGTCACCACTGTTATCACTGTCTTCATCTGGAAAATCACGATAAATGCAAACCTTGCACATGAATGGATTCAGTTCAGTGTACTGTTGGTGTTTAGTGGATAGGCTACTTCCAACCATTAAATTCCCATCCACAACTCAAACTTTCTAGCTTGCGGGTAACCCCAAATTAGACAGGATCATCCTCGCTACATGTAATCCATGATGATGGCAAAAAGAGATGATTCATTACAGATAAAGTTCACACTCTTTAAGTTGGTTTAAGGTCGAAAAAAAGGTAAAGGTACCATGAATGATTTTTAAAGACAGATTCAGATCAGGAGACCTGACGATGCAAATCACACTCTCAATAAGCACACGACAAGCTTCTTGGGCAAACAAGCTTCTTGAGTCAGGTTAGACTAGACTGCATGTGACATTGAAACCGTATCAATAGACTCCCTTTGGGAGAAAGGGTTGGGTTGGCATGCTTGCCTGAGATATAGTAATGTAACATATAAAATTTAATAGAGAAATGTCAGTGAGGCCTCAGTCACATAGGGTAATTAAAAAGAAGGTACATGCAATAATTGATAGGTGATTATTGGTATAAAGAACGATCACTGACATCACCTACATGTACGTCTCATATCAATTAATGTGAGCATTGTTAATCTTTCAGTCATAACCTGCTTGATTTTACATTTCTATATATCAGAATGCTCACAAGAAAGCATGTCTCAAGCTAATCTCAGTACCCTGGGTAAAAGTACTGTACATACACATTGCGCTTATTTGTTTCCAAACCATTCCCTTTTCCCATCCTCAGATAGTGGGAATGAGTGCATATGAAACATTAATGCTCATCCCTGCTGTCATGGAACAGGTAGACCTGGATAATTACAGCCCCCATCCCAAATTCATTTGCATGGTGTAAAATTATTTTTGAAATTATCATCAATAACAGCGAGTTTCATAAAATATATGCATGGTGTTGATTTGTGATTTCAACAAGAGCAAACAGAGAAAAAAATGCTCAAAATCCTTAATTAACGCTCGGTACATGGTACCTTAATATTAATAATTACAAGGCTTAATGTTCAATACACAAAGAATCACTGGAGACTTAGTCAGAGCCATTATTAGTAATATAAATTACAGTAAAAACCCACAAGTAAGAACCTACATTTTTAGAGTTAGCCTAAACAGGTTCTTGTTTAAATGGTAGTTAACACAATTTTAGGCTATCTAGGTTCTTAAATAGGTTCTTATTTCTGTGTAACAACAAATAAAATCCAGCTAGAACATAAAATGGTAATCAGCCCATTTTTCAGTCAACCCCCACCCCCACCCCCCTCAACAACACCCTATTACATTCATTGATTTATCTGCACAGCAATGGCAAGCTCCTATTTTTCCAAACAGGATTCTTACCCAGCTCTGCATCACAAAATGATGATTTTTGAAAATAAGAACCTGTTTTTCATTTTCTAGGCTAAATAGGTTCTTGTTTATAGGGGGTATAAATGACAAATTTGAGGCTAACAGGTTCTTAATTTTCAGGTTCTTACTTGCGGGTTTTTACTGTATTCAATGAACTTATTGAAACTGAAGAACTGATTGGTAAGAGACTACATTTACCTTGCGAGTGCAAAGATCCTGTCTGAGAAATGGATGCACCATTGTTCCTGTTGGAAACATCAGAGCCTGTTTTGTAGGAAGGAATAAGACTTATAAGATAAAAATCTTTAGTTCACGATGTATGCTAAAATTAATGAAAGCAAATTAACCAACGCAAGTCTTGAGCTACATGTAACTAAGCTCATAAGCTTGACAACTTTTACAATCGAAGCATCTTAAATGTGAAGGTCATTTAAAGAATAATAGGAAATACTTAATAGTAGGAAGAGGTACATGGAAAGTTGAAATATTAAAAAAAATAAGGCTAAGCATAAACTAAGCACGGGCACGTAAAAAAAGGCGCGGCACATAAGCTATCCTCGCGCGAACATCTCGTTGCACAAGTTCTCGCGTGTCCTCGATCTTCGACCAGCAAAGCAAGGAAACACAAACAACTGGTCGTTGGCGCGGACTATTAAACTGATTTAGCAATAACAGGTTGGCAAGTTAGTCAATTCAGTCTTTGTGACGCCGCTATAACGCGTTTGGTCTCTCGATCTCCAAAGCTTATAAAAACGATCACAAAAAAGGTGACTGATCTCTTCTCTCGAAAACGAAGGACTAATACAGCAATGAGAACTTCATCGACAGAGTCGAAGCGATTTACAATACCAGACCAGCCCGCGAATACAGCCACGCACTTAAGTATACTCGTTTGACATTGGAAGCACTATGAAAACGCTCGAGGAAAAACTGACTCACCTTGCGATAACTGAATGTAAACCTTTCCTCGGTATTTAAAAAGAAGTTTCAGCGTGTCGCCGCACATTGAATCCACAGAACCCGCCACACCGAGAACACTAGTGTTTCCTACTGTTTTATAGTATGTTAATCTAAAATAAAAAAAAGGGTGGAAACACAGAACGTCACGGTTTATAAACTAAAGTGTGCAATATGTTTCAGCTGAATGACTCAATCAATTTCAATAGCAATTAATTTCAATAGTAGTGGAACCTACCACTTAAAAAGTTCAAACAACCACTGGGAATGGACAAAATTGCATTGTGAAACATTTAGACCACGAATGCTTACTGGCGTCGGTCTTGTGTTATTGCATTGACAAGCTCCAGATCAACTGGGCCAGGAACGCGTCTGGAGCGTTCTCTTCTTGTTTTGTAACTAAAAGAGTTCAGTTCAATGAAAACAAACCGCCTATTAACCTTTTAAAACCTTACCTGGGAAGATTTGATCTGTTTAAGAAATTTGGAAATACATTCTGCAGTAGTTCTCCGACATGCTCACTGGTCGCGTTGTTCAAAAACTCGATCTCTTTTACCCTCCCACTTTGTTGTAACATCTTCAACGTAGACGCACGGGGAGCCCGCAAGGAGTCATCCTGGCGCAGAAAGACGAAAGTCCTTTTTAGACTCCTAGATCTTGTTTTCGGTCGCTGTGAGGATTGTCCAGTCGCAGACATGGTAAAAGCGAGTAGAAAATCAAAGACGATTACAATGTGATCTCCGGCCGTGGACAACAAAAAGTGAAAATACACGTGGAACGCATCATTTCACAGCTTATCAATGACTCATTGTATGTTCTCCTATCCAAAAAAGGAAATGACAGGAAATTACGTGGAAATTAGGCCTAATTACACTGCACAATCGATCTTTCTTCTTTTGCGTCATGGATCTTCAAGATGTATCAACTCTCTCAAATGGTCCCGTATTAATGTTAATTCGTTGGCTGCAGCGACAAAATTGTCTTGCCAATCCACTCCAATGCATTCCTTGCAATCAAGGAATGGAACTGACGCGGAGGAACCAGGATCATGTTGATGGATATTTATGGTATGTATACTTGAAAGAATTCGATCCAACACACCCGGAACATATAATCAACCAGGAGCTAAAAAGCACACTGTGGGGATCACAAATTCAACTCCTCGTGACTCTTCGGGCTCTCTCGTTCCGCGTCTATCTCCCGCGCTAGTCTCCCGCGTCTTGCCAAGACGTAATGGGGCGAGTCAGTAATTTTTATAAATAAAAAAAACTCAGAAGTGTTACGAACCCGGTAAAAGGGGGTGTGTGTGTGTGTGGGGGGGGGGGGGGGGGGGTACTCCCTTATATAAATTTATGAAATTATCAAAATCGGTATGTAAATTTACTGTTTCCGTTATGTTTTACTGCCCAGCATCTGCTCGCAGCATTATCATTACAATTTGTACCCCCACTCAAATTTTCGGGAATACCCTCCGGGGGTTACGAATGAGACAAGTACCCCGGGGAGGGGTTTGGGATCTTTATATATAAATGGCGGGGGTGCTCGTCGGATATTTTGGAAAGACACCGTACCCTACCATAACGATGCTAAAACAACACACGTCATATTCTGGCATATTTTTTCGGTTCAGTATCTCAAAAGGTATCTAGATAAGTCTAACGACGGTCAGTTTTGAAATTAACCCCAATAAGCGGGTCTAAGCGGGACCAATATACAAATTTTGAAACCGGAAATGTACTACGGGCACTGGTCCACTTTTTTATGGGTGCCATCCTCTCCCCGGGAACAAGCGCTCGTGCTATCACTCAAATTTGTTATTTTTCTTTTACAGGAGGTGTCAAACGTGTCACAAAAAAAATTCACTGCGAACTGGAAGTTTTTTCGCAGAGTTTCCAAGAATTCCCTTGGGGAAACTGTTATTGTGCCTTTATCTATGGAGCCGTAGGGAACTACGAGCGACTGTCGCAGGCTATTTAAGTTTGTCAAAGAAAACTGTAGGGAACATCTACGCTGTCCTAAGATGCTATTGTGGACGGGACCTACATGACAGACCCGTGATCCCATTCGGAGGACCTCGATATGTAGTCAAGTGTGACGAAAGTCAGTTTGCGCATAAGTCGAAGGTACAGTTATAATTGTCCACATACCAGATGTTTTTATTAGTTAACTTTCAAATATATTAAATATATTAAACACCTATATTTCGACCACGTTTAGTGGTCTTCTTTAGGGTGACTAAAACGTATTACACTTTTAAAATTGCTGAGGCTTCTGATGTGAAGGAAACGTGTGAGCACCATTATATATTTTATCCCCCTCCCCGCCACATCAATTGATTTACATATATTATAATTGTCTTACAGCACCAAAGGGGAAGAAGAGCACGAAACAGTCAGTGGGTCTTTGGAGTAATCTCGACAGAGCATAGCCCCTGTCGAGGTTACTACCAAGTCGTGCGCAGAAGGAACAGAGCCACACTCACACGGATTCTGCAGAGGGTCCTCCTTCCTCGATCAGAAGTGCACACAGATGACTGGGGGGCATACAGGCATTTGGAGAGACACGTTCCCAACGTTAGAATCCACAGGACTGTCGTGCATCGTGACAACTTTGTGGATCCTCTAACTGGAATACACACACAGGAAATAGAATCGGCATGGTCCAGACTGAAGTATTTTGTTAAAAGAGAAAAAGGGATCCGTAGGGCGGCCCTGCAAGACTTTTTAAATGAACAAATGTGGAGGGACTGGAGAGGCCTTGACACTGTTTTCGTGAACGTAATTGCGATGATTACGAGATACTATCCCCTTTAGAGGAACAATACTGAAATGACACTGAACAAGAGTTGCCTCATACACCATGTTAATGTACTGATGTTTAAAATCGTCTTTGTAGGATATAAATATTTTCTGAAAGGAACTGAAACTGACAAATGTCGTTGTTTTGTTAAATAAAAAAAAAATTTAGATACATTAAAGACGATGTCTTAAATTCAACAATCGAAATTCCTGATTATTGTTATCGACTAATGGATCGCATGCCGACGATTGAAACAAAAGCAAGAGAGGATACAGGGGAAGAGACGGATTACCTGTGGAGTAGGGCGTGTATAAGGTAATGCCATCTCTTCCCCTTTATCCTCTTTTGAACAAAAGGCATGGCGAGTTTCATAGCTAGTATCGAGTGGAATATTTGAAAATGAAACCATAGTTGCACCCTTTGAATCGACAGCAAGTGGGTTTCCTCAATTTTGCTTCTTTAAACTAAAGATGCCAGTTTCAAGTTGCCAGCGGATTAACGCCCGAAGTGGCTTAGATTTCAGCCGATTCGCTTATAAGCGAGTCTAATTAACATCAAATTACCACATGCAAGCGGTTAAAGTAGGCCCAATTCACCTACAGAGAAATAACGAAAATAGAGCTGATCTCAAACTGGCTTTTGTCTTTCACTTGAACATTAAACATAAAGTAAGACCCTTTTTTTTAGTAAAAGAAGGAAAAAGATCAGAAGGGTGTATGCCTCGAACCCAAGTCGTTTGCTTCATAACTAAACCACTCCCGGCATAGTAAATCGAACGTTCGGAAATCGAACTCAATCGAACGCAATCGAACTCAATCCGTGGATTGAGTTCGATTGAGTTCGGCAATCGAACGAAATCGAACACCGGACTTTCATGATTCCGAACAAATCGAATTCAATCGAACAAATCGAACTCAATCGAACTCAATCTATCTGATTGTGTTCGACTGAGTTCGGAAACCGAACTCAAACGAACACAATTAAATGGATTGCGTTCGATTGGCTCTGGTAAACCGATACAAAGCAAGCCCAAAGCAGGTTTCTCTTGTGCTTTTCTACAATTTATTCAATAACAGAAATCCATTTATAATAAACTGTCCACGGCAGTTAAGAGAACAGAGCAGAGCTATCATTATTCCCGCGGGCGTATTCCGAAATTGTTGCACCCTTTCCTTTTTTAGCTAACTTACATTTGCGGCAAGACAACTCGAAGGGTTACTTTTATGCAAAAATACAATGACGTTAAAGCGGCATTCCTGGTAGCCTTTTACTACGCATTTGAAGCTTACAATCCTCAGCGCATCTGAAGCCATTTCTACGGAATTTCTTCGTTTACGAAAAACACGTGCATCCACAGATTTCTCCTTTCCGAAAAAAAAAAGCAAAATAGCTTACCCTTTTCCGCACCAAAACAAAAACAAAGGGCGCTGAAATTTTCAGTACCGCCCAACATCACTGATTACGGTCCCGAGGGTGTCATGAGCTTATCAACCGCGACAAATAACGAGAACAAAAGGACGATGCGTAACAATCAATTGAAACAATTACTTGATTTGAATGTTTCCGCTTGATTTTCGGCATAGCGTATCATCAGTAAGACGTGAGGAGATCATAGGTCTGGAAAGAACAGAAAAAGACTCTCAGAGTGATTTTTGGCGTCGGTCAACAGTGGAATACCAACACTATGTCTGGATTGAGTTCGTTCAACTGCGAGGTTTTAAACTCGGATAACTTGGCCCCGGACTTGGTGTGTCCAATATGGTAAGGGTAATATTATTAATGAGAAAATGTTGAAGTTGTCTAACCGATAATAACTCAGCTTGTAATTGTCCTGCCTACTGAATTAAGACTTTCTATAATACAATATTTAAAACAACAGAGATTGTCACAACTTGTCTCGCGGATTTTTCAGTTTACGAGTTTCTAGGTAAAATAAGGAAATTTAAGCATTTGGCTTTTCTAGAATGCATTAAAAGTTGCCGATAAGGCAAGACAAGTCATCCAACCATCTTAACCCGGCGTATCACAGCGAACGTTCGGTTTTCGAAATCAATCGAAATCTTTCGTTCGATTTGAGTTCGATGGAGTTCGCCATCGAACGGATTCGAACCTCGGGAATCGAACTCACAAAAGAATTTCGAATCGAACAAAATAGATCATTCGATTTTCAAACTCAATCGAACGAAAGAGTTCGATTGAGTTCGGTCATCCAACGAAGCCGGGAATTCACAAAAGAAACACACGAATCGAACAAAATCTAACGTTCGATTTTTTTTTTCGAACTCTTGATGCAAGTACGTAAATTGGTCCAGTGTTGAAACAGTCAAGGCGATATGAAGTCTTGTTTCTCAGTTTTAGTATTTCCATATTCTGAGTCAGAAATTAGTGAGTTTATTTTCATTATATTAAAGGCTTTTCTGACCACGTATAACGGCACCTGCAAGTCTTAATCATCTCGGAAATCGTCTTGATTATCTTTATAGATCACGGCAAAGTTGTCCTGAAACGTGGCATATTATATTCACTACGATTACCGCTCACGTCGGATTTCCTGGCTTGTCGCTTCCCCAACTGAACTTGACTCGATTTTCAAGCAAGGGATAAAAGGCCGCACAATCTCTACCGGTGTGAAACATTTGAGAATCTTTACGAGTATATCTTTTAAGGATTTGTCCTTTTTTAAAGGATATGATAGGTGGTTCTTTGCATTTTCGCTCAAAGTTATATTTCGTTCGATTTGGTTTGATTCAGTTCGGGCATAAAACTCGCAAGAAAGTTCTGTTTTCGGTTTCGTTCGATGGCCGAACTGCGTCAAAATTGAAACTCTTTCTTTGTTCGATTTCGTTCGATGTGATACCCAGGTCTTAATATTCATTCGCTCAAAAAAAGCGACTATACTCTATTTATTTGGAATTTTGGCAAAATTTAGCCTGCGAGCAGGCTTTACTATTTGGGTTTCGCGCGCGAGTGCTATGCGAGCCGCGAAAATGAGCAGCGAATTACGAGCAAGAAAAGTAGACACTTTTCCTCTATCCATACTTCTCGCCGGCTTCGCCGGCTTCCTCGCCAAGATACTCGCGCGATACCCAAACAAGTGAGCCTGCTCGCAGACTAAGCAAAATTGTAAGCGTGCGCTTATAATTATTATGTGGCCAGTGCAACAAATCACAGTTTAACAAATTTATTCAATTACTTGCGATTTCACTTCGAACTGAAAAACATGTCAATATGGTGAGATAATCTACACCCGACGGCGTTTGTTAATTTTCAATACTCTACAACAACTAGAGAGATTGCGGAATAGTTGAACAATTTCTTTCTTTGGTGCACTATTTCCCTTTTGCGATCAACAGTAATAGGGCACTGAACTTAAAAACGGTTCGGCAGTTAAATTTCGTAGAACCCAATCAAACTTGATCGAACAATTAGGTTTAGAAAGCGAATACATTCAAACCGGAAAAGTTGTGTGAGATTGCGAGTGTCTTCGATCTTTAATAATCGAACAATGTTAAACTGAACACTCAAAATATAGCAGATATTTGAACGGTCTGTCCAAGCATGCGAGTGTTATTTACGAATTAAGTTCAACAATAGAAAATTAATGTCACTTCAATGCCGATTGTCATGCAAACTCATGACAATTTATAATCGAATGAGATCGATCAATTTCCCTTTTTTGTGAGAGTTTACCGATCCAAATTTTTCAATTCAGTTGGATTACCGAACCGTTCAATTTCTAAACTAGTTCTTCTCAGTGAACTATTAAAAAATAAAAAAAATACCCAATGCGAGGAAAATAAAGCGTGTGTGTGTTTTAAAAGGGCTGACGGAGATTTACAGTTTACTGTTAACAACAAAAAAAAATAACATGACTATCTATTTTTTAACATATTTAATTGAAAAAGCAATTGAAAATTACTAGACAAACCAGGCTGATTCTTTAAAAAAATTTATTTTCGTAGCAAGGAGCTGATGAACCGTCCCGTCTCGCTGTCATGTGGGCACGCTGCCTGTAAAGCCTGTATGTTGGCCCTTTTACCAAACCATGGAATTGGCTCCATCCGATGTTCTCTCTGTAGAACACCAGTTGTAGAACGACAATTAAACACGAGCGTGCCATTGAGTTCCCTCATAGCCAAGATCGACATCCGTTGTACTAATGATGGATGCTCATGGCAAGGTAAGCATCACGAGAAAACGCGGCATTCAACAGATTGTCCATTTCTTCTTCGAAATTGTCCAAACGGCTGTAGCGGGTCTTATCGCCTAGACGCCTTGACAGAACACCTCCAGATCTGCGCTCACGAAAAATTAAAATGCCGACACTGCACCATAACAGTGCCAAGATATAACTTAGATATGCATGAAGTTAGCTGCATTGAAAGACCGAAGCCTTGTCCACTTGGTTGTGGTGAAATGTTCAAAAGGTCAGTAGACAAACAATACCTTTTTAACGAATACAATCACTTATATAAATAACATATAACAGTCACTTATATAAATCACAGAAATAATAAATAACGGTCACGGAAATAATGGTCTTCAGGTAAATATGAAATATTTTCAATTAGTTACATTAGCAATTTATTCACCGCCACTGACTGGTTCAGTATGGGATATATCTCGGAGTAGCATCCCTTTTCGATATCCTTCTTAATTTGACACATTTTTTAAAATTGTTTCATTTGTGATTGACTCTGATTGCGTTTAAAAAAAAAACATTTGAAACCGGCTGAGTTCGGCTGGAGGTATTATCTTCCTAAACAACTACCTGCAAAACATTTCAGTTCCTAGTGTCAATAAATACATATTATCCTTGACAAGTCGAAAGCTTGTCACAAGGAGTACATTTGTATA
Organism: Cladopsammia gracilis; assembly: GCA_022457155.1. Lineage (NCBI taxonomy): Eukaryota > Metazoa > Cnidaria > Anthozoa > Scleractinia > Dendrophylliidae > Cladopsammia > Cladopsammia gracilis. The sequence continues at coordinate 1,041,776 of JAJGOT010000252.1, read as the reverse complement.
CGCATGTTTACAAATTTCAAAAAAAAAAAATCAGTAATTAACACGATAAAACTTACCATTTATATAATATCCTATTCAATTTTCAGATCACATGTTCATTTGCATATCCAAGACTGTTGCAAAAGGGTAAAAAAGTGTAGTGTGTCTGGATGCGACGACTTCTTCCGAAAGGAGGACGAGTTCAACCACAAACGGGAGAACTGGGAAAGCCACCAGGAGCTACTGCAGAAAGAAGTGGAAAGTCTTCGATGTTCGATTTTTAACAAGGTGAGTGACATATTCTTCCAGAATAACAATCCTTTTTATCATCAGTAGTGATCATGAATCGCATTCGTTAAAGTAAACCAAATTTCGATGAAAGTAAGCTTGGCGCCGCCTTTTTTTCTGGCGGGGCGTAGGTGTGTGTGTGTGTGTGTGTGTGTGTGTGTGTGTGTGTGTGTGTGTGTGTGTGTGTGTGTGTGTGTGTGTGTGTGTGTGTGTGTGTGTGTGGGGGGGGGGGGGGTATGGATGCGGCAAGGCGAGAAGAAGGAGACACACACCAAACATTTTTTTGACGACATTCTGATTTCCGCAAATCAAAATGCAAAGGAATATTGCACATATCATTCTATTCGTGAAATAACTGACCGGCCAATCACTTGTAAACACGTTATGCAATGCTTTCGAGTGATGTACCGTAAAATATCCCTGAAGTTTAGTCACAAGTATGACATAACGGTATAGCACGAGAACGGCATTGCATTACTATTTATCACATGCCTATTCTGAGGCTATTATGACACCAACAAGCTCGTATTCTCCTACGTCTGCCTTCCTTATCTCGAAATATGGTTTGCTGATAGGATGAACTTTGATAAACTTCTTGCAATCCAACTCGGTTTTCTTCAATTTTTTTAGCGTTGTCGCTTCGTGGGAAATTATACAAGTTCTTTGTCCGTTTTAATTTGTTCGATTTCGTCTTTATCTTCCACTTTACCTTTTCTGAAGCTCAAATAAAGGTTGGAATTCGGATTCCTCTAATTTTCAGTTGTTATTAACGAACTCGCTTTCGATAATATATAATTTGGCAAAGCAAAATGATCATCTCCACACACCGCCACTCGGGATTTGGCAGGAAAATTAAAGGGCCATGCATGAAGAATGTCGTTTTTTTTTTGTTGTTGAATATGACCCGTTGCATACCGCATATCTCCAAGGCATGAGATAAAAGAAGGTAAACTACGTCGATTTTCTTGCTAGACTGATTTCAGAATAACAAGATACGCTGTTCACGCGCCCGGCTTATTTCCATTTGTATAATTATTCATTTTTTGCTGGTTATTGTAGGCTCGTTTTACTTCTATCTTTACTGGGCTTGTGTTGTGTCCTTAACACTATTTCCAATTTAAAACCAATAGTTTAGAATCGGTCTAATTTCAAAAGTGAAGAAAAAAGTATGGTGTGGTTTATTTCACATTGAATATTTGGAGCACGGCCTTAATTCTTGAGCCAGGGTAACAGACGTGTTTAAAATTAGTCAAACAACAAATACTACATCCACAAGCAAATGACTATCATTATGTGGCGAATAAAAAATCAATAGATAAAAAAATGCACGGACGAAAATAAAGAAAGAAAGGAAAACCACTTCAAATTTTAGGGGATTGTTTTAATTACAGTAACAACAAAACATTTATCAAATAATTCCTTTTAGTCCAATCAGGTAAAAGCTTCGATGGAATTGTGCAAACGAAAAGGTTTCACATGGACAGTAAAATCAACCGAATTCTATGGGAACACAGAGGACATCGTGAGTCCTCTGTTTGGATTTGATAGAAACATGTTCAGGTGCATATGGGTAAGAGCACCCAAGACCGGGATGATTTTAAGGAAAGTCGTCGGATCCGCCCCTATCACTGTTCGAGCAAGGTAAGATACTTTAAGTTGACAAATCACCCACATTAGTTGTCATGATGCTCTGCACTCTTTCAGACACGCATAAACATTGAAACCTTCTTTTCAAGAAAAGGTGTCCCTTAATTGATGGACTAGTGTGTCCCCACGAGAGAGGTTTTGCCGCTATGGGGTAGTTAAATTTAAACTCCTGAACTAAAATGCATTCAGCATTTATTTTCAGTAATACAAATCTGTTAAATAGCAAGAATATGTGGGTTGTAAGCCGTGATTTAAATAAATCTTTCATATTTCATGTCAAGAATTGGTATATCGTACTGCAATTCTCTCAATTTATGGTTTGAAAAATTCAAATGGAAAAAAGCGCGTAGTTCCTAGACTCGGCGAGTAGTCTAGTGGTTAGCGTGTCGGACTTTAATTTAAACCTGTAGGTCTGTGGTTCGAGCCTCGTCTCTGCCGTCGTGTTGTTTCCTTAGACAAGAAACTTTGCTCCACATGGGTACCGGTGACATAACGCCGAGGGGTGAACCTCGCGATGGACTAACATCCCATACAGCTAGTGGGAGTAGCAATACTCTCAGTTGCTTCACTACGCTGCAGAAACCGGATTAAGCTTCATCAGTTGTGAGCCATTAGGCTTGTGAAGACTTACCTTTCGAAGAGACACTACAACAATTAAATAATTGTTGAAATTTTGGTTACTTTATAACTGGAATGTTGCATCGTAATTTATTTATAAAAATAGTCTTTTCCATTCACGGTAATTATTTTGTATACCGTATTTTCCCTATGCGTTTATTTAAAACTTGGTCTCCTGAATCCGGCGTTTATTCGAGGGCCGCCACCTATTAAAGGGGGGTAATTTTTCATCACCTTCTATGATCACAGTTTACTTCTTTTATTACTAATTCCTGGACTTTCCTTGTATTCAAAAGCTTATTGATCGAATTGAAAAAAATAACGAGAAGTACCAAAGAGTCAATAAATGTCAGAAAATTTTAACCAGACATTCAAGTAAACTTTCCTAACTTTCAGATTTCTTCCCTAACTTTGAGATTTTTATCTGTCTTTTCATATGTAAACCCTCCTGACTCGGGTAAGAAAAAGATGAAGCGATCCCGGGGATGATAAAGATGACTAACTTTATCTCGGTAAAGAAAGTCCGTCCGCGTAATGTCCAGTAAGTCACACAATACCGATTGGCCGGACCTCAAATAAACAACGGGAACCTTGTCGACCTGGCGTTTCATCATTTTTGTATCGTACTGTGTATGGACTAAATAAGGGGGCTTATAAATATTAACTTATTGTAACAGTCATACTACTTCTACTTTCAGATTCGCGTTATTGAAAGACGGGGTAATAAAGGTATTTAACTGTCGTAAAGAAAAGACCCTAAGCGAAGGCCAAATGATAGGAGCAGGTGTTGACTTTGGCCAATTTAAGAAGGATCAAGACTTGGAAGTTAAAATAATCATAATTGTCTACAGGCATACCTGAAATGCATAAAATCCCCGATATCTGCTACACCTGTTATTAGCCCGCCAGCAAGGCAAGAGAAAGAAAAACAAATATATAAAATGTTATAGTATACACTAGAGCAGTGGAAATTGGTTTTCGCGCGAACCAGTGAACACTGAAGAATTCACCTCACGCGAAGTGAATATTTAACAATTATTCACCGAAGTGCAGGTGAATAGTGGTGGATATTTACCGAGCCGCGAAGCAGCTCGGTAAATATCCTTCACTTTCACCGACACGGGGGTGAAGTAATTATTTTAGTATATACCACACAAGCTGAATAAGTATCGGACTTGAAAATTCACTTTGTTTTTGACAATATGCCGACAAATTGTCCGATCTGAAATTTTAAAATTTCGTGCGCGCCGCAGCTCAGAGGTTTATAGTACTTTTCTAATCACCAAGTGTAATCGGGATGATTACTAGCAGATAGACGGGATTTTATACTACGAATATATATCTTAGTGAACATCGCCGAAGCCTACTCAAAAAATGTCAATTCCATACAAAAAGAGAAATTAATTTCCTCAATACTGTTAACGCTGCCAATAACCTCGGCGCATGTTCATCATATATTAAGGGACGGACCAGTTTTTTTTTTTTTTTGAAGGGGCGGGGTTGAGGGGTTGGAGAAAATTTTCACATGCAAACATTTTTTTATATACGGTACCTGCTGCAAACAATTTTTTTTGGTGTATCCGTCCAACTGCCATACTTTCAGCAAACAATTGTTTCTTTATGTTTGGCTTGCATACAATTTAGTGTTTATAACCTCTGCAAACAATTTACTTCAAAATTTTCCACCACCCCCCGTCAAAAAAAATAATGGTCCATCCCTAAATTAGAAAGTAACACATCTCGATTTGACACATCCCGTCACACTTCGCCGTAATTATAGATCTTTGATGATTGAATATATTTTTGGCATTTTTGACACCAGGTTTTCTAATTTCACCACTGGCGCTGTATTTCGTTTCGTGAGACAACAAGAAAAACTGTTGTCTATTCTAAGCGCCAGGGCATGCATAGTACGCATCCTTAATTGATTTGTGTATAACAAGTACAAGAACGATGCTTTATTAATAAATGACACATTTTTTTATATTTGCTGGACGGAAAAGTACGGATTCCGTTTCGCAAGATAAATTAGGTATTTTACATTAAATTAAAATAGTTCATTACCCGTTACAGTTTCAGGACAGTTACAGTAACTGTAACAGTAACAGTATTCATTGTGATAAAGGTAACACAGTACTTAATTCTATTATGATTGTATGTAAGTGATTACTAAAACGATTTTGTAAGTTTTATTTTAATGTAGCCATTTAACCAAATCGAGAATAAAACAAAAAATTATCACTTTGTATCGCGATGCATAGTATATTCATTAAACTCATGTATGCTGTTATTTATGTTTCGTACGTTCAAAATGCAATTTACTGAAGACGATATCATGAAGTATTTTCAAGTTCATAAATAAAACATTCACTGTATTTTTGGATATAGTTTCGATTGATGGCAGAAAAATCTCTCAACAACCGGCAACATGCTTTTAATTTCTAGTAAGCTTGTCTTGAATTTAGAGATTAAAAAGACCTGGGAAATATTCCAACAGTGGTCCCTCTCCATAAAACAGACATACATTCACTGTCACCCCAAAGACTCTAGAACACTAAATCCCGTCCCCAGAACCTGAAATTCATCAGTAAACTTAACCTCTTCAATACGGACACTGCAATTATAAAAGATGGTATCTCATACAATTTCCAGTTTGCGGTAGCAGATCATTATGCAAAATTTCGCAACACAGTGTCGAAAAATCGTCGAGCAAGCGATTTTTCGCAAATTTCGCAAATTTTGAAAAATCTGCAAGCTGGCTGTGGGGTTGCGAGTTACTTAGCATCACACACTACCGAAAAATCGTTGAACTAGCGATTTTTCGTAATTTTCGCAAATTTTGTAAAATTCGGATATCTGTAACGAAAAATCGTAGCAAGTGATTTTTCGCAAATTTCGCAAATTTTGTAAAATCCGCAAGCTGGCTGTGGGGTTGCGAGTAAATTAGCATCACACACTACCGAAAAAATCATTGAACTAGCGATTTTTCGTAATTTTCGCAAATTTTGTAAAATTCGCAAAATCTGTAACGAAAAATCGTTTATTTTTTAAAATTCGCAAGCTGTAACGAAAAATCGCAAAAATAGTAAATTTGGTAGCTGCGTGCAATCCTGGACATAAGTGTTTTTCTTTGAATACTCCACAGTTGATTGCTCTGCAGTCTTTCTATTTCAATCCTCTTCTTCTTCATTACAAACATCTTTCACACAAATCTTTTACTGCATGCACCTCGATGGCAAGTTTGAGAGCTGTGTACCATTTTTTTTTTTTGAGGGGGGGGGGGGGGGGGAGAGTTTCTCTTTATTTGTGTGTTTGTTGCATATCAGAGTAAATTATAGCGGAGCTCTCGGGCCCGCTGTGGAGCCCCATATTCATAGAGCCTATGCCCGTCATTTTTCACGGTCATGACTAGCAGAATGTTTCGCTCGCGCGTCCGTGACATATGTGTCAGTGCGTCGGTGCGTCGCGCAAGGCCAACACGCGGGCGCGTATGACGTCGCAAAACATGCGCGTATGACGCCACACAACATCTGGGATATTAGCAATTTTGAAAGCAAAGCGAGGCTTTGTTTTTCTAGACAGCCGTCAGCTCGTTAAACACTTTTTATAGTTTATAGCGGAGAAGTATAAATCGTTATTTCCCTGCATTTTTCGCAGTTTGCTACTTAGATAGACAGGGACAAGACAGGGACAGGGACAAGGGACAAGACACTAATTAAGGGATACTCAAGCCGCTTTAGTGAAAAAAGAAGAGCTTTCAGGAATAAAATCTTGCTTCGAGGAACTTCATACGTTTTTATCAATGCGGGGAGATGTTTGTTTTATTACGGATTTCAGAACCAAAGAAGCGGAGATTTAAAGAATTTCCAAGCAAAGGGACTTTTTCTTTGTTTTCTTGTTAGTTAGTTGTTAGTTTTGGAGAATTGTTTATAGAACGTGCTTAAATTCGTTTATATTGATTTCTTGAAGTCATCGAAGACAGCTCGAACCCGATGCGCTATAAATGATACGCGTTTTGCTTTTGAAACATAAACTTATGGAGATTTTATGTAAACAAAACAAGACTTGGATTATAGTTGTATCTTCACTCGCGTGGCCTTAAGCAAATATGTTTGTGTATTTTTTGCAATTTCGATTTCCAAATCAGTTTCTCGGGCAAAATTCGATTCGATACAGGAGTATTTTATTCGGAAAGTAGTCGCACTGGTTATTCTATAGACCGATAAAAAGTTTTTTTGGGAACTTTTGTACGGTCTAAAAGTCAGTACTGTACTGACGGTCGCGCAATTCTGTTTTTGAGAATAGCTAAAATTGAAAAATAGCCCCGTCGTCAACCTTCATTCTCGGCTTCTGACCTTTCACCTCAGTTAAGTTAGCCTATATAAAAAAGGTATTCAACTTGTCAGTGACTTGTCGGTCAGTGACACGAAAGCCTAGAATCGACGATCCGCGCAAAACGTATCATTTGCACATTGAAAGATATCATGTTTCCCCAATGAAAACAAACGGCCGCAATGCACACCGCTTGAGAGAAACCCTGTAAAGTACAAAACCTATATATTTGATCACCTGACGTTGTTGTTGACAGCAAAGAAATGTACCAAAGAGAACTAGAAAAAAAACAAAGACAACAAGTCTTAAAGTGGCCACTTAAATAAATCTTACAGTGGCCACTTTATTATATCTTACAGTAGCCACTAAAAGTAATGTTCCAGTGGCCATTCTAAAGAATCTTAGAGTGGCCACTGTAAAACATTTTAGAGTGGCCACTTAATGAAAATTTATATTTATGGCCTGAGGTTACGCAGGCCACTTTTAATGACCTGATTTACATAGGGTACTTTTTGTTATTTTTTTTTAGTTAATTTTACAAAGGGGACTTTGCCCAGCGGCTGCCATTGATCCAGCATTCTGTTGCTACACGTAAAATATTGGTGCTTTTTAATTAATGTTAATTAAAGTATGATACAGATGATCCAATCAGACAAAAAGATCCCCGAAGAGTTATAAAATATGTAAACTATATGACTCTTCGGGACAAAATAGAATATGTTTACTAAATATGATGATTAAAGTGCCACTACGACGAAAATTTTTGTATTTCTTTTCCGCTTTTTTTTAACGCAAATGTATCTAACAGGTTTAGACAAATGCGAATTGCTATAAATTAGATTGATATATTGAGTCATTGACGTCACAAAATCTTTAGGCCAACTCGATCCAACTCTCAGGGTTCGGTCCCGGTCATTTTTGAATAGCGTTCCGCCCAGATTCTAAAAATAGAATTGGCGCGCAGCATCATGGGATTGAAATGCGTACAAACATTCAAGAACTATGCAGGTAGCTACGAAAAAAGCAGGTGCTACGAAACACTGTTATTGGGTACAACTCGACAATTATCCATAACATGTACAGGAATCGCAAAAACTGGTGTTTCCGAAGCAGTCATTTTGAAATATTTGTCCGCATTTCGATCCCACAATGCAATGCTGCCAAATATGACGTCACCTGGGCGGAACGCTATTGAGTATTGGCGGCAAGCCGAATTCGAAATGTAAAGTTGAAATAATGGCACTTCCCGTACGAGTTTTGACTTGAAGCTTCGCAAAGTAGGTAATGAGTACTTATATTTTTAAAATATGAAGAGAACAGAAAAATGTATATTTTTTATTATAGTGGCACTTTAATGTTTGACTGGTCAGTCACAAATGCAGTAAAGCTCTTTTTTTGAGCGAAAACAACAATAATTATAACTTGGTAAAAGAAAGATCTCCTCAGAAAAAAATTCTTAAGCTCGACTTGTGGGCAATACTACATTATTTTGTTTGTGCCATCTCCAACTTTTATTAAGCCTTAATGTTTGACTCAATGCAAAACAATTTGGAACCTTGCATATGTATGTCAATGATAATGAACAATCATTGAATGAGGTTTTCGTTTTATCCGGAATGATCAGGGTCAAGGTAAGCGTTATTTACCGAGACGTTGCTCTTGGAAATCACCCATTGCGCACGCACACAACAGATTATTCACTAATCTGCTAGCAGATTAGTGAATATAATGTAGGGTGAGCTGATTTCCAGAATGAACTGAAGGATGTAAGCCATTGAGAAGACAGTGACTACAATGTATAATAATAATGATTAATGGCAAATTGTACAGTGGTTCAAGTACAATATAAGGGGCACTCTGTGGATTTCTACTGAAATTCCCATGTTTGAAAACACAGTCTTTGGTATATTTAACAACTTTTCACCGAAGTGGAGGTGGGTAGTGGTGGATATTTACCGAGTCGCGAAGCGGAGAGGTAAATATCTACCACTACCCACCTACACTGACGTGAATAGTTGTTTTAGTATATACTGAAACAGTGAGATAATATAACGAGAATGATGCTTTTTAACTGATTTATTCCTGTCGACGATTACAATTTTCGTGCGCAAATTGCTGGGAGGTGAATAGCACTTGCTATTCCGAGTTTGAGTAGCCAATCAGAGCGCGCCAACAATGTTATCCACTGTTTCAGTATATACTAAAAGGTTTTATTATCATGTTAATTTGATAATTAACAGGTTTCTGTGGCAACAGCAGGTACATGGAATAAATCTAGCTTGGTTGATGTTAAACTGGTTAATGAAAATTTCTCCAAAAAATGTGAAGAGTACATGCATGTAAGGGCTGCTACACGTATAATAGTTAAAATTAAAACTTAAGGTGGCTCCATATTGTTCAGCCCTCTCGTCTTTTGCATTCTATTACAGCTAGCCCGATGGTGTGACTAAAAATATTTTACTTGAAACCAGTAAATCTTTTATCAGTCAACAAAGTGGTATCCAAATGACGTCATCATTCGTTGCCATGGCAACGCGAAAAGAGGTCAAAAATACGCTATTTTGGACCATTTGAGGCTAATAACTTATAAATTACACGGTGAAAGTTCTTGTTTTCGATATATTTTTGTTTAATTGGCAAGAGAAACATTTAAACAAATTTTAAAAAAATTCTGTACATAGAGTTCAGAGCTACCTTAAATTTATGTAAAAATGACATATCTCTGAATCCTATGTACAGATTTTTTTCAAAATTGGCAAAAATGTTTATTATGTTTATAAGACGAAAATATATAAAAATCAAAAAAATTCACCGAGCAGTTTTGAAGTTATTGGCCTCAAAAGGTTGAAAATAGGATCTTTTTGGCCTCTTGTTACGTTGCCATGGTAACAAATTTTGATGTCGTAGCCACCTAAATTTGTTCATTAGTTAAGTGTCTACAAACCTGTACTAAACGTTTTCTCTTAACTTTACTGGTGCAGCTGTGATTGAATATCATAGATGTATCATGATAGGAATGTTTAAACTATTAGGAGCCACCTTAAATAAACTTACATTTGGTTCTGACATTAGCCCCTTTTGTAGATGGGGACTGGGGACTTTGGATACTTTTTCCACCTTCTGATGTATAAAGCTATAGTAATCATCAATGATCTGCAAAAAAGAGAGAAATTAATACACTTCAATCAATGTGTACCCTTAACATGTACATGAACTTTTACAACTATATATAGTTGGAAAATAAACGAACATTTAAATTTATTTTATCTGTTAATCTTGACACTGCTTGTAATTAACCTTTATGCTTACTTGCTTTATAATTAGTATAGGTAATCATACGGCTTCGAGTTCAGTTTGGGATTTATTTGCACAAGTGAGTTTTTCAAAATTTCAAAATTTTTGAATTTGAGCTTTTTGAAAAACTCACAAGTACAAATTAATCCCAAATTGAACGAGAAAACCGTATTATTACTTATTAATAATACATGAAAACATTTGCATCCATTTTTGTTTGGAATTTTTTTTTTTGCAAAACCTTTTTTTTTGGGCAAAAAAAATATATTTTTTTTTCGATTTGTAATTTGCACTGGTGTTACACTTTTTCAACCGGTGTTACACGTTTGCACTGGTGTTACACTTGAACTGCACTGCTCTTACCCAATCAGAATCGAGTAATTTTTTCATGTATATTATTACTGAAGTAATAGAGCGGTTTTCCGAATTCAGTGTCATAAACCAAAACAAATAAAGTAATTAGTCTGGCCAATCACAACAGACAAACACCATCCAATGAACCAATCAGAACTTGAAGCAAATACATGTCGCTGGCACCAAGTGGTTTTGAATAAAGGGGTTTCCAAAAGAAGCTGTGATGCTGCGTCGGTGGGGGAGTGAAACAGGAAAATTTTGTTTTCTCAACTGAGTTGATAAGTTAACTTGGCCACCGTAAAGAGATTCAAAAGCTGACGTTTCGAGCGCTTTTATCTTACTTCTGATTGGTTGAGAAAGTGGCGCAAGATTTTTTAGCCAATCACAAAGCGTAGCAATGCAAAACCAAAGCAATCACGACACTCAATGGAAAACCACTCTTGATTGCATGATGCTGTGTCTAGCCGTCCCTGATTTAAAGACCAATTAACGTTGTAAGAGTTGAATGCACGAAACGTTTTTGCATTTGTGGCTATTGCTGTTTCACCGGAGTTTGTTGATCTTTAACTGAATTATGTTTTGTGGCTGCTTATATGTTGTACATGCTCTAGATGTCAGCTGAACAAAGACAAACGTCAACATGCTATTGTTCTGACTGTTATTAATAATAACACACAAGCGACAGTCATGTTTATTGCACAGTGGCAACATTCAACAAACAATGGCAAAATTTTAAGAACCTAATTGGGTAAGATTGTTTCACTCTTAAGCGGGAGTGCAAATGCACTTCCCAAAGCAGTGCTTACTGCTACTACAAGTTATGCATCTCTAATATAGTTTACCCTTTAGTTACTTTAAGTGCAATTATTTTCATATCAGGCTTAACCCATGGCAATTTGAAGCCACTAATGCCGTTTTCTGAACCCTGTCTAGACAAATTGCAACCAAACTGCCGGCCAAAACATTGTTTTAAAATGAAAACTAAACATCCTTTCCTTTTAAGGGTGTATGGTTTGGTACTATGGACAAATAGAACCCCACCCTCCCCATATCCCCCTCCAACCAATGAATGTTGCACTTTTGTTTAACACAGGCTGCTTGACCAGTGGTGAAACATTAAATAGGAGAGGGCGAGGGAGGTGAAGGTTTCGTTTTTCAATGTGTCTCAACTAACTTTGACGACGATTGCATAATCAGTTATCCGGGTTTTTGGAAATTAGTGACTCACAGAAGCAGAAGCTGGTATCAAGTTTGAACAGAGGGGGACTTTGGTCAGTTACTTTACCAGCACAGAAGAGTTTTTTGAAGACAACATTATTTCAGACAATCCACTTTGAAAGCTGGTTTGCAAAAAATTGACCTTGTGGGTATAACTCTCAAATCGACTAGCGACGGTGATGTATTGGCCAACTACCATCTTATCGTGGCCGATGCTGGATGCAAACCTGACAATGATGTTAAGAAGGGTATTTTGCATGACATTGTGAGCTTATATGTAAGAGTGCGCTCATTCACCTATGCTAAAGACATCGTCCAGCGGTATAAAATTAGGGCTAAACAAATTAAGAGCAAGTCTCTACGTAAAGAAATCAGCAGAAGTTGCGAAGAAAATGAACACCAAAGGCAGGATTAAAACAGTAATTGATATAATTATATAAGCATTGATATTTACTATCACAGTACTTACTGTAGTTATCTGTTATCTCAAACCCGTAATCTTCCTCTTACATTGTGTCGAATAGACTACAGTAATTTATTTTGTTTTTTCTCTTACCCCCCTTATGTCAAGCAATTTTAATTTCCCGTTAGATTTTGAGATAACAGCTGACTACTGTACAGTATGGAGTTTTCCCGTCATTATCACAGTATGATTGCTCCAAAAAACATTTGATTTTAACAAAAGGAGGGGAAAATGTCCAAAAACACAACATTAGATCTCTTGGATGCAACTAGCAAGCTATCTTGTTCTAGTTTTTTTTTTTGTCTTAATATAATATAGAATAATGAATTGTTTGTTGCTGGAAAATGACATTTCCCCCTCTTTAACATTCAACAATTATCATAATTATTATTGTGTCAAGTTTCAGTTCAGTAGAAAGCAATGTTAAAGTCAGCAATGACCACAATTATGTAATACGTCCTCTGAAAGTAATGCAAGTATAAATTGATAGATCATATGTTCAGTTATGATGCACCAGATGTTTTTCACTCACACAACGGAATATGAAAAATGCAACAATTATTATTATTATACATTGGTGTCACTAGCTCGATTTTGATTGGCTATAAGCACGCAGCTAATTATTGCCTGAAAAGCTGCCTATGCACGAAGCACTGAAACCGGTTGATGAAATTCTCTATACACATTAAACATATGTGGAAATTTGCCTAAAATAATGAAAGGTAACTACAGTTGAAACTCTCCTTGCAACTGCTCTTGTAATGCATGGTTCAATTCTAGCCGTTACCATCCCCTCTGTGGGTGGGAATTTTTTCAAGCATTCATGTCCCGGGGATGGGGAATGGAACGTCAAGTTTTAAAAAATTGGCAAAATCCGGGGGGATCATCTGTAACTTCTGTCCATGACTTGCGCTTATCTTTTCTTCCTCGAGTATTTCCACTCTGACAAGATATTGTCCGTTGAATGCGAATGATGTTGTCGTTGTAGCCAAATGTGCGAATGTCGGGATTGTCATTCCGTCTGCCCAATTTGCGCTGACTCCAAAGTACTCTTCAACTATATCCTGACAGAAGCGTTCTGTCAAGACATACTCCTTACCCTCTTGCAGCAAGAACTTGCAAACCTCGATCACAGAATGCACAGTTATCTGGAATCCTTCATATGTCTGCCACGATATGAACATTTTGGCCCTGGCGGTTCGGGTGAAATTCCCTGGTCTGCGTTCAGTACTCTCCTTCCACTTTCTCAGATATTCCAGAAACCCTGTCAACCACTGGAACCTACAATAATAATTAAGATAAATTTAATATCAACTTAAAGGGGCTATGTCACCTATTTTTAGTATCACTGTAAAAGCCAAAATCCCATGTTAACGAATTGGCTGCGGATGGCCAGGATGGAAAAATGGATTGCAACTTGAAAAAATTGGCTGGAAAAATCGCAGAAAAAATGTAGCATGCTTTGTTCTTCCTTGAATAAATTACTTGGTATTTTATTTGGTGTTCTAAGAGCAATTTTATGTTTGAGCAAAGGTACCTTGCCAAGTCTTTGGTGTTTTCGGATGAAAACACACTGAAATCTGTGTGGCAATGCCCCTTTAAAATAAATCATGTTTTACTTTATCTTTAATAATTATGCGTTTGTATTATTGAGTGCCAATATACACCTATTCATTTATTTCTTAACAAAATATCTAGATTTGAGAAAGTGTTTCCTTGCTACCACCCCCACCCCCACCCCCCACCCCCCAAATACACACTCCACCAGAAACATCTATCAGGAAGTTCTGCTCATAAAATGTGATCCAGCTATGAATTCTTTTTAACAATATTCACATACCTTTCATCATCAGTAGATCTGTAGGGTGCAAGAAGGGTTTTCGCTTCCTTGATCTTCACCGCGGAAGATAAGAAAGAATATGATGCAGCCACAGTTTGTTGGATATGCAAAGGAGAATTTGATGATTTTGAGCCCGACAAGGTGCGGGATCATTGTCATTTCACTGGCAGATATAGAGGGGCCGCTCATAATAGTTGTAATCTGCAATTTAGGAAACCAAAGTTCAGTCCAATCGTGTTTCATAACCTTGCGGGTTATGATACCCATTTATTTGTGAAAAACCTTGGCAGAACACCTGGGGATATCAAATGCATACCTAATAATGAGGAACAATATATATCCTTCTCAAAGAATATTATTGTTGGAGAATACACAAACAAAGATGGTTTAAAAGTCCCCATCACTCATGAACTGAGATTCATCGATTCAATGAAATTCATGGCTTCTTCTCTTGAGAATCTAGCAAATAATTTTAAAAAGTCAGGCCTTGACAAACTGAAACAAACAAACAAAGAATTTGGAGACAAAGCTGAGCTCCTTTCCAGAAAAGGAGTCTATCCATATGATTATATGGATTCTATCGAAAGATTCAAAGAAACAAAACTTCCACCTAAAGACGTATTCTATTCTCTGATTAATGAATCAGGTATCTCCGATGAAGACTATCAACATGCCCAAAATGTTTGGGATAAAATGGGGATAAACAACTTAGGAGAATATCATGATTTATATTTGAAAACGGATGTAATGCTCCTTGCGGATGTCTTCGAAGAATTCCGCAATGTCTGTATGGAGAATTATCAACTGGATCCAGCGTGGTATTATACCGCCCCTGGCCTTTCTTTTGATGCCGGCCTCAAGAAGGCAGGGGCACAGCTCAGTTTGCTGAATGATCCAGATATGCTCTTGTTCTTCGAAAAGGGAATCCGTGGTGGTATTTCAATGATCTCAAATCGCCACGGCAAAGCTAACAATCCATATATGGGCGACCAATATGACTCAACGAAACCATCGAAATACATTCTCTATCTCGATGCTAACTCCCTTTATTCTTGGGCAATGACTCAACCACTTCCAACTGGAAACTTTCGCTGGATGAAGAACTTCAGAAGATGGGATCGAATTCCCTGTGTCCTTGAAGTTGATTTGGAATATCCCAAAGAACTTCATGATGCGCATAATGATTATCCCTTTGCCCCCGAGAGAGTGATCTGCGACAACAATATTGAGAAATTAATCCCCAATCTGCGAGATAAGAAACACATCATCATGCATCACAGAGCACTGAAACAAGCTCTGAAACATGGCTTGAAACTCACTAAGATCCACAGGGGAATATCATTCACTGAAGAACCGTGGCTGAAATCATATATACAACTCAATATACAGCTCAGACAAGCCGGGAAGAATGACTTCGAGAAAGACTTTTTCAAGCTCATGAATAACGCAATATTCGGCAAAACAATGGAAAATATCCGCAAGAGAGTTGATATTAGACTTGTCAATGAAAGAAAGATTGCGGAAAAGCTTGCGGCTAAACCCACCTATCAACACCATAAAATCTTTGATGAGAATCTCATTGCTGTTCATATGAAGCGGAAGAAAATGTTATTCAATAAACCAATTCCCTGCGGAATGTCAATTCTTGAAATATCAAAGGAACTTATGTTCAGGTTTCACTATGAATATATGAAGCCCAAATACGGGGAGAAAGCCAAGCTGTTGTTCACAGATGCTGATTCGTTGTGCTATGAAATAGAAACTGAAGGCGTCTATCAGGATGTCAAACCAGATGTGAAGGAGATGTTTGACACATCTAACTATCCCCCGGATCATCCCTCGGGAATGCCAATCATGAACAAGAAAGTGAACGGCCTCATGAAAGATGAAGCTGGGGGAAAAATAATAGAAGAATTTGTTGGATTGCGAGCAAAGTTATATAGTTATAAGTTGTTTGGCTCTGGAGGTGACAAGAAATGCAAGGGAGTGAAAAAACAAACAATAAAGAAACTTATCACTCATGAGGACTTCAAAGAATGTCTTCTCAGCGGGCAAAGCCAAATGAGAACTATGAATCTCATCCGCAGCCATCAACATGAGATGTTCTCAGAAACAGTCAACAAAACAGCCTTATCTGCGGATGATGATAAGCGTTTCATCTTGCCGGATAAGATTCACACCCTTGCTTGGGGGCATTGGAGGATTACCAACCAAAATTAAGCTATTAAATCATTCATTTAATAGCTTCAAGCATCTTTCTGGAGCCACTTGATATCCCAAATTTCTTCATCATCCTTTTCATTATAAATCTCCAATATTTTCAATCGATTTTCAACTATCCAGTTCAATTTTTCCTCATCAAATGATTCAGTATAATTACCAAATCTTTGATTGAAGTCTTTCATATTGGCAATGGCAGCTATTTCTCCATTTGATTTATTTATGAATATGACTTTTGTATCCGGCTGCGCCGGCGGCCTGTGGGCCGAATCAACAAACAGGGAAGGCGTCTCATCAGGCTTTAACTCATGATAACCCTTTTCAAACTCCTCTATTTGTTCTGGGGTTGTTCTGGATTTGGGTTTTGGTTGTGATGGCTTTGCCGTCAATCTCCGTCTCTGGGGAAAAACATATCTGCCACTTCTGAGTTTTTGTTGACATTGTTCTAATTTTGCCTTGGTAACTCTGAGGGATTCTTCAACAGCGAGTGAAACTTTATCACGTATTTCAATTTTAAACTGTTTCCCATCACTTCGACGCCTGAATTTGAGTTTTCCCGTTTGCAAAGCATGGGGAATAGTCTTTTTATCGACTTTCAAAGCGCGAGAAGCAACAGATACAGATGGAAATACTTGTTCAAAATCATCGGAAGTTATTTTAATTGAAACCACCATTTTCAATGCTGCCAAAAATAGGGATATATTTTTTTTATTTTGCGGGTAAAAAAGACTATTATGGAAAGAATATCTCAATTTATTCAGGTTTTCCAAAGAGAAGATTTAGATAATGATGTTGTCTTCATAAAATAGAAATAGAATATCTTGCTATATATATTGTTCATTTACCCTCTTTTTACCCGCAAAATAGGGGTTATCATATTGTGAAGACTTAAATAATCCTTTTAAAAATGGAAGCGATTAGAATTATGTATGATGATAGACTAAGAATATTTAACACAATTAATGAAGCAACTAGAGTTTTAGGAGTTGGTAACAATACAATTCGCAATGCAATAAAAAGTGGGCGTATGTCATTCACTAGACGTCGTGATGGTAAAGAATTCCGTATTGTAAAAAAGGGTACTAGAAATCGCCAGCTTGAGAAAAACGATCAATCCTATAGAAAACAATTTGAAGAATGTGAAGATAAACTCAAGAGACTCAAACGAATATTATGTGAAGAAGATCAAGAGAAGACGAGAGTGACAACACCTTCTCCTCCACCTCCATCTTCTCGTCAACCTTCTCCTCCATCTCCACCTCTACCTTCTCCTCCACCTCCATCTTCTTCTCGTCAACCACCACCACCTCCATCTTCTCCAAAGTCAAAGCCAAAACCAAAACCAAAATCAAAGTCAAAGCCAAAAGTTAAGTCATGGACTGAGATGACAGACCAACAAATAGATAAATACATAGCTAAACGAGAGAAGGAAGCAAACGAACGGCTGGCTAGAGTAATAAAGGAAAGCCAAGCTGAAAGCCAAGCTGAGGAAAAACAGCTAGAAGCAAATAGAGCAGTGTATCAAGAAGCTCTGAAGAATTTCATTGTTGGATATACTCCCGGTGAGCAATATCAAGATGTACCATATGATCCAAGAAACAAGATGATTATGTTAAATTCACACACAGGTGAATTTTCCACCGTAAGGGGTTATGATGATTTTCAGAAATATTTCGAAGACCGTGGTTATGTCGCCTATCCTCCGGAGCAAACATATATGCACTATTCTTCAGAGGGGCAATGGGGTTTTAGGGCTAGAAGAGGAGATGAAGAAGATGAACTTTGAAGACTAGTCGCATTAATCAAGAATTGATTCATTTTTTCTCTATTTAAAATGATAACCAAGTTTAATTATGATATCCGGCAGATCCAGCTCTCAGAACCAGAAACAAAGAAATCAGGGCAGTTTTCATTCGCCGTTCTCCCAATTCAATATGAGGACAACAAGCCACTTGATATATTTCTCGAAGGCCGAATGAAAATATGGGAACACAAGACTGATGACAAATCAAATTATTCCCTGGGTTTCACTCTCGATGAAAAATCTCAGCAAATGTTCGAAGAAATGCAAACCAAGATTCAGCAACTAACCAAAGCCAAACAACCAGCACTCAAGAAAGTAAATCCCAAACTCAGACTTCAACCAGATTCTTTGCAGATTGTGAAAGATGATCAGAGTTCCCAGAAGAAAATCTATGCTAAACTCTATGTCAACAAAGATGGTCGAATCAATTGCCCATTTTCCAAAGAAATAGCCGAAAAAACAAAAACCAAAATCAATCCACATGACTTTATAGGAATCCCTCTAGACGGTCTGCTTGTAGTTAGATTGCGCCAAGTACTTCTAGGTAATATCTCCTCTATCTCTGTTGTAGTTAAAGAAGTTCTTGTGAAAGAAATAGTTCAGCCTCAGAGTTATTTCGATGAATACGAGGATGAGGGTCTTGTAGTTAACGACACTAATGATCTTTCTTGCTGTGGAAATTAAATGAAGAAATTATTAAAGGACAACCTTTAATAATTTAATTCTCATCCGAAGATTCGGCTTCGCTGGATTCACAAGTTGGACACTCTGTTTCAGAATCCAGCGAAGCTGGCGGCGAAGCCGAATCTGCCCGGTTTTCTGGCGTCCAATCTGGGTCATTTACTGTATCATCTTCTGGTTCCCAATCTGAATCCAATTCATTTTCTAGGTTTTTATCTTGAGAATCGTACCATGTTTTTGAATCACTCATTTTAAGTCTTGTCATAATCTTTTTCAATTTTTTCAAGATTCAAACATAAGTCAGTTTAAGTCTTTAAAATGGAAAAACATGACGAAACACGCCTTGAAATTGAACGAGATGTTTTGAAGCAAATGTTAGAAGGTTGGTCTTCGGTTGTGAAACGGGGAAACCTGGCCCGCTTTGGCGGCGTCAAAAAGCTTTTAGTTGAACAGAGAATAGATGACTTAGACAGATTGTTGAAGCAAACTGATAGACTAATAGAGTTTTGGGGTAAATATTAGATTATATAACTTCAAAGTTATATAATCAGCAAAGCTGGAATTTATTTTTCAGGATTTTGGTTCTGTGGGTAATCTTTTTCATACTTTTCTAGATTCAAACACAGATCTGCTATAATCCCATCGACAACAGCCATCTCCTTGATGAATTATTGCGAATCGAAATATGCTCTGCGTAGATATGATCTCAATTCAGTCAGCACGTTGTCATATTTGGTCATTGCAAATTGAGAGATTTCTATTCTTCTGCGGAAGTTTTTCATCTCCTGAAACGTTTTCAGGAATAACCCAGCACCATTGATAACACCCAGGACTAGTGGATTCAATGTCACCCCACCAACTATTGTCCCTGTGACGACCAACAACGTGGAACTGAGTGTCAGCAAAACATTCATCTTCTTATATCTGCTGTGGGCCCGCCGACAACACCATCGTTTCTTGTGATAAAACTCATAATGCTTTTTCAATTCATCAACATTGGACACGGGAAGTGTTTGATCTATGTGATTGAAAGCAAATAAACCGTCTTTGGCGTAACTCTTTTTCATTTTCTTAAACATTGAAATAATTTCCGAATGGCCTCAACGACTGACAGGATGCCGTCTCTGATTTGTTTCAACTTTTGTGTATCTATTTTGAACTCAAACATTTTAGTTGGGGAAATCAAATTTCAAATAAAAGACTTAATGTATATTTTGTGCTGTTTCCCATCTTTCGTTTTTTGGCTAAACTTATCTGAAGAGATCCTCCATCATCCAAAGCATAGTTAATTGGTATCTTTTGTGGTCCACTGTGCGGGTATTCTTGCCGTTCAAAATATGTTTTCCCGCGGATGGTCAATTCAATTTGAGATCGATCTAAAGCACCTGTGCTAATCACAGTTGCGCTTTTCAAGACACATTTGCTTGGAACAAAAAAATTATTCACGTCGCCATTGAAATAAACATTTGTTCTATGCTTAGCTGCGTCATAATAAGCGCACATGAAAAAGCTGGATTTCAGATTGCTAATCAACTGATGACCATTCATATCCAAATTAGTTTGCATGACCATCTTTTGATTTTCGAAAATGAAAGGCCAATCATAAACATCGGTAGGAACATCGTCATGAGAATCCTTGATCCCATATATGATCAACTTTGCGGGTCCTTCTGCAGCTGATTCAGCAGTTCCTTGCCATTTCAGATCCAGGAAAATATACTCAGGTGGAGAGATCTGCCATTTACGCATGTGGACGATGGATCTAGAATAAGTTGACAACTTCGTTGTTGTTTGTTGATTAATATTCAAGCTTGTACTCCGAACGTCAACACTCACAGAGTTCATTGAAGCGGGAAAGAATTCAATGCAAATAGTGTATTCTCCCTCTGGCAATTTATACATATCGAAACCAAGTCTCCCAGAGTATAGATTGCTGTCGTCTTTGGATATTGTCAAATCATATGCCTTCTTATTGAAAAGATGAGGTGAACTTGAAAAATCATTGATTCCAGTTACTGTCATATCATGCTCAGAGCTGGATTCATCAATCTCTTCCATTAGATACCGGAATTCATCTTTCGGGCGAGAGTTTGACGCGATATGTGAGTCATCAACGTATTTTTTGAGCTTCTCTTCTAATTCTATCGTGTGGACTACCACATTGCTTATCTTGAGATCAAGATTTTTATCACCACTATCCACATAAGATTTTGGCGTGGGTTGATGTTCATGAGTTGGCGCTGCAATATTATTGATTTGTTGTGAATTCATATCCAGGTTTCCAGTCATTGTTCCACCTTCCAACGAAAGTTTTTTAGCGGATTGGTCGTCCACATATCTTTTGTTTGCCCCTTGGTCGGCAACGGTTGGGTCTTTCACATTGAAAATGGTGTGATTTCCCATATCCAAACTAGTCTCCATTGGAAACGTCTCTTTGCGGGATACGAAGATATTCTTGACGTCATTATAAGAAACAAGATTGTTATAATGTGCCCCCAAATCATGCCATGTCTGTTGCTTTGATTGGACAACATTGAAACGTTCTTTCAAATCAATATCTTTAGTCACTTCATGCGTTGGTTCAGCAGCATCAGGGTGGAATGTTTTCAGAGTGATCATATTCACCGCTGACAAATCGTTGTCTTCATCCGTGTCCAGATTTGTGATCAGTTTGCGATTCATTTTTATTTCCCCGGGGTTAATGAGGTTTTGCCCTCGAAGGTCAAGATCTCCTGTCATATGCGAGGAACCATCAACCTGAAGTGAATCTGCCTTCAGTTGAATTGCAAGAACATCAGCTTGATGTTTTGTGATTGCATCGTTATTCGCTGTTCCTTCAGCGACATTGGTCATTTTTTTGTTTTGCATATCATAATCCCCTGAAGATGTTAATTTAAAACCAACGCCTGGCAACCCATCTTTTCCATCTTTTGCTCCCTCGGAGGTGCTTGTTTTATCAGATAACATTCCATTTGAATAGCTCATTTTAAATTCTTTCATCAAAGTTTTTAGAAATGAATTTCCTCGGCTTATCAATATACAGGAAAGAATATGGGTCTTTGGTTGCAGTGACATAATCTTCTTTGCTGATATTATTCTCTCTGCAGAGCATAGAAATTTCATTGTTGCTGGGGAATTCATAAATGCAAAAATGCGAACAATTCAAACGGATATCTTTGGGTGTTTTATAATAACTCTGCTAAAGATAAATAACAGAGCAATTCTTATGTCTGCCTCGGATAAAATAATCGATCAATGGCTTTTGATTCTTTTCGCAAACAAAATCGTCAAATATAACTATTTTTTCATTGTCATCTGTCAATTCAGAAACGGGCAGGATTTCATCGGGACTCGCCTCCACGACGTCATACCCGGCTTCTTTGCTGATTGGACGAAATGTTTTCAGCAGATGTTGATATTTGGATTGGTCAAGATTTTTCGCATAGAGATAGATTTTATCATAATACAAAAGCCGAAAAATCATATCCAGAAGAACATTTGTTTTCCCCGATCCTGAAGGACCGCAGATAAGCATTCGGAAATTTTGATTTGGCATGAAAGGATGCAGTTGTCGAAAATTGGTTATGTGATCATTGAAATCATAATTTGGAATCTTCATTTTATTATGTAGTACATCTTGTTCAACATCCCAAATTATATATGATTGATATAAAATGAGTTTATTGAAATGGAGAGAACTTGCACAAAGCAAATCTGCTTTAGGTAAAAAAATTAATTTCGTTCATGATGCCATCACCCAGAAAAAGTTGGGTGAAGAGACAAGTCAAATCGAATATGGTAAAATGTTTAAACCCATAACATCGAAATTAGATGACGTTATTACATCGAATGTCAGGAGCGACCTAAAGCCCCGTAAAAAGAAAGTTATTGGAGAGAAACCAGGTATAGATTATTACCCTGATGTCGACCCATTTGAAGAAATGAATGTTGAAGGCCTGTTTGATGATGAGATTGTTGCGCCGCAAGCAGAGAAACAAATTCCAGCCAACCCTCCAACATATGAAGAAGTACTGCAAGAGATAGGGAAAGGTGACTTTGAAGATGAAGAAGATGCATCTCCTGGTCCCACAGAAGCTGAGCTGGATCCCACACCGGAAGGAGAAGCTAATCAGATACTAGTTGACTTGAATCTCGCTGATTATAATACAGTGGAACAAGCCCTCGACGAGAAGGGCTCATCAACACAGGGGAAAAGAAAATACCTTAACGACATTCTTTGCATTGCAAACCATAGAACAAATCAATTGAAAGGGTATAAAGCTTCTTTCACCAAAAAGTTTAACAAAGGCACAACAACGGCAGCAACAGTGATAAAAGAAGCTGGAAAAGATGACGTTTTTCCAATCAATCTGGCTTTTAATGAAACAACCTTCAGAGTAACAATCACACTGGCAGAAAATTATCAACTGGATTTGTTGCAATCCAATTTCTATGATCTTGTTGGTTTTGATAAAAAGATTCTGAAAGGCAGAGTTAATGTTGGCCCCAGAGTTCCAAACCTCAGTCAAGATACTGATATGTTGAATGTTCATTGTGATTTGACAAATGATTCGCTTGTGGATGGGCAAGAGAGTAATATTATTTATTCCTTTTCAACATCTGTTCTGAGGCCATCATATAGTTTTACCCTTGAACCCAGGAGAGTAACATTCAGCCCTGTGAATAAAAACACAATAAGCTCCATTCGAATTTCTATCACTGATGGAAAACGCAGACTTGTCAACCTGAATGGCATTGATACAGCTTTGTCATTAATATTGAAAAAGGTAATAAAATGAAAAGTTATGAATTTACTCGTTATTATAACCCCAAATTAGGGCGGTTTGTCTTCCGCCACAAAGGAACAGGTTCGATTGTTGATAATATGTTTAAACCAATGAGAGCAGTGGCGTCGGCCGTCTTCAAGAAATTCGCGAAACCCGTTGCGAAAAAAGCATTGGAAGCAGGAATTTCTCATACTGGAGAAAAACTAGGCAAAAAAATATCTGTAAAATCTGGTGATCTGATAATGAAAAAACTAGGGAATATGAGAAAGGGAAAGCCTCTTGAGAAACCACCTAGCAAAAAACAACCAACCCGACCACAATCGGGCCGCCCCGGCGGTCCACAAGCAACCCCTGCACCAGAAGAGAGTGCTGATGATATATTGAACAGACTAATATCTTTTTTTTTTTTGAAAATCACTTTATTCCTTTTTTTGCACATAAAACAATACTAAATAACAACATATTACTTACAAAAACACTTACACTACTTTCAATACTAATATTATACCTACATTTACATTGCATTACATTACACTGTTTATACTTACACTATTAATACAAACACTATTTACAATACATGTATTCAATACACAACAAACTACATCACACTACTTAAACTATGCTACCTATAAAGTGATACTTACACTATTTACATTACGGTACTAGAAACGACTAAAAGAAATACGAAGCTACTTACAATATGATATTACTGACGAAACGATACTTACGATACTAAGAACAATACTACTGCTACGATACTATACAATTACTTATTACAAATAGATAAATTTAATGAAGTTACTTACAAATGTATAGTAACGATATTTGTATTTACACAGCTAGTTTCAAGTAGTTAATTGTTTAAAAAATTAGACCATTTTTTAGTAAAAGAAGGTAGTTTATTTGTCATAATCGCAATGTATTTTTCTAATTCAATTTTTTCGTTAACGAGGGTTATAAAATCTGTGAAACGGGGTCTTTTGTCATCTTGTACTGCGTTAATGTAAAGAAAATATTTTCCAATTATGATCAAGTGATTTAGGGTTAAACCGGACGATGTGTGTTTTAAAACACCATAGATAATTTCGTTTTGCTCCAAAGCAATGTTTCCTCTACATGAAGCGTTGTACCACCTTGTAAATTTATTCCAAAAGGATTTAGCAATTGGACATTCCACAAATAAATGGAGTGGTGTGTGATCAATGTCATGGCAATAAGGGCAATCGGGTTGCTGTTTCTTTTTCATCTTATACAGAATTTTATTTGTATACAGGATATTATGTACTATTTTATATTGACACACGGATAATTTTACCTCATTTGTGACACAAAAAGGAAGTGAATAAATTTTTTGTCTTTCTTGAAAGATAAAGCCGCTTTCAATAAGTCTTCTCTCGGCAGTTGGAGGAGGGAATTGCTGGTGATTGAGAAAAGTATTGTAAATTGTTTTACATGTGAGCTTTTCGATTGCAAATGGTACGTATTCAGTTGACGGTAGAAGACATTCCTGCTTTAGGATAGTTTTCCATTCCTGTGGTATTGCAGATAGAAGGCTGTAATACTGTAGAAAATTACTCTTGACATTGTATTTCTGCATGAAGGTTTTACAGTGCGGCGCCCAAAAGTGTGACCACTTTTAATTAATTCGCATTCTTTCGTGCAATTATCCAATCAAATGAGAGCACTTTTAATTTATGCGCATTCTTTCGTGCAATAGCTAATAAGAATTCAGATCCACTGGAAAACTTGAACCACTTACAGACTTCACTAAAGTTAGTTAAATCTCTGTAAAATGTCTACATTTCCTTTGTAAATTACGAACTCTGTAAACGTGCACATTCCCAGAGATTTTGTAACTTCGTAAAAAGTCTGTAAATTACAGCACATTTTCTGCACTAAGATCGCATAAAATATGTATGTAATCTTGATGTATTTCTTGTAAATTTTGATTTTATGCTACAAACAACAAATCTCTGTAAAATCTTTCTACTTTCTCTGTAAAAATGGCACGAGAAAAAATCTCTGTAAACCAGTAAACATAAAATCTCCTTATCTCTGTAAAAAGTGAGTAAAAAAAAACTGAATGAAATGTTTGTAAAATGTAAACAAAAAAACAACACAAAATGTCACAGAAAAGTACATACAATGCTTGTAAAATGTATGTATTTTATTGCACTAAATCTATGCAAAATGTCCACATTTTCTCTGTAAAATCAGCGTGTATAAAAGGAACACGTGAAGAATGCATAGCATAAAATCTCACTAAAATATCTGTAAAAAGTAAACGTAAAATGTTAGTAAAATGTCCACAAATAAACCACACAAATGTCACAGAGAAGTTCATATAATGTCTGTAAATTTCTAAAATTTTATTGCAAATATAAATTCTTACAAAATGTCTACATTACTCTCAATAAAATCTAGCTGTAGAAAGAAAAATTTTGCTACAGTCAAACAAAAGGATTGAACAACTTTACTGCTTTTTAGTTAATAACTCTGAAGTTCAAATAAAACTAATGGCAGTGGAATGTAAGTGTTTTAAAATGTAAGATTTTAAACACCAGTCATACATTGTATAAAGTGAAATTAAAAGGTCTTCAGTACGGCTCAGTTCACACTTGGCACCTGAGAATTTATTATTGGGCACTTAAGTGAGCACAGGCTCTGTGTAAATACATATTTTGTTGCTTTAGAAGCACTTGACACTCAATCCACTGCTTTACATACCCATAATATACAATGTAACTCCCTGCTATGCTTATTTTTCAAAATGGTGTCTGATGGGTGCCCAGTGTGTGAACACAACACCATTCTGCGCCAGTACCCAGGCACTGGTGCTTGGGCACCAAGTGTGAACATAACTCAAGTCTCGTTATACAGTACAATCAAATTTCAACAAAGTTACATGAAGGTGTTCATTAAGATGTATTTCAATGTGTTAAATCTTGATATACGATTACGTGTAAGCTGTCCAAAGAAACCAATCAAAGACAATCTCAGAGAGAAAAACTGCATAAAAATCCTATCTACGACTCCAAACAATGATTGTTTTAGAAGGTAAATCTAATAATTCTTTATAATAATTTTGTTCTCTAAATCTCTTTAATTTAATAAAAATGTATAAAAATTCAGATAAATAAAACCTAAATGCTGTCGAAAACCTAAAATATGGGAAATAATTCTATAAAAAAATTAAAGACATTAAATAGGACATTAAATTCATCGTTTGTACTTTCATGAAAATAGCACTACAATACTGTATAGCATTTTTAAAATAAATTCTCACTTAATATTTACTTATCTTGATTGGATTCCCAAAAAATAATCACATGTAATAAACTGTAACATTAATGTTTGCCTTAGCCTAACATGTATTATAAACTTCCTTTCAATAATATTTCCATATGTAGATTGTATTTGTCATACATATAAATTCATTACTTTACATCACTAAGTTTCTTGGCCTTCAAAAAAATGCAGTAATTGATGCATAGGATAGTGAAATCTGAAAGGAAACAAAATAATGCATGCAAGTCAGAATGTATTTTTTTAAATATTTTAAACAATGAGTTGGAGACCTCCATCAAACCAACTAGTCTCACACTAGCTTTTCAAAATTTTGGAAAATGTAGCCATGTCCTACACTGTACACACTGTAGGTCGAAAACTTAAGGTTTTGTGATATACATGTACAAGAGCAGGGCTTTGCTCTAGCAGTGCCTGGTGTTTCCTGGCAACTTACTGTTGCCCTGATGCAACCAGGAAATCTACGTTTTTGCATACATTGTAAAATTCATAATGCTGGGCATCCTGGTTTTCACAGGTTCAGAGCTTTCGGTTCCCTGTAATCTTTCTCAGAGCACAGCCTTGAAGAGCCACCGCTCTTGTTTTACAACCTGCCTTGTAACGGGTACCCTTGCAATACGATAAATCAGCTTTTTCAACAAACGCATTGAAACCCTCAACCTGAATTCCCTGTATCTAATAACCACAAATATCAATTCCATTATAAATGTGTTAACTTACTAGATTCTGTTTCAACAGCATCAAGTTGTTTGTTATCCTTGGTTTTGTCCTCAGTCTATTAATTATGAACCAGAAAAATAACATTTTTGACTGGCAGTATAGGGTAAGTGTTTTCACAAGGAATTAATGTTAACGTACAGGGAGCCATATTGGTTATCATTAAGTTAAAAAAAAGTACAGCATCATATGATGAAAATAATAAAACAAAAGCCAGAGGAATTCTGCAAACTCTAGATTAAAATACGCTGTTACTCCTCTGGTTGGAATGCCATTATCACAAATAAGACTCTGTAATGTGGCAGTACTCATTTACTCCTAATGTGCAAAGAGGCACTGCAAGGGTAAAGGTAACACTTGAATAACTTGGGAAGTAAAAACTGATTGACCCAGGACTTCAAATATCAGCAAGTCAGTGACAAAAAGTTTCCACAAGTGAGTGCAAATGCTCAAGCTCTCAAAAATTTATAAATGAGTTTTCCTGTTTTACTTTTTTTAAAGTGTGTTAGTTTCCCACTGTTCCAGCTGGCAATAATGTACAATGTAGTTATTTATTCAGGGTTTAATTCATAACAACATACTTACACTGTACTTGAGTGTTGTCATGCAAAGTGTCACTGCAATCATCATCACTACATGTACATGTACATGCATCTTCTACAGTGTACCCTGTTGTTCTGTTTTGTAATTAGAAAAAAATATTGTTAGAAGAATAATGTCAGTTGTTTCATTGTTTACGTGTAGATTACATGTAGTTTGATCAACTGAATTGTTGATAAAGTAAATTAAGGCTGATGTTTTTGAGGGCTAATACTGAAAAAATACCTTTTTTATTCTTTTATGGTAGCAATTTACTTTATCAACATGACTGACGACACTAACGTTTTGTTTCACTGCCCACAATTCACTATCACAGTTTCATTTGAAACCAACTGCTTTATATTCAATGTCAATCATAATTATACATGCAAGACATTAGACCAGTGCAAATTATGCTTCTGTGCATGTACATGTACTGTATTTACACAACACAGAGTCCTGCAACTCTTGCATAGTTTAAAGTCTGCTCTGGGTTAAAGGCCCAGTATCACCCATTCGGCTTTGCGGTCGTTTGTTTTTGTTTTCAAATGACGAGCTCGCTCGTGACTGGCTCTTTCGGGAATTTTCGACTGCGTTTAATTCAATCGTCGAGGCATTGGGCGCGCAATGCATTTTGGGTGATACTGGGCCTTTAAAAGGGAGTTGTGTGCTAATGAAACCATGACTAGGGAATCTATCCTCAAAGAGACAGGTGGAGTCCATAAGCAGAAGTTAGTAATATTGATGTCTATGATGCCCACATGCACTCTTACATGCACGAGAATGTTAGAAATCAAGAGGAATTCCCATGGTGATGCAATGCATTGTAACTTACAATACAGTGTAATCAGACTGGGGGTTAAACAAAATAAAGTTAATCAACAAGTTTCATTGCTGCAAGTACATGTATGCATGTACTGTACCTCTGGCACAGACCATTTTACATGCACATCTTTTTCATTACTTTATAGTACTGTAGTTTTGTCAGCTTTCTAAGTGATAGATAAAATATGAGCGGGAGATCTGTATGGGCGTTTACAATGGCAGGCTGAAGGCGAGCCATTGTAAACGCCCATACAGATCGGACGCGAATATTTTATCTGACTTATGAAATGAAACAATGAGTAGAGATCTGTATGAAAAGTTAATGCATACTAATTAGCTCAGCAGAGATCTGTATCAAAAGTTAATGCTACTGTTTAATAATTCATCAACTCAGTTGATCTGTATTGGGGTTTACAAACCTTCATTAAACATTCATTTCTTTTGTATTTTCCTTATGAATTATTAATGAATTTGATAAGAAATAAAGGAAATAATCACCATTTAGATTAAAAAAATATATATAAACTTTGACTACATACATCCCTGTACATGTATTTATAGACAACCGAGGCTGTGCTCTAAGAAAAATAGTTGGGAGCCCGAAATCTCCAAACACTTGAAATCTGGGGTACTCAGCATATACATGTAACTTTTTTGCAAAAACAAAGATTTCCTGGTCGCCCAAAGGTAAAATTTTGCAATGTTGGGCTGTGCTCTAGCAACACAGTGGCCCATAGCATGTCACTTTGACCTTGGGTGATCAGAATGTGCACAAACATGTAGCTTTTCACAAAACTTATAAGCTGGTACCAATAATGTAGGTAGATTTAGAGCACAGCCTTACAGCCTTGTAAGGCTGTACAGTCCATTGTAAAGTAAAAATACATGTAGTTATTTTTGTAATGATGCAATTTACCCACACAATGGCTACAACTGTACATGTATGCTGTGCTTAAAACTATCCTTGATTCTATTTTTGTTTTATCCTCTTAGCAAACATTACATGTATCCCACACAGACTAAAGAAAATAAATAATAAGTGAAGTGCAACAGCTACATGATCAATCAACATATGTACATGTACCTACAACAACAAATTAAAATTGCCTTCTTTTCTGGTGGGCCTTTCTCTTTACAAAGAGCTATCCAATACAATGTTTGTGAGCTACAGGTATGTGCATTATAATCACACTAAAATATACATGTACACTGAACTGACGACATTTACAAAACATGGACCACCCATGTGGACCCAGTCCATGGACCACCTGATGGACCACCCCTTATTTTTGTCAATTTTAATTTTCTTTTTCCAAATTTTTCTGTCAGTCTAAAGGATGGACTGTGGACTGAGGACAGGGTATAAAACACAGTCTTAAGTTGAAATAAATTATGGCATTCAACATCAGTATTTAACTTCCTACTATTTTACGCTTTTGCCAACATTGCATTTTATACAATGCATGCAGTCTGATTCTGGCTGGTACTGTTGGGGCAGGAGCATGTGAAGTTTTGTGCTCTCCCTTCAGATTTCATTTGACACATGTAGAACAAGAAGGACTGGGTCAAGTCCCACGCTACAGGGTGCTATTACACGTATTATGGGATGCAGACAATCCAATGTGCTTATCTTTTGGAACGTGGATAAAACAAAAGTCTAGTGGAGTATACAAGTGTAAACAAACACATGCCAAAGCCACCACACTGATTGTTTTCATTGTTTCTACATGTAGGTGCTTCATGGATACTCGCAGAGCAGTGTTTTCATTTTGAGTTCTTGGTGAGGGAAGGTGAGGCTCATTCAAACCTTAAACACTGCTCTGCGCAAGTATCCACAAAGCATCTACAGCTGTAGAAATAATAACAAACAAAACCAATCTTTATCTTGTTCCAACACTATTCATCAGTATGGTTGCTTGCACATGTGTTTATACTCCAGCAGGCCTACATGTACACTGTAATCAGTATTTTTTAACAGCACATGCACAACGAATCCAAAAGAAAAGCACATAGGATTGTCTGTATCCCATAATTGTTGTACAGTGTACCTTGGGACTTGGTCCAGTCCTTCTTGTTCTACTCGTGTCTTGACAGTGCTACTTGATGTTGAATGCCATTAACTTATTTAAACTGAAGACTGTGTTTTATACCCTGTCCCCAGTCCCCAGTCCATCCTTTATACTGACAGAGGTCCATGTTTTGTATACGTCCCTGAACTGACTATTGTCATTTTTGCCGGGTACTGATTAACTGAGCAATGTTCACCTTTTCCAAAGGTTTTACCTCCAACAATTAACAAGTCAATGGTCTTATGACCTACATGGACGGCCAAAGGCCCTAGCAAATAATAAGAAAATAATACTGTGCATGTACTTTATGTTAAAAATCAACATCACTTGAACAGAATTGCAAGATTGAAAGAAATATTAAAATTCAAGGTTTAGTTTCTTATAAGCTTATTTATTCAAATGAGCAGGCTGAAATTGGTTCTGTCCTGGTGTACCGATACACAAGGACAAAAACAAAAGACTAAACAAAACACAACGTGAAATCCCTTGTAAAGACTGTGAGCCCGTACAGTCACCAAGACAGAACCCTGAAATTCGCAGAAAATCTTCAGTACAGGAAGCCAAAAATAATATTTAAACTGGTTTACATTGTTAACGTGAGCTTACTTACTTTTGGGATCCCAAGGGCGGCAAGAATGAAGCGCTTGAATTGGTGTAGCATGAAAGAACTAGCCAACATGGCGATGAAATTAACTTGTCTTGACGATGCACGTAGGTTGGAAGCAATCGTATGCATGGCGATCGTTGATATGTTGTAAAAACATTGCATGTAGCTTATTAAGAAAACGTGGAACGAGAAAAAGGCTCAAACCACAAGTTGTCTTTTCAAATCAAGTGAAGTTTTGAGCGCTGAACAGTAACATCTCTAACATGGAAGTTCGTTGAAACAAGCGCCACGAACTGCCCGCCGGGAATGACTCTCTTGCAAATGATCAATTCGCACCCAAGACCTCTCGGCCGAGCGGCCCCCAGGGGAAAATTGCTTTGACGATTGCCTTTAATTTATTTACTTCTGATTCACCATTATTATTTTTCCAGCTCACAAACGGCTTTAAAATGCATTTCTTTTGAATCTCTCGTTCTTCGGAAATCATTCCTATTTCCGTTCCAGGTAAATTCAGGCTTTCTAAACACCTCTTTCAAGAGCTGTTCAGGAAAGGCTAAAATATTAAAATGCTGTGTCAGTTGTGTGCTCCTCATCGGTTTTCACTTGTTTGAGTTTTTTCATTGACGTGTGAAGTAAAGATTTGTGATCCAAATGGTACATGAGACAATATCTTATACAACAGTAATACCGCCGTTGAACTAAGCTGTCTTGTATTTTGAAATATATATTTTTTCTTTGAATGATACGTTTTTTCTCGCTCTCGCTCGCGACGGAAGCGGCAATCTCTTATGTGTGTGCTTTTGCTCACGTTTGAGTAGATGTCAGACTGTTACACTAAGATCACTCAAAATAAAGAGTTGTTTCAACTCACTTTATTGGGTTAACCCTATTCGGCCTGGGGTGGAGGGGGGGGGGGGGGGCACAAAGTGCCCGCGCTAACTTTGAACATTCATAACTTCCTTAATATGTATTCAAACGCCATCAAACTTTGTGACTTTTCCTAAAATTTATCTGGCAACAATTTCAATTTTTGATCACGTGACTTGATATTTCCATGGCAACAAGATTTCGACAGCCATGTTTTTTGAAATTTGCATATTTATACCTTTGAATGAAGAAAAACAATGTTTATTGGTATAACTTTTATATTTTTACGTCATTTATCGCTTATTTATTGGTTTTCATTAATTTTGGGTGAATTTGGACGGTTTTTAAGAGGTTTTAAAAAATTCAGAAATCCAAGATGGCGGATCCAAGATGGCGGCCGTACAACTAATTACCTAATAACTACGTCATATGACGTCATCGTTCCATTGTGCGGACCGCAAAGGAGACAGTTTTGGACGTACTATGTACCCTCTAGGTTTCATTGTCATAGCCTTAATGTTCTTGAAGTTACGAAGGGGGGTGGGGCACAATGTGCCCCCCCCCCAGGCTCAGAAACTCAAAAAAAAGCCCAGGCTGAATAGGGTTAAGAATGAACTCATATTTTGAATTTGAGTAAGTTTTTAATCGTATGTTTGAGTAAAAGGTGACTTTCACTTGATTTTCTCGGCAAAATAAGGGACTGTGCAATAATTATCAGAGGGGGAGGGGGGGGGGGTTGGAAAACCAGAGGGGGGTGGGGGCATAAAGTAAAATCAAGGCAAGGAAAGGTGGGACTCAAAGTAAAATAAGTCACTCAAGAGGAGGGGGGCTTAACATTTTGTTTTAAGTGTTAATAGTTCACACTGAAAGGCTTGATGATCTGTTCTGTGGCTGAACTGCAATTTCAATCTGTTGCAATAAGATTATCTATTCTTCTCCGTCTCTATAATATAGAGACGAATATTGTGATAAAGAGTTCCTGGCTTTTTAAATTTGAATTGTCCACAACATTTGAACAGTAGAATATAGTTATACGCCAGTGCAAATATTTTGCCTTGCATGGTGAAAATATTTTGCTCCAGTTCAAATATTTTGCACTGGTTCAAAATAAATTTGAACCACTGCAGACAAAATAATAATTGCACCAAAATCGGCATAATTTTACTACAACATAGATAATCATATTGCAACAGATTGAAGATGCACCTCAACCAGCATGGTCTTAAGATCAGTGGAGGTAAAGTGGCTCTGGTTGAACGAGTTCTCCAGTACGCTCGTGGTGATGATTCTTGCATCCCACGAGAAACCCAAGAGAACGTTAACGAGGAAATGAGTTCCAGTGCAAGCAACTCGGATTCGCAATCAAGTGATTCAGAAGTGGAATCGGATGGCTTTGTTGAACACTGCTTCGAGGTCGTGTTTGTTCCAGATACGGATGTCCAACAAGTTAACATGTAGCATTGCTGTATATCCACGTCTGGAACAAACATTACCTCGTAGCAATAACAGGTAGGTGTATATGAAGAAAATGTTGGGTAATTGTATATAAAAGGTGTGTGAAGAGGGAGGGGGGTCATACAAAATTTCTGACTGATCGGGGGGGGGGGGGCAATAACTAAATTCACTCCTTTAGAAGGGGGTATTACCTAAGATTTTCCTACTTGAAGCCCATTTTCCAACCCCCCCCCCCCCCCTTCTGATAATTATTGCACAGTCCCTAAGGAGTTGTTTCAACTCACTTATTTTGGGTTAAATATTTAAGTCAAATTTTAAGTTAAGTAACTCAAAATATCGAGTACAATGCCTACTTTACTAAAAAAATAGTCGGTTGTACTCATTTGCGTCAATTTACAGAGATTTTGTGATGCCCCGTTTGCGTCAATTTACAGAGATTTCATTATGCCCCGTTTGCGTCAATTTACAGAGATTTTATAGTGCCCCGTTTGCGTCAATTTACAGAGATTTCATAATGCCCCGTTTGCGTCAATTTACAGAGATTTTATAGTGCCCCGTTTGCGTCAATTTACAGAGATTTTATAATGCCCCATTTGCGTCAATTTACAGAGATTTTATAATGCCCTGTTTGCGTCAATTTACAGAGGTTCTATGATGCTCCGTTTGCGTCAATTTACAGAGATTTTATAATGCCCCGTTAGGTAGGTAAATTTTATTTATCGTACGCGGTGTCAATTCATAATACATGCTCTTCCGTCGAGCCTTAATCAGCAACAGATTAATTACGTAACTAAATTAAATTGTCTAACTAAATTCATTATCTATACGGGATTATACTAAAAAGTATAAAAAGTATCCTTTATTAACTATCATTAAATTAGATAAAAGGAAATGCATGATTTAAAAGAGCTAAGAGTGGGCTACATCTTAGCGCTCAAAGGCAAGCTGCTCCAGAGAACAGAACCGCGCTATTGCAAACTTCGTTTGCCTGCTTCAGTACTCGGTCTAGGAACGAAAAGGCTGTATTTTGAATTTCTTAGATTATGCGAGTGAACACTGGATATAGCTTTAAAAATACTATATAGACGATTCGGAGAAAGATTATGTTTGTTTGTGTCAATTTACAGAGTCTATAATTCCTCGTTTGTCATTAGATGTTCCCCTTGGGGACGACATTAATTTACAGAGATTTGGTAACTGAATTAAAATTAAAATTACGCAGTGCCATTTACAGACATTTTATATTAGAAGACTAGGCATTATAAAATCTTTGTAAATAGTAGATTTACAAACATTGTTGGTAGATTTTATAAAGTCTGTAAATTGTAAGTCTTTCCTCTCACTACAGCTCCTAGAATTTATAAACATTTTACAAACATTTTATAAAGAACAAGACAACAAAACTATATAAAATGTCTGTCAAACGAATTTACAGAGATTTTGTTTTCAACAGGTGAAAGTACCAAGTCTGTAAATTCAAGATTTATAGACATTTTATGAAGTCTGTAAATGGTCCAAATTTTCCAGTGAGAAGCCGAAGAAGACTGAAGCAAAACAACTCAAACGAACAAGCGATGATGCGGGAACGTAAGAAACACCTGTTTCAAGAATGCTTCAGGGCCTTTACCTTCAACGATCTTCCGTTTCTAACTTTGAAATTCTACGCTTGACTAAATTTGTAACTCCAAAATGGAAATTGTTGCGGGAAAATCGTGCGCTTCGAATTTCATTCCACTGCTCAGATCAGACGGTCGACGATAAAGCTGAATAAAGTAGGTCCCACAGCCGATAAAACGATGTCTCTGCTAATTTCCACATGAAATTTATATTATGGGGCTTTTTAATATTTGTTTATATTTTTACGGCCGTTTATAGAAGGGACATAATTGATCGTGCTGACTGATGCGGGTCATGGGGTCACCGCAGCGACTACAAATTCTCGCTCAAATATTAAGTATTTTTTCCCTGAACAAAATCCCTAAACGAAATACGAAAATAAAAACGAAATAACAAGTTCAGGGTATTCCCCGAGAATCTTATTCTGCTGATTCTACTTGGCAATAGCTATTGAAATTATCAAGTGCGCGGTTTTAAGACGGCTTATAATTTTTTTTTAGTCGTGACAAATAGCATTATGAAAAGATATATATCCATGCCCACGTCTGTGAAACCTGTTGAAGTTGTGTTTGTGGATAGCTTTGAAAAGATGTGAGATCTAGTCGCAAATGGGCATTTTGCAAAAACTTCCTAGCTTGCTGCAACAGCATGGTCCTAAATGAAAGATGAAAAAAGTTTCTTTTTATTTGACGCAGGATTTGAAGAACATTGTTTTCGAATAGCGAAACACCGACTGTTATGAATCAGCTCTAGTTCAGTGGTTGTAACTCCGCCGAGCCGAGATCGCGCGGCGGTTTCGCTTTACTATACAGAAAAATAGCCAAACAGACAGAACATAAATAGAACATAAATACACAATTACCTCAGGATATACACCAATGATATTTGTAGAAGAAATAAATATTTGCAATTATGTTATTCTGGCCGTGGAAATTACAACTATTAAATTGATACGTCGCCTGGCCGAACGTTTACCGTTTACTACAGCGGGTAAGCCGATGTCGATTTGCAAAAATTTGACCTTGAACATTTTGCATTTCGGTGTTATTTTCGAGGCCAAGAACGCCAAAGTTCAGCAGGAAAAGCGTACAAAAATGGTATTCATGAAAGAGCAATTTTGTTCTTGCGGTTGGCTGTAACTATCTTCGCCTTCTGATTGGATAATCGGCACGAAAGAATGCGAATTAATTAAAAGTGCTCTCACATGATTGGATAATCGGCACGAAAGAATGCGAATTAATTAAAAGTGGTCACACTTTTGGGCGCCGCACTGTAAAAGGCATCAAGGTGTTACTTTCGTTATCGAAAAAGCACGAGAGATTTTCAATGCCGACTCTTTTCCAACCAGGTAAAAAAAAACAGATAACTTGTTTACTCGAATAAACTGACTATTCCATATTATTTGATTTAGCACGTCACCTTTTGTTTTCGGATTAGTGCTATTAATTTTCTGCCAGTGGGAAATTATATCTCGATAGAATTTTGGTAAGTTTTCATTCAGGGGTAGATATTGAATGTCATAATTACACCGGAAAAGGAGATTGCCGCCAACGTTGGAAAGTAAGGATAGTGGGATAAATTTCCATGGTCTTTTATCGTTAGCACACAAGCGTTTTACCCAGACTATCTTTAACGCTTTATCAAATAGCGTAAAATCTAACATATTCAGTCCCCCCTCGTTCTTATTTTTAATTATAGTCGTTTTTTTGAGTTTTGGATTCTTGTACTTCCATATGTAATCAAAAATTATGTTATTTACTTCATCAGTAAACCCATTTGGAGTGTCTAACACGCTGCAGATAAAAGTTAGTTTGGATATTGCTAACGTTTTTACTATATTTACTCTTCCATATATAGATATGTCTCGAGATGACCAAATGTTGAGTATCTTTTTAATTTTAGGCAACTTTTCAAAGACGTTTTTTTTTTGTGGCGAGTTCTTCATCATATGAAAAATATACACCTAAGGCGTAGACAGACTCATCGCTTAATTTTAAATTTAGAATGGAATCCTTTCTCTGACGTAATGATCCCAGCCAAAGTATGATTTAGATTGATTTATTCGGAGACCAGAACAGTTTTCAAATTGTTGCAGCAGATCAAAGAGCCTATGTACAGACCGAATATCTTTAACAAAAACAGTTGTGTCATCGGCGTACTGGGTTATTTTTATAGAGTTATTTGGATCAATTTGAATACCTTCTATTTCCCTTGAGCGTTTAATTGTGTTGCTTAAAATTTCTACTCCAATAACAAACAAGATCCCAGATAGTGGGCAACCCTGCCTGACACCTCTGCTTAGATTAAAATGTTTGGTGGCAAAGCCATTGTTCAGGACACAACTTGATATGTTATTATACAAGACTGTGATCCACTGTCTTAATTGAGGACCAAAGTTAAAAACTTCAAGGCATTTTTGAAGATAGCTCCATTCAATAGAATCGAAAGCTTTTTCAAAATCAAGAAAGACCGCTACACCTGGAATGTTCTTCTTTTTAGTAAAGGATATCATGTCTGTTATGATTCTGATGCTCTCACCTATATATCTTCCCTTTACGTATCCTGTTTGATTCGAGCTAATAATCGTGGGTAACACACAACAGACTAATATCTGGGCAAGGAATTCGAATTCGAAAAAGAAAATAAAATAATATAAAATGGCTTTTCGATCGAGTGAATATTTACAAAGAAATGAATTAGTGCGCTTCCAGTTGGATGATGCAATCAGAGCACCAGCTAATGCTCAACACCAATCTAAAAATGGTTATAAATTCACAATTAATGATAGATCGGCATTTTACGATTGGTACAATGCTTATTTTGAAGTGCAATTTCAACTCCAGAAATTAGCAGATGGTGCTTGGTATGCAGCAGCCGATAGAATAACCGTTATAAACGGTGCTCATTCCCTGATTAAGCACATGATAATTAAATCTGCAGGAAAGATTGTTTATGATACTGATAATCTGCATAAAGTCTGTTTCGCTAAAAATTTGTTAGAATACTCCGATGACTTCAGCAGATCAGTAGCAAAGAACAGTTTCTGGTATTTGGATACTACTAATACAACAGCTGTTGGAAATACAGGGTTTGAAGCTCGCAGGGTACAATCTCAAGCGGTTCAAAACAATGGAAACGGTGGTGCAAAGAACATTAATACGATTATTCCCCTGAATCGTTTTTCCTTTTTCGAAGAGTTGGAAGATAAGATGCTTGTACCCATGCAACTTTAATTTGAGATAACACTTAATGATGATGGGGAATTAATTCATATGGCTAATGGCGTTGATGCTGGAAGAGTTGTTGTGAATAGGTTATTGCTTTGGGTTCCCAGACTGACACCCAAAGATTCTCTTTATGACAAATTTGTCAGCGCATTCCTGAAAGAAACGCAATGGAAATATTTAAGGGAAATGTATCAACAATCAGCTCCTACGCAGTCATCAGGATTCTTCCAGATTTCTGCAAGTATTGATAATGTTAAACATATTTTCATTTATTTGAAAAGAACAGCCCCACCCAATGATGATCCTGCAGAAGATAGCCCTTATCTTATGGATACTTTCAAGCTGAATGAGGCAGATGCAAACTCATCCTTGTTGAACTGTCGATTGGAATATGGAAACGGGGTTTTCTACCCGGAAACAGAGTATGACAGTGAATCAAAAGTAAGAATATTCCAAGATGTCATGTCTTATGCAATGAGGAAAAATGACTATAACACTGGAACACAACTGAATCTGGCTAATTTCAATTCTCTTTATAGATTGATTTATTTCGATCTGACTTATCAAACTGAAAAACCGACAAGAGATCCCAAGCAGTTGATATTCAGATATCGATTAAACGCAGATGCAGCCGCCAACTTTAATGTACGTACATGCGATAGTTATCTATGAAGAAGCGGTGAAAATTGATAAAATTGGAAATGAATTGGTTATTGTATAATTTAAAAAACATATGTTATCATTTAAAATGACAACAAATCATCCATATAAAGTAAATTTATCCGAAGGGCAAAAAGGAAAGCTTGCAAGAGCATATAAAACAAACAGCCCTATCACGCTTAGATTAAATTCAAATCAAACAAAAGGAAATGATGAATTGATGCTTTCGTCCAATCAAATTAAAAGACTCAACAAAGCGGCATCCCTTGGAAATGGAGTTGAGATTAAAATATCTAAAACACAAATAAGAAAGGTGATGAGGCAAGGCGGTAGTTTATTTTCTGCTGTTATTCCGTTAGTGAAAACATTAGGGCCCACCCTGGCTAAAACACTTGGATTATCAGCGCTTGCTGGTTTAGCGAGTAAAGGAGCAAGTCAAGTCGTTAAAAAGATAAGTGGGAGCGGGCAAACCGGGGGATTTCTCATCCCGCAAGATAAAATTCAGAAACTGATTGCCTATAAACATTTGCTGACAAATAAACAAAAACAAGAGATTTTGAATGCCCTTCAATCAGGAGGCAGATTAGCGATAACTCCAACACCAAAACAATCAAGTGGAGCATTGGGTACTATATTAGCAAGTATTGGTATTCCTCTGGCTCTTGACATGGTTAAAAACATGTTTGGAAAAGGAAAAGGCCGCGGGGCACCACGTGTAGGCCGGCCAAAAGGAAAGGGCGCGCCAAGATTGGGGGCCCCTTGGGAACCGCCACCCCCATTTATTGGCAACTGGGGACGAAACACTGTTGGGATGGGCAGAAAAAAAAATCAAAAAAAAGGAGCGAAGCGACCGCGCCAGCGAGGAAAGGGGCTTCTGTTAGGACCAAACAGTCCACTCAACAGCATTACACTTCTCGGAGCCATATTCTGAGGCCCAAATTCAAAAACAAACAGCTGAGTAATATTGATCTGTTGAACTGGATAACATATCTTAGAATTCCAAATTTCAAAGGGATATATGCAAGAGATGAATTTATGGCAAGCAAACATAGCCCATGCATCTTGAATCTTGATTCGCTTAAAAATGCAGGAACTCATTGGGTTTGTTGCGCTCCTTCACATGATAGGAAATTTATATGGTATTTCCATAGTTTTGGGATGGGTTATCCCCAAGAATTTACAAGTGATGGGAAATTCATACTTTACAACACAACTCAGTATCAAAACATAAACAGTGACCTTTGCTGGTATTATTGCCTTTATTTCCTTCATCAATGGTCACTCGGAAAAGATTATTATGATATTTTGAAGCCTTTGAGTCCAACTGATGCCATGTTCAATGAGAAATTCATAAAAGAATATTTCGATTAAAAATGGAATCATATTGCATTAAAGAGAAACGAAAAACTGGCGGCGTGGAGCCAACCGGTTATATGACTGCCAAAAATGGAAAGTCTATGTGGTTTTGCCATTGCGCTTCGTGCGGAATAAAAAAGACAAGATTTGTTAAGGCGGGAAACTGACGCGGCCTCCGCGTGGCGGGGGCTACA
This sequence comes from Cladopsammia gracilis, assembly GCA_022457155.1. Classification (NCBI taxonomy): domain Eukaryota; kingdom Metazoa; phylum Cnidaria; class Anthozoa; order Scleractinia; family Dendrophylliidae; genus Cladopsammia; species Cladopsammia gracilis. The sequence goes on along the minus strand of JAJGOT010000252.1, from coordinate 1,000,772 downwards.
GCGGAGCTGGTTTTTTCGATATAGCCGACAGCCATTCACTCGGCGAAATGGCTTTAAAAGGAAGTGTTAAAGGATTATATAATCTTGGCCGTATTGGATTAAGTAAAGCGGTTAAATCAGATTTTGCCAAACAAAAGATTAAAAATACTGTGAGCAAATATCTTGATCAAGGTTTGGATGCATTCACCAAAGATCTTTCAAAGAAATTAGATCCCTTATCCGGTCGCGGGGTTGACGTTCATAAATTAATTGGGAAACTGCCAAGACCAAAGAAACGTTTCACCCTCCCAGGGCATAATTATACAGGCCCTTATAACCCACTCGATAAACAAGTCAGACTTGATGAAAACACTGGAGAAATCCTCGAAATTTATCAGCAACCCACGGGAAAAACCGATGCAGTTGCTATGCAGCATGATGTGGATTATTCAGTCTGCGCAAAGAAAGCGGATCCACGTAAATGTAAAAACAAAGCCGACAGGAAAATGGTTGCCGCGTTGGACTCGATTCCATGGAACCAGCGACAGTGGGGTCATGCTTTAGCTAGAAATGTAATCGATGGAAAACAAAAACTTGGGCTTGGGGCACCAAAAAACGGCAGAAGGTTTCGAGTATAGATTGGGCTCGAAACCTAAGCGATGAATTACATAAACCAATCATACGGCGCTTTCCAAAACGAAGAGTCATTGCCTATGGAGTTGACAACATCTGGGCGGCAGATTTAGTCGAGATGGGGAAATATTCTAAGTGGAATAAAGGCATCAAATATCTCCTGATGGTGATCGATGTTTTCTCAAAATATGGTTGGATTCGACCCTTATAAAAAAAAAGGACAATCAGTTACTGATGCCTTTAAAGATATATTTAGCGCAAAGCGAAAACCGAAAATGTTATGGACTGATAAGGGAAGTGAGCTTTTCAACAGAACAATGAAAGATCTGCTTGATAAGAATGAGATAACTTTATATACAGCGGAAAATGAAGAAAAATCATCTGTTGCCGAACGTTGGAACAAGACGATGAAGGAAAAACTCTTTAAGATGTTTAGCGCTAACAATAATACAGTGTATTTCGATAAACTAGACAAGTTAGTGGATCAATATAATCATCGTTTTCATTCGAGCATTTGAATGAGTCCCGCAGAGGCGAGCAAACAGAAAAAATAAGAAAAAGGTTTTTGCTAATTTATATGGAGACCTGATTTATGCCAAACGCAACCCGGCAAAATTCAAGGTTGGCGACAGAGTTAGAATATCAAAATATAAACGAAAGATATTCGACAAAGGTTTCACGCCGAACTGGACAGAAGAGATATTTGTGATTGACAAAATATTGAACACAAATCCTGTAACGTATAGATTAGTCGATCTGTTGGGAGAAAAAATAAATAGATCGTTTTATGAAGCAGAATTACAGCCTACTACGCAGGATGTTTTCCGCATTGAAAAGGTTATTCGCCGTGACCAGAAGTAAAAGAGAGCATTCGTTAAATGGAAAGGATATTCTGACAAATTCAATTCATGGATACCGCTGAGTGATGCGGAAAAACTATCTTAGCCTTCCCCCATCGGCAGTAGATATAAAACGATGATTCTGTGCCAAAAGACAAAAACCCAAAGCCCCCTGCAATAAAAAATCCAGGAGTAAACTCATAGAAAGCGAACCCCTTAGAACTAACCATAGCCGACTCAGTGAAACCCCTGAATTCAAATTCGGCTTCGCCGCCAGCTCCGCTGGATAACGCAAAGCTAGAAACAAGGCGCCAGCAAAGACTAGCTAAATTTCAGGGGAATAATCAAATGACTCACAAAAGTGTCATTTATGTGGTTTTCTGGGACCCGCTAGATTTCAAGGGAATAAAATGACACTTTTTGTGTTATTTATGTGGTTTTCTGGGAACCGCTAATTTTTTAACGATAGATGATGTTATTTTCATTTGATTTTCATTTTGAAATAACATTTTAGCTATAAATTTAGCGGTAGGTAATTTTTTTATGATTTTGAGCAGTAAATTTAGCGGATGGGGAAGTTGTTTTTGAGGTTTTCTCGGAATTTCTTAGGGCAGGGGGCTTTGGGTTTTTGTCTTTTGGCGCAGAATCATCGTTTTATATCTACTGGAGTGCACAACATCGTCGCGAATCCTCACGTCCACGCAATTTTATGCAAACAGATTTGGCGCCTTCAGCCACGTTTGCCGCGAATAATTAACATTGTTTGATTGGTCACCGTAATTATATGCCTGTGAGAAAGTTTGATTGTTGTCTGTCAATTTTGGGTGGTTCGATACAGTTTTCTGGAGACCATACCCACATTTTTCAATCGGTTTTTAAGCGGTCTTCTTCAAGTTAGATCAACGTGAAATTTTCACCACTAACTCGTTTTGAATTGACGTTTGGCAAGATATATTGTCTTGTAAAATCGATATTACCATGACGATGATAAACAAGAAACTTAGAAATCAGTAAAAGTGAAATTTAGCGCGTTTAAGATTTCGCTTTGAAAATCCCACATAGACATCTTAAAATATGGTATATGGCATATATATTTTGCAAGAATAAAAAAATTCTGTATGTTTGAATTCAAATAAATTGCAAAAATATTTCAAACCTTACTATTTGTGTACTGGTAATAAATTAGCCTGTTCCAGGCTCCGAGATAGTGGGGAACGCGCGAATTAAAAAAAAAGAGAAAAAAAAAAAAAAACACGGGAGAACTGAGAGAGGGAGGTCGGCGGAGCCTGTAAACATTTCTTTACCGACGCTCTTCCGCCCTCTTTTGCCAAGTTTTGCGATAATCCAATTTTCTGTCGTCAAAATGTTAAAATGCCAATTAACAGAAATAGTTCTCGAATTTCTCGCGCGAGTATTTCGCGCAAAAGCACGTGCAAGAACGTTAGGAAATCCGCATGCATTGCAAGACGCGTACGCCGACGAAAATAATTCAACTTCAACTTCAACTTTATTACTTCCATCACTACTTAATACAATAAATAATATAAATATTCTCAATAACAAGCTTTAAAATCAAAAGTGACGAAGAGTCTATAGAAAAGCAGAAATGCTTGAAGTAATAGACCCCCTTCAACGGTCATTACATAACATAACTTTAGGTTGATGCTTGTTTTACAATTAAATTGAAGATAACAATAATGATAAACATTGTAGAAGCAATACTGTACTGGAATCTCGAAGTCCACCCTTCAAAGTGCTGCAGATGTTGTAGGAAAAACGTAGCATGTAGAGGAACCAAGGTGCTAAGAATTTCTTTGTTCAGTGTAATGAGAAATAAGGAATTGCTGGCGTTTTCTCGAACTGAGATGCTGGAGATTCAAATATTTCAAACCGGATGCAACAATTGACGCCATACGTCTGACAATGAAGGTACATGTACTGCCTAGCTCCGAGAAACACGTCAATTTAAACGCAGAATAAACTCTGAGGAACTAAAAACAAGTGCAAGATGCCACTATTCCAACATAGACCGTGACTATCGTATAAGACTTCAAGGATCTTAGACTCTTTTAGCCGTGACGAAGAAACACTATCTCGCAAGTTATGCTAACCGCAGACTTGCGCTCATATTAAATCACGGACTGAGAAATCAACTGATCCTAAGTATATTATTCTAAAGCTGGGCTAAAACGCTTTTAGCGACGAGCAGGATTTGTATTAGGCCTGTCACCTTTCATAAAAACCGAACAGTTTTTCAGTTGTTCGACTTGATCTCGCATCACTGAAACCAATGGAGAAACGACTATTATCGTCGATTTCTCTGCCAGAGCTGCTTTCGCCAGGCGTAGAAAGAGCTGAAACATCAAGCTTTTCCCGAAACCGGTCGGCAGAAATCGCGAAGACATCTTTACCATGCGCCAAGTTTACAAGACATTCTTGTTTCCCGTTCCTGAGCGCTTCGTCCAAAATATTACATAACTTTGATTCCTCTTCCTCACGCTCGAGGATCACGTACGCCATCGTTACGATTGACAAGTATAATGTGCATAGCGAGGTGTTGACATTACCTGTCAAAACGGACCAATCAGAGGGTATACCAGGAGCTGGTATACCGGAAAGAGCTTTTTAAAGAAATGTTTACAGGCTCCGCCAACCACCCTCTCCCCAGTTCCCCCGCGATTTTTTTTTCCTTTTTTTACTTCGCGCGTTCCCCACTATCTCGGAGCCTGGAACAGGCTAACGCCAAGTTGAAACTCGTCGTCGCTTCTGTACGCATTGCGTACCTATTTTTCCTTTTATTGTGACTAATATTCATTATTTCTGGGTTTATAGAGAATAAAAACAATGAATACGTAGTCAAACGTCCTTTTAACATTCGTCAGCTAGTATTATTTTGAATATATCATCAGAAAGTGTACAATGTTATAGAATCTTCCCGAAATGGGATTCTCTTGAAGAGCGTCCACAATTTGTTTGAAAATTTTGCCCAAATCATCTAATTCTATTATCGTATGTTTAATTGCCTTTTTCAATGAATACGACTTGCTGCCTTCATCATAAAATTGCGTAATCATCAAATAGGGCTTTTCCTTTACGCAAACACCCAAAAGAAATGGCAAATTCGGATGGTGTTGTCGCTGAAGCTCTGAAAGTACTCCTGCCTCTTTCTTCACTTCGTACAAATCGTTCCGTTTCAACTCTTTAACGGCAACACGACATGAACTGCAATTATAGTGCATAAGGCGTGTTGCGCCGTACGTTCCCTCCCCCAGCACGATGTCTTTAAAATCGCTTGGACGAGATAACAGCGAACGGTTCAATTCTGGCACTGTTGAGCTTGGCTGATGGTTGGCCGTTTGCCTACCTTTTCGAATCCGAAAAGGAAAAGTCAGTTTGAGATATGGAAACGAGTGTTTACCTAGCACTAGTAGTAGCGATGAAGAAGGGGATGAAGATGGCATGTTGCCTTCCGTTTTGGAGTAGCGCTTTGAAGGACAAGTACCCGTGAATGAATGGTGAGAGCTAGTCGATATTTCTTTTCGTTTCTTTAATAAATAGAGACTGAGATAAGTGATTTCTTTCGATAGGTTTACGTGTGGAAATTGCCGAGTTGAGCAATTGGTTGGTGCGCGAGAATTTCGCTGCTGTTTTGAAATCATCCAGGCGAGCGGAAAATTTACATTTGAAGGTCTCGACGTACAGTGCATCATAAACCATCCTGACTTTTCGGCTCTAACAAACCGGACTGTACTTAATAAGGTCGGTCCGCTTCTAAGGGATAAAGATGGAAGGCACTATCGACTTAGAAATAACCAGGAAAACAAGTGAGTTCTTGTGGAGGCGACAGTTCGGTAAAAATGATTTATAAAATCTTTGCAAAATCTTATTATGTACAGGGTTCAGATGAAAGAAATCTTTTTGTGACTTTAACTGCGACTTATAATCAGTCTTCCACCAGACACATTGTAGTTGTGATCTCGATTGTGGTAATTCAAAACAATGCAAACAATATTTTGATAGGCCACCAAACATGTTTTACGTGGAACTGAGTTCGCTTATTTTAGCAGACTTTACCCAGTTAACGTTTTTTATTCGTTTGCATTGAAGTAATGAACGATTATCCTTTGATAGTAATCTGCAGGAAAGTAAGCGGGGGGCAGTAGGAATCCTACAAGATTAAACCAATCAAATCACTGATCTCTTTCTACGTCACACATGTCACTTTGCTCACATGTCCGTGGACCATTTTGTTGACCATTTTGTTGACAAGCGAGAAAGCGAGGATATGCCAGCCGATAAAAAACAAAGGTTGTAGTTCCAACTTACTTCTCTACGGTACATTCAGAGCTGTGGAACGAGGGGGATATAGGGAGCCTCTTTTCTTCCCATCTTGCTGCGGGCGCAAGGCTTGCAGCAGAAAACAAAAGCCAAGACTTACGAGATCCGACTCATGTCGTTGGAAGAGTTTGCACAAAAAAAAAATGGCGATAGCGCCGTGTTGTTTGGTCCCAACAAAAAACCCGTTTGGCGGCAACAATCCAGACTTATATCAGCTATATGCGTAAGTTTGTCTTCAAATGTTTGTTATTTATTGCACGTTGGCCCTTGTAAGATGAGTGAGAATTGCTGAGCCAAGCGGTCAATGATGATATGTACAGCTTGCCGCTATAATTATATTAGAACTCGCTTGTTCTGTTTACAGGAAGCTCAGCAAGATAGCACAAAAAATCGTGAAATATTTTTTAAACAGAGGCGTCATTTTAAGTTTTGTGTACCGAAACTACCGAACGACACAGCCCAATGAGCCAATTATTATAAAGCTGTAGAAAGCTGTAGCTTTATAGCTTTAAAAGTTTGAACAGCTTAGACGATTTAGCTAAAGCTTGATTGGACAGAAAAGAACGGAGTAATCGATTCATTAATGCTCCACCGAATGATTCAGCAGATTTTCACACCTTCGTGTCAAAAAATCGTTGGCATTTTTTAAAGCTTATGCAAATGGCCATGCAGTGCTTTGCAGAAAATTTTTATGGTATTGTCACAGATAAAAATGTCATCTGCATTTTAAATAACCTTAATGGGAGACTTAATTTGTTGTGTATCTATTAGTTTTTGGTTTTGTTCTCAATTAATCAAGGAATTAAGAACTGCTCTATCTGTGTTGCTGTAAGTGATACAAATGCTGTATGAGCAACCTCGTTCCCAGGGTCTCTCATCCCTGCCCAAAGGAGCGAGAGAAGAGAGACTGGTCAACTCTGGACGTGTGCGTCCCAAAATCTTGGATATAACGAATAAAAGATTTGAGGGAGGGGTGGCAAAGTGTGAAATTTGTTCCCTCTAGCAGAGCATTGCAAATCAAAACAAATCCAAAAAGCATTTACCAGCTTGCGATAAAGTGAAGTGGTGGTCATCTGCAGACTTCAAAACATATCCGCATCGACTGGTTTTGAGAGTGCAAGTTGCTTTAGGATCAGTAAATTAACGGTTGTGGAATTGTCATGGCACTTACAGGTAAAGATTTGCCTCAGTATTAAAAGCTGTTTTGGCCGGACTCGCTACACAATGAATGAATGCAGTCCAATTTTATTACTTGACACCGCCCCTAAGCTCGTTCTTGGCAAAAAAGGCTTTTGATTAATGGTATTGTTCTCAAAAGAGTTGGTATTTTCCTTCATGCATACAGAGAACAGCCTGATCCTCTTAACTGCAGATATTTATATTTAAATCATATTGTTATAGCATTTCAGATTGGTGGAAATCCAGCACTCTGTAAATGGACTGCTCAATAAAAACAAGTCCGTTTAACATTGGGTTTTTGCGCTGAATATGCAAGAAGTTAGGATGATAATAGGGGTTCCCAGCATGCAGTGCGGTGGTGATGTTGAAAATCCAGGCAAGGTCAGTATGTCCACTAGAACGGGAGGCTGTAGCTCGGCCCGAGCAGCGAATAAGAGCAAAAAATTCACTGCTAAGCTACAGGACTAGGACTGAATTTTGCTGTGAATGTGGACTTTTGGGTTTGCCACAATGATTTGAATAAGAAAAACTTAAGGCAAAAATGTGATTTTTGTTGTTTTTCTACGACGTTAAAAATGATCATAATTTGTTATTGTCCAAATTCAAACGATGATATTCCGCAAAAATCGCTGACTTTTTTGTGTTTATTGGGTATCTTAATTTGAGAAACTTTCTAGTCAATGCTCACAACTGCTAGTTAAGGCAATGTTCGCATGATAGAGAAAGTTGTAATTTTTTAAAGCAGTGTAGTCTTGTACGGGCGGTTCAGGTGTCAATGGGTTAAGGTTACGGTGTACCTTCGGGGGTGTCTCCAGTATAACAGCTCTAGCGTCTTAAGATTACACTTAATATACCTAAACCCAGATATCAAATTAAAGCTTATAGAGCTGGCTATCTAAATATGGAAACCATTTGGTGATAAAATGAATTGTCGAATTTTTACGACGTCTAAATTCGAACGTTCGAATCAGCTTTAAAACGCTATAACTCAAAGCGATTATTGTATTTTGCTAATTTGATTTGTTCTCGGATTTCCGGACACGAAGCGCTAAAAAAACGTGTCGGCGATTTCCCATATTCAATTGCAGTGAAAAGTTGCAGAATATTTTCGAAAAAGGGAGAAAAAAAATTGGAATGATCGCACGGAAATTGCTCTTGACGAAAAAGTTTTCGGAATTAAGAAATTCGCCGACACGTTTTTGTTGACTATATGTTAGCCTAGCTTCTGTCCAAATTTGAGGAAAATCGAACAAATTTCCTTTGAGTTGTAACTCTTTAAAGTGTCCCCAACAAGCGAAAAATTAACTTTGAGAAAACAGCGCTTAAAAAAACATATCGCTTCATAAACAAACTCCGCCCACAAAAGTTATACCGTCGTTTCTCCGTCAATTTTCACTATTTTTCGATAATTTTTTTTGGATGAAAGTTCATTTATTTTGACGCCAAAAAAAAAATAATTCAATAAATTTTTGATCTGAAGGTACACTGTAACCTTAAGCAAAACCTACAAACTGGAACAAAAGTAATATTAGAAAAGTGGACTTGTTTGTTCATATTCAGCACATTTTTCATTTCCGTTTTGAAATATTTCCACTAAAAAAAGCACTTCTCAAGTGTCAGTTAATGTTTTCATAGTGTCTGTTGTCCGTCTTAGAGAGGTGTCCGTCTTAAAGAATTTACAGTTACAGTAAAATGACTGAAAAACAGTAGGGACCAACACCAGATGTCTGTCTTATAAGAGGTGTTAAGAGAGAGTTGACTGTACATGGCTAGAGGTTATGCTGTTAGTGTTTTTGCAGTCACAGAGTTTAGACAGACACTGAGTTTACAGCAAATTTATTTCTCAAGTATTCTGCCTTAAAAAGAGAACCTTACTAGGAAGAAGTGCCATAATCAAAAGCTTGAAAACATGGGGAAATCCAAATGTGAATCTGTGACAGTGGAGGCTTGTTTGACTTTGATTACTTTCCAGGCTTTTTTTAAAACTATTACTTTAACTATGCAATTTTTGCCATTGTGCACTTGTGTCATAACAATGCGACTTGACCAAAGCCATTGTGTTTTGATTACTTTGTGCTGGCTTACTTTGTGCTAGCTCCTATGCAGATCTTCTTGCTCATGCAGTCTTGACTTACCGGTAAATTTGCAAGCTAGTTGACTTTTTACCTTTTACTTTTGTTTTTTGTAATTTTTATCAGAGGTTAAGATTTTTGCTTATTTTTTTGTCAACTATGTATGGGCTGTGTATGGTGTGTGGCTGTCTATGCCTGTGTAGGGTTATGTATGCCTGTGTAGGCTGTGTAGGGCTGTGTATGTATGCCTGTGCAGCGGCAGCAGAGCGAAATAAAAAGTGGGGGGGGGGGTGGGGCTAAAAACAAAATTGGACATTCCATTTTTAGTTGGGGATGGGGGTTAGTAGAGTTAGAAGGTAGTTTAGCTGAAACTAGTATGTCACAGAGGTTAGGGCAGCGTCTGAAATGTTTAAAAGCTTTAGTACAAAGTTCAAAAGGGAGTAGTAAATTATGTTTTTTGATGATGTTAGAGATGCAAGGAAGTGAAGGATTGAAAGTCATAACAAGGTATTTTCACTTGTTAAAACAATCAGATTTCACTAGTTTGATCCAATGTATACCAGCAGGATTGTCGTCCACCGTTTCTTGCTTGAGCTTAACATTTTGGACTCCTGGGATGCAATCTTCAATGGTGCCAACAACAAAAACTACATACAGTAGGATGGCCTTCCATAGGTGAGGGGGGGGGGGGGGGGGGGAGTGCGGATAAAAAATGAAATGTCCCAATCCAACCGACTACGTATGTTGTTTCTTGTTTTAAACACCTTTCTTTGTTCGTTTGCGCTTGCTAACGTCTTGGCGATCACAACAGAGTCAACTGTGTCAGCCAAAGTTTTATGACAGTGAACAAGGATGCAGCTGTTTAACCGATTCTGCTTCATAAATTTGTGTGGGGGGGGGGGGGGGGGGGGGGGAGGCTTCTGCCGACTATACTGTGTAGGGTTGTGTATGCCTGTGTAGGGCTAAGTAGGGCTATGTAAGCCTGTGTAGGGCTATGTAGCGCTGTGAAAGGAATTGCAGGGCTATTTAATGTATACGGCTAGAGCACAATCAGGGTGGCAAAGTTCAAAGAGACTATGTTACGATGAGAAAAATATGTGTTAGACATCTTTTGTTGCAGTTTTTTCTGTTAATATTGAAAACTCATATATGGCTACCTTTTTAACCACAAAACTACCACCAGCATTCTGATTCCAGAATTTTAGTAGCCTCGTTGAAGGGCTAAAAAGGGCCATATTTGAGCGTTATGCAGGGTCACTTGAAATTTATCACTTTTCATTTCTGTGTGGATCGGAATAGGCTTGTTGGAAATCAAATATAGACTGGTCAATGTATCAGTTACATAAAATAAAAAAAGTTGATGCGTTCTGCAATTTGTTGTTGACAAGGCACACAAATTGGTTAAAGGTGTTGACGTTATGCAAATAAGGTTTTTAAAACAATGTACTTTATGTTGCAGTTTTGTAGCAGAAAACAGTTGGTTTTCCGGATAATCTGGGAGAGTTGGCATACACATGTAAGTGAGTTAGAGTCTGGAACTTTCAATGTATCACATTTTTAATCAACTCATTTGCCCCTTGGTTTGGCAAAACTGTACTTGTAACAGTACTACAAAGGGCTCTAGATCTTAAGCAAAAGTTTGTTACAGTTGTTATTACTGTCAGTAATTGCATGCATCGCATTCTAGAATTATAATGAATAAGAATTATTTTTTATCTTTGGAAAAAAAGTTGTAACTTTAGCACTGTCACACTCAACTGATTGTGTTGTAGTGTCCGTACCCCCTCCCCTGACAGATTGGTTGGGAATGATTTTTTTAAGTGACTTGTTATCATAATAAACCAGAAGATACATGTATGTTTCACATGTCTTTACCAACAGTCTCTGTAGATTTTACAAAGTAAATAGAGTATATAGAAAGCTTTGTTATACCAAACAATGTATATTTTCTATAGATACGGTGTTTTGTTTGTATAGCTAATGTGATATTATAAACTAATTTCGATTTTTTAGGCGTCAATACTGCATTATATTGACGGCTAGTTGGAAGAAATATATATATTCAACGCCGTCAATATAATGCAGTATTGACGCGTCAAAATCGAAATTAGTTTTATATCACGATTTAACTATTTTTCGGGTAAAAAGAAAGCAAAACTGAAGATAACTTGTGCTGATCAAAGCTGAAATTGTTACTAGTAGCGAGCTGACGTATACGACGTTTTGTACGCGTTATCATATTTTTGTTTTGCGAAAAAGTTTCAAAAACACGGACTTTTCACGCTATAAATTGCTCATTGAAATAGAACGAATTTGTTAGAACATCAAAAGCAGACAAAAGTATCTGAGAATCGTGATACCATGATATATTTCTTTCATAATGGGAATTATCTTTGAAAAGAAAAAAGCATTTGTTGATGTGACTGTATGCATTTCATTTTTCTTCAATGTTTTTAATGTACTCATTTCCATAATGTAGTGTCCATACCCCTATAATTGTATTCAATAAATTGTGCAGTATCTCAAAAAGCACAAGTGAATGTGCAAAGATATTTTATGTCATTATCTGTGAGACATTGGTTTTTCAAAACCTGCAGAAAGAAACAAAGTAGGAAGAACTTGATTTCTGGGACTCAGTGGACCCAACTTTGCCACCCTGATTGTGCTCTAGCCGACAGCAAACCACTACATGATTGTAACACTAACGTACCTACCAGTACACTATGTTCCCATACACCACGTAACTACCCTTGTTCAGGTCGTTGGCGCTGATCAGGAGTATTGCAGTCGCATATTCTTATGACCAATCTGCTTTGTAATGGCATCGAAATCATGCTCTGAATGTACAGTCAAAGCACTAGTGGGCCAGAATTTTTTTCAGGTGAAGTTAGTCAAATTCCTTAGGGTTAGTGCAAATTCAACAAGGGTTTGTGATTCATATTATTCCTTGTACGATAAAATGAGGCAAAGCTGAGCGAGAAAAATAAAAAAGGCCTGAAATTCAACATAGGTTGGTTATGCTCTTAGCCCTTCAATTTGCCCAGTGCCAGCTGCCCGTAATGAAACCCCTGCCTAACAGTAGTTTGGAAAAACATCTGGAACACATTTACACATAACCATGGGCAACATTTTTTCAAAGATACTTATTGGAAATTTGATGGAATAGATAATTAATTCACCTAGCACAAACAGCACAAAAATTATTGTATACTTTTTGTATATGTTGTGGGTTAAAATTTGCCTTGGTTCAAAATTTATTTTCCTTTGTTTAAAACACATTATCATACATTATCATGCATTTTCATACTCAAAAACAAAGGAAAAGTAAATTTTGAACCAAGGCAAATTTTGACCCACAACATATACATTAATGGGCAATTGAAGGGGTGAGTGGAATAAAGCCCTAAGTGACATGTGATCAACTGCTAGATTCGCCTTCCAGTTTGTGTTGTATATGCTCATGTAACAAAGGGAGAATTTGGTTTCAGATCAGGCGTCACTTAGGGCCTTATTCCAGTTTGGGATAAGGCCCTAAGTGACTCCTGATATATAGCCAAATTCTTCTTTTGTTAGTATGAGCATATACAAGACAAACTGGAAGGAGAGGCTAGCAGTTGATCAGAATTCACTTTGGGCTTTATTCCACTCACCCCTTCAATTGCACTTCCATTTTGGAAAGGGAATAAACCCATAACACTTTCTCTTTGGGCCAACCCTTTAAACCAAGAGCTGTGCCCAGTTACTGCCTTTTTATGTGGTTACTAATAACAGGTTTGTTGATTGTTTTTGTCATAGTTTAGTTTAATTTACAGTTCTGGTCAATTTATAATATTTTATTTATTGGCAAACCTGTATGTGAAACATTTGGTGTGACTAGATATAATTCTTATTTAGTAGGCAGTATAGTGATCAGTAAGAAAATAAATTAAATGGCAGCTTTAGTCATTAAATTGTGATGGTGTAATGTACTACCATAAAAAATAACGGTGCTTGTTGCCCTGCAAAATCAAAAATGTTTCCTTGGAGATGTCCTTTTTTATTACATTATTACCTTAGTAAGCATTAAGGTGATACCATCAAAAAAGAAGTTGTAATGAAAATTTTCTAAAACTTTGCAGTTATTTATTACAGCCTAGGAACATCAGAAAAATACAATTAAAAGAGGGGGTCACCATGCCCATTTTCAAATTAAAGTGCTGTAATATATAACGGATTTGCTAGCTTGTGTCGGCAATATTGAAATTCCTAGCCTTGAACGAGAGGCAACCATTATTTCCAGAAAGTAATTATTAGCAATGAAATATTAGTGTTATTGTTATGATAGCAGAACAAGTTACCGAAAAAGAGAAACTAATGAAATGATACTGCAATTTCAACATCTGCACACTCCCAGTGAAATGCAAAAAAACTAGATTGTTAAATTGATTTCATGAGAATATTTCAAAATGTACTAATGAAAACTTCTTCAAATATGGATATAAAATGGAGAGTAGCATTTTCTTCACATAAAAAGATAGGCCACCATGCTCATTTTGAAGAAAACTTCCACTTATTTACTAAGGTAACTACAGTAAATACCCAAAGGAAACTATCTTGCATCAGAGTGCATGTGCATCCATGCATGTGCAAATGGCACAATTTATTATGCGCAGTAGTGATGCGCAATGCAATACTAGGGAATCACCTTAACTGCTTTGTTATTTCACCTACAGGAATCAAAAAAGGTAAAAAAAAACTATAACCCTTTCTAACTGTGCTCGTGGTGTCGCATACAGGAAAACCTTTTTGGAGGAAAATGTGCTCCTTGTATGGTACATGTAATAAAGAATAGAAAACATTTAGAGATGTTGCTGCAACTATAATAAAAAATATATATTATGGTAAAATGTTGTGCCAAACTCACATTTCATCACATGGGTCTTAGATATGGGCATAAAGGATGTAAGATAGAGGGTATCTGGGGATGCAAGGTTATTAGGGCATCAAAATTAATTTTACTTTCTCTAAGACAGTAATTCTTGTAGTAGTCATTCTGGATAAGAATCATTGATGGCAGTATACTTTTTGTATTCTTTCAGATGTCAAAGACTCTTTTTAATAGAGAGTTATCTACTCACAGCCTAAGGTCTGTAGCCTGATGGGCTGCCAGGTGTGGAGCAAATGACAGCTGTATCAAAAGGGCAGCAGATGGTATGTAAGATGATGCAATAAAAAAATTCCTACATTTTATCTATTTATCTACATATTTTAACATTGAATAATTATTGTTTGAATTCATAATTAGTCTCAAGATCAAGTGCAGTGTTTGTATTACCGGTATCTTAAATTATTATTTTACTGGTAAATTATAACAATCTGACCGATAGCTGTTTGCTTCTGTTTCTTTTTTGCCTTTTTAACTGAAATCAGTGAAGTGATTTACAATAAAAATAAGGGAAAAGAAACAACATTTCAAAGTCATCCTGGCTTCATTTTCAAGTCAAAAGGTCACTGTTCAAGTGGAGTTAATTATACTCCTGTATTCAAATTGTCAAAACTTGTTATAGAAGCCAGGATGACTTCGAAACATCGTTTCTTTTCGCTAAATATTTTTATTATAAATTGTTTTTTTAAATCTGCACTCACGAGAATCAGTGAAGTGGACTAAATTTAGTGTTCCATTTTATTTTTCAGGAAGTCTAACAGTTTTGAACTCTATACACAAGATGCCCGGGCAGAAATGATCAAATAACACCATGATGGCCAACCAGTGTCAGACCACAAAATATGGATGTTCAAACCCGAGATAACGTCTGATAGTTGTGTCTTAACATGTACAAGTTGCAAATGATGGCGATGATGGTTACAGTGTATAATATAATGGACACACAAAACTAGGCAACTAACCCCTTATATGTGTGCATAACAGTATCTCAGGAGCATGCATCAACATCCACTTTTGTAAACATATATTGTTCAAATTTTGACTTGACCAGTACAAGTTTCAGACATGAAATGTTCCACCGTTAGGCTGAAGAACGGTTTTTCAAAAATTTGCAGGAGTATTAATGTTGCATCAATCCTGGTTGCTGTGAACATTTGATGTTGCTGAGTTTGCCAGAATATCCACTGAGACAGATTATTTACTGCAAGTGTTGTACTATTAGTTCAAAGGGACCGAAATGAAAATCTAATGCACTACAAATCGAGACCAAAAGTTTAAATGTATGATTTGCGTCTGATCTTGTCTCCATACGCTTGAAGAACTCCAATTTGCTTATAGAACTCGCAATTTTTTCTCAGACTCCGAATTTGACTCAAACTGAATTGCTCCCATAAGGCTTCTACTTCTTTTCTATGAATGAGGTAGTGAAGCAGGGTCTGATTACATTGATGTGAGTTGTTTTGAAAGAAACTGAAATGGAAATTATGCGGCCTGTGAAAAAGGATAATTACTGATTGAATAAAACAAGAACAGCTTTTGATAACCTTGAATGTCTGTTTTTGTCTTTATTATTTACACAATTTGGATGAGAATAATTACGACAGAATTTGTACAAATGGTCACTTTTACTGCACCTTTGGATAGTACGTGCACTCTGAAGTTCAAAATACAAATAACTTACTATTGCGTCTTGTTTTTGCTGCTGTCAATCATAATGACTGACAACCAATGAACTTTGAAAAAAGAAACAAAGTGGGTGGAAATCTACCAATCTACCAATCAAAGCCCACAGACGTGACCTTTTCAACCCAGCTTTGACATGAATTTCTTTCTCTAAAAGAGGTTGGCTGAGATGATTGATGGCAGCAAAAAAATGCAGTAATATTGAAAGTTGGCATATTATGTTCAGAGGTGAAAACATTCTCCGACAACTTCAAATATGAGAGTAGAGTATTTTCCTCGGACCGTGAAATAGTTTCTTGTAGTTAGTGTATAATAGTGAAATAGACCGACAAAAGAAAACAATGGAAATAAGATCTACTAACCTCTGTTAGTGTACTATTTCACGGTCTGAGGAAAATCACTATAATATTATTAGGCTCCTAATTAAAATCGCCTGAGATTCCGAAGCAACTGTACTTACTTCATACAAGTATTTTCAACCTGTTTTAAGGAGTAAGTTAAAAATCTGTAATTATTTATTTATTTCCTGTTGTTAAAGTTTTGTTTTGGATTTCAAAGAATATAGTGAATATTTATGACTAGAGACACCAGTCAACAGCTACGGTACCAGGGGTGGTAATTTATCAAAAATGCGACCTTTTTAGGGTTTTTGGTTATACAAAGACGTTTTGTTTTTTTGAAATGCTACCAAATCCTTGTGGCACTGTCATGAAACTTAGAGGTAAATTTCCATTTCACTTGTTTCTTATATTTATTTTCTTGATTACTCGGTTATTTTATTTTATGTATTTATTCATTTATTTATTTATTTATTTATTTATTTATTTATTATTATTATTATTATTTTTTTTTTGGGGGGGGGGGGGGGGTTGTGAGGAACTCACTCATGGAATCACCCCGTGTAAATATTACGGTGATTGTTTTTATTAGGTAATGCTCCACATAAGAACTACCGTCAACTTCATTGTTCTGTGGCATTGACTCTTCCCCACATAGAATACCTTTGATTTCAAGAATGGGGGGGGGGGGGAGCTCATGGTTCACATTTATATTTCAGTATAAAAATAAAGAAAATACGTTTGTGTCAAATGTATTTTAGGAAATGTTCGTGCTTAACCAATCAGAATAGCAGAAGACAATAGCTAATAATTTTGCTTCTTTGATAGTTCCCCAAATACAACATCGTTTAAAAATTGCATGTTGTGCGATTGGGTCTCAAATTCAGTTGAAACCTTAAAAAAAAAATAGACAAAATCGGCACCTTGAACATTAAATTTTTAGTGGTCTTTGAGTCCAGGCCAGTGAGATCACCAGTTGTAACAATGAAAAAAGTTGACATTCCATCGTGCATTGCCGTTCAGCACTTTCCTACTTAAGCAGTTCATTACTTTATGTTTATTATTTGTACAATAAAATGTCAGTTTTGTTTTACCTTGGCTGTTTTATTTTACTTCAAAGGAAGGAGTGAGAGATACCGTTATTTCCTAGTTTAGCTAGACACTTTGGGCCGGTTATTTAAACGAAGTTCATACAGTGTTTAGCAAAACCGCGGTCTAAACCAACTCCAATTCTGGCCAACCCTAATATATAAACGTTATAAAACAGTGTCCAGAAGGCATATAGCACAGACTAGCAAAACATTTATTTACTTTAAATGACCTGTTTATAAACAGACATGGTTGTCTTAAGTTACATTTCGTTTAAATAACCGGCCCTTTGTTTCTTTCCTGTACACGTTAAGACATCATTTTGCGTTAACTCAATTGAACTTGTGATGCGAAAGATAAAGTTCACGAAAAATATGGTCTTATAAAGAAGCCATGTTTTGAGTTAATCTCAAAACACGTTCATCGTTGTATGCCATGTTTTGCGTCAACTCAATCTGTGGTATCGTAGACGTGGGCTATAGCCCAAGACCGCGATGCCATAGATTGAGTTGACGCAAAATATGGTCTTTACCAGTAAGTCGTGTTTTGAGTTAAGTTCAAATCAAGGAATATCGGTGTATGCCATGTTTTGCGTCAACTCAAACTGTGGTATCGGAGACCTGGCCCATGACCGTGATGCCATAGATTGAGTTGACGCAAAAAATATGATCTTAACCAGTAAGTCGTGTTTTGAGTTAAATTCAAATCATGGCCTGAATAACCTAGGGTTTTTTTTTATATACTTAAAAAAACGTTAGTCGGGCTACATAATTGAAATGGTTAGATGTGTTACGCGGCTCAACAAGATACCGAAAGAAGTCAAAGAAAACTACTACTCTGTTGCTATTTGTCGGGTTATCAATTGAATATGATACTTCGATGACACAGTTTGAGATAGAAATAATCCATTCATATGATTCAAACTATGGCATTTTCATGGGGACGTGATTTGCAATAACTCAAACTATGTCATTTTCAATAAAACACAGTTTGAGATAGAAATAGTAACTCAAAATGTGTCATTCAGCGTGAAGTCATAGTTAGCAATAACGCAAAACACGTCTAAGTCCAGAAACCGCATTTTGCGATAACTCATACTATGGTATTAATTCTTCGCGAAAGTTTATAATTCATCCCTCACTTAATACTATTAGTGGAAAGGGCTTATACACAGGCTGATTTGACAAAAGTTCGCACCACATTTGAGTTTAACTCAAAACACGACTTACTGGTTAAGACCATATTTTGCGTCAACTCAATCTATGCATCACGGTCCAGGTCTCCGATACCACAGTTTGAGTTGACGCAAAACATGGCCGTACACCGATAAGACATGATTTGAATTGAACTCAAAACACGTCTTACTGGTTGAGACCATATTTTGCGTCGGCTCAATCTGTGGCATCACGGTCATGGGCTATAGCCCACGTTCACGATACCACAGATTGAGTTGACGCAAAACATGGCATACACCGTTATGACATGATAGTTAAGACTATATTTTGCGTCAACAAAATCTGTGGCATCACGGCTTGGCCTATAGCCCGTAACAGTGATACCAAAGCTCCATTAACAGCTTGATGCAACTAGTATAAATGCTAGCAAGGATAATCAGCCGTCTGGACAAAGTTGGGAAAGTATGTTCAGTTTATTGGTAATGCATCTCTGTAAATACGGGCAAATGATCGAATTATCTGTCTACACGAATTATCCACTTTAGTTCATCTGCCAATAGGAAAGAAGGTGAACAGATTGTCTATACGGATCATCCGTCTGGGGAGCCGGGGCTCTTTTTTATGCCTCATATTTATTCACTAAAAGGAGAAAGGAGTATGGGCACTCAAAAGAAAACAATGGAACTGTTATCTGTTGTCAACTGGAAAGCCCAGGCATTTCCTTATTTTGAAACCTCATTAATCCGACCACCTAGTTATTGCGACCAATCTTTCATGGCCCAACAGTCATACTTGTCCAATACTGTGACAAATTTGTGCATAGCATTGTACTGTGTGCCGTTCTAGAATGTATTGTTAAACTGTTGTTATGGTCATTTAATACAATATGCTATGCGTAAATTTGTTCGTGTATTGAACAATCCTCCCAACAGTGGTCGTATTATCGGGGTTGCACGCCTGTAGTGCCTTCGTTATTTAATTTCTATTTCAGGGGTAAAGTTTTAAACTCACTCTCTTTGGAGACAAAATGAAAGCACATCTTTTAATTAACTTTAAAAAATGATACAAATAAAATTGACAAAACTTAAATCCTAATTTTTGAAAGTAATTTATTCATTAAGTTGCTTAAATTTAATAATTAATAATAATTATGTAGTAATTTCTTTGTTTAATTATACAAACATCTTAAAATATAAAAAAAAAATTAAAATCCAACTACATTAACTTGTGACAAATTACCAAAATTACTGACTAAGTTCCTTTCCTGGAACCTGTCCTCAATTCTAATTGTATAGACAACGGCACACTTTGTAGAGTAATTTTCCTCAGACTGTGAAATAGTACACTAATAATGGTTAGTAGATCTTATTTCCATTGTTTTCTTTTGTGTCTATTTGACTATTATACACTAACTACTAGAAATTGTTTCATGGTTTGAGGAAAACCACTATGTAAACACACTTACTGAGTACTAAATTGACTGAATGGCTTTCAATTGAGCAGATGCCACAACATGGATACCTACATTGTATAACCAAATGACTACTGTGCTACACACTCAAGGTGAAAGAAAGAATCCCAAACAGTGTAAACCAAGTTTGAAAGCAAAATTCATAGCACAAGCTTGTAAAAAGTAAAACCAAATTTTGCAGTTTTCCTCATAGATACTGTAATGCTTTTGAAATAAATTGAAGAAACCTGAACCTCCAAAGTATACCAAGATAAAATTGATATGGGTTTTGGATAAAGCAGGGACACAGAGATCACTACTTGCCCATTCAGTGCTTTGTCCCAGCTACTTTTAATTTTCAGAGCATATCTATGATCCCTGCTAAATCAAATTCAGTCTCTGGCAAAAACAAAGTTTCATTCCTTTTCTGATATCAGCGTTTTTGTAATAAACTGAGTGAAGTCTTGCTTTTGTGATTCCTCCTACTGAATAAATTTTCCTACTGTAACTTAATAAAATATAACTACATGTATGAAATGACTAAGCCTTGTCCCAGATAACTGTCAAATAGAAGATCACATGACCGTATTAAATTATTAACCAATCATGAGCCTAGTGTCACCGGTAGTGTAGCAGCTGCTCGGAAGATCTGTTAAGATTGGTTAAAACAAACAATAGTTTCCATTGTTGACTCGTTTGATTGTTTTGTTTCTATTGTTTCTCGTTCTATGGTATCGATCCGATTGGGTTAGATCTTCCGGGAGCTGCTACATCGCCAGTGTCACTTGGAATAGTCATGTGATGATCTGTCTGCAATTATTTTGTCTGCTGGTGTCATGTTGCTATTTTTGAAACTGATAAGCACTGACGACAAGGTTGGAAATGGCCAACAACATACAGTTATGCTGTTATGAATACATGTACATGTATCTCCTTTTTTCTTTATCAGTCAAAATTCCATTTTGATTACACAGACAACGGAAAACAATCAACAAGAAGCTACAAGGATACACTAAACCCAAAACATTTTGGACGCTTTCAATTTTGGTCAATTGAAATTGTAGATTTGCTAGTCTACTTTGTGTAGTGGTAAGAACTCCATGACTGCTAAAAGAGGTCAAGCTTGCACACAATCCAGAGAAACCTCAAAACCCTGCAAGCATCCTATGACATTCCAGATGACCTAATTCTAAACTTGACCAATACCCATTGTCTTGGAATTGAGGAAGAAATTAATGCAGAAATTGAAGCTGAAGATCCCTTTGAGGATTTAGATTAATGCAGGGAATTAATGCATCTCTTATTTTGAGCATCTTTATTAACCTTAAAGCAAGTACATTGTTCCCAGTGCAAAAATTGTCCATTCACATAAAACGTCCAAAATGTTTGGGGTTAAATGTATGACAATTTGTTATCATTTTGTTTGGCTTTATTGCGGTTTCTACTTTAATTTGAAACACAAACGTGGCAAATTAACCATTTAATGACCATTTAATAAAAGAGTTAAGTTAATTCTTGCTGTACATATTACAGTTTTTCTTGTTTTATGATGTTCGCTTCTGTCAAATTGCCTCTTTATAAGAGTTCACCACACCTCACCTCTTCATTGGATTCTGACTCTCCAGATGAATCCTAAAACAAAATAACAAAAAAATGTAGGTACAACTGACAAGATACCAATAGCACAAGGGATCCTCTACAACATTGTCTGTGTACACAGCTTCCCTATTTACAGTATGTTATCCAGAGCCCTGCCTTCGGGGCACTGAACAAAGTTTTGTACGGGGATGCTCCGCCCCGAGGTCCAAACCCTTACCCTTTCATATACCGATTTTGACAGAAAAGGTACCCCTTTCATATATCTTTCATTGAAAACGGTACCCCTTTCATATACCTTTCAAAGAAAATGGTACCCCTTTCAGAGCCTTTACGTGCGTCTGTTTGACATAGTTTGAAAGGCCGTTTTTATAATACTTAAATGGCAATTTTGGCTACCTTTTTCTTCAACGGCGTGGTTTCACTTCCCTTTCCTATTCTTCGTGAAATCCCTACCCTTTCATATACTTCAACTCGTGAAATCCCGACCCTTTCATACATGTATACCTCTAGCTTCGAAAAGGTACCCCTTTCAGGCGGAGCATCCCCGTATAACCCATTATAGGGAGTACCCCCCCCCCCCCCCCGGGGCCCCTGCCTTACTTATGTGGAAGGTCAGTGCCTGGGACATCCAGGGGCTTCCCACACTGTGTCCAGCAAAGTCACTATCTAGAACACTGCCCCTGTGGCTGGCAAATCCACACAACCCAGCCATGAGCCTCCAATTCAGGCACCCATCACACTGAATAGAAGATGGAAGAAAAATGGGGAAGGAATGGGAGGAAAAGGGGGGGGGGGGGGGGAAGCTCTGCCAGAAGAAGCACAGAAAACCCAGAAAATGCTTCAAATACTAGAGCTATGCAAAACCTAGAGCAACCTATTGCAGAGGTCATATTTGAGCCTGCACTCATGCACTGGACAGCTGACAAGAAAAATACCACAAAGCCTGTGCTTGTTAATGTCAACTGCATATTTAAGTGATAAACAATGCCACAGAGAGTCACAAGGTACAAGGTAGAGCAGCTCCTTCAGATGGTGTTATGTATAATTTGTGGACTGGGGCATTTTCCTTATTTGACTCTTAATTAAAACATGACATCTAAGGAAAAATGGTTTGCAGGTGGCCTTAACTTTTCAATATGTATATGGATATGTTCCAAAATTCAGATTAGATTTAGGCCTGTAATGGTATGGTATCGGATATTTTTTTATCTTCTTTTATGGAAGAAAATTTCCCAGTTAAGACGTTCGCACCCATTGCTGCTGCGCATTTTTTCGCACATGTTTATGAAATATCAACAAGAACGTACCTAACGCGACCCAACGCAAACTTTTTTCAACTTTATAGAATGGAACGTTATGGGATAGCTGTGGATCCAGGTGTTCTCGGAAATGTCACGCAATGACGTGACAGTGCGAATAGATGGTCGCTTTGAGAACTTTGCTGCAATTTTACTCTCTTGGCAAGTTTTAAAAAAATCTGTACGTGGGAACATTTTGGGCGCGAACGTCCTTAAATAGCCATATTGAGTCTATGGGCAGCAAAAGAAAACAAATTGTATTGATGGTCACTGAGTGAGGTGCAGGATTGTAGAATATTAATCCAGTTTGTTTTTAGAATGAAGCATTCAATGACATAGAAGATTTCCATCTCATTAAACTAGTTTTCTGCAATCCTGCATTTTAGTGCTGGCTATTGTGTATAGCCTCGTTCTTCAAAGCGTTCCGACCGCGTCTGGGTATTCCGAAGAATTTATACCTTCTGAAGTTACTCCCAATTCAACTTATAGTCTAAACCCGAGGTCTAAGGGACGGACCATTTAATTTTTGTGGGGGTGGGGGGTTGGGCAATTACCAAAAAAAAAATCCTGCAGAAGAAATTTAAGAGAAAAATGGTCCGTCCCTAAACGTACGGGATTCGACTTGCATAACCCATCAAAAGTATTAATAATCCCACAGAGTTACACGATATTATAATCCTTCTCTTCAAAAACGTTCGAAGAATTATATCGCGACGACACGATATTGAAAATGCTGATCAAAGTGAGATGTGATAAGCAACTAAGATTATGAGGTATTTGGTGTTAATTCTGTAAAAACGAGGGTGCAAAAAAATCGTCAACGATAACTTACAGCAAAATGATCGATTGAAGCGTCACCAGTTGATGCAACGGCCCTCAACGAGGTAAAACCAGCCGAAGAAACGGAACAAACTCCTCGCGCACTTTCCGCCATTGTTAAAAAATAACAACATGGACAAGTACTGCCTTGGTAACCACGTCTTTATCTTTGTAGGAAAATATGACGTCACTGTAGGAATCTGTAGGAATTGGTAGGAATCCACCACCATATATGGCGCCCGGAAAAATATAATAATTCTGTTACGCTTTTCGCGGTACGTCCGATAATTGCTTTTTTGTTATAGCAATGCTCTCAACAAGTTCGACCACCCACGAATTTTCCACTCGCATATGTGAGCACCGGCTTCTCACTTATTTAAAGATTCAATAAATTTTATGTTATCCTATTGTGTAAGTATTTAAGATCATTTTACTAACAGTTTTTAACTCAAGATAAAATCATCCATTCATCCATTGGCAAAAGCCCACTTTAAAGCAACAGTTGAATCACGTTACTTTAAAACTATTTCAATTTACATATCTTGCCCAGCTACGTATTCTATTGTTGCTTTGTTGTCAGTTCATTTACAATTCTTAGTAGTTCTATAACTATATAGTATTTTATAATTAACTTTTTACTTAGTGTTGAAACTGAATATGATATTGGCATATGTTGGAACAAGTCTTCGAAACCAAAAATCAATTCGTTTTTATCTTTATAATTATACTTAATAGATTTATTTGGAATTAACGTCATTGGTCAATTCCAAATCTGGTCACTTCCAAATCCCTGCTCTATTAAGAGTCCCTACTTTATTTAAAATCCAATAAAATGATATTACATTTACTTTGTCAAATTCAACACGTGATCATTCGCTAGTGAAAACATTGTAAGCATTTCAAGACATAATTAATATATTTTGGTAGGCCGTGCATTCTTTTGCTTTAGATAAGACATAGTCAGCGATAGCGCTAACTACTCGATTGTAGTTCACGTCTTTTACTCCAAACTGAACAGTTTCTCTAAGCTCTGGATGTTCAGCATTTGATAATACTGCAAGTAAAGCAAGGTTCAAAATATTTTATTAGCCCATTCGAAAACGTAGGAGGTGGCTAATAGCGTTGTTTACGCTGGAAACAGTAAATTGTAATTCGAAAATATTCAAATGAGCAAAATCTGAAGAACAATTTTACCACAGTAAGGGCAGTAAGTGATTGCTCGACTTACCCCTGCAAGTTTTGCTGTAGTACCATCTGCGCTTGATCCTGTCGTACGATCTATACCGTGATTCATGTAATTGGAAACCCAGTAATAGGCTACCCTCCAATAGAGTCTTAATGGAGTGGTAGAATTCAATCAATCAATCATCTTTAATATATATAGATAGCCTGAGCCTAACAGTGTCGCTCTTTGAACAGAAAGCCGATGATAAACTTAACTGAGGTGAAAGGTCGGAAGCACAAGACAAAAATTGACGACCGCGCTATCTTTTAATTTTAGCAATTCTCAAAAACAGACTTACGCGATCGTTTGCACAGTACATTTAGACCACAAAAACAAAAACAACTTTTTCTCCATCTAGAATACTAGTACGACTAATTTCCAAATAAAATACACCTCTTGCTTATAAACAATTGTCCGAGAAACTGATTTGGAAATCAAAATTGCAAAAAAATACACAAATATATTTGCAAAAGACCACGCGAGTGAAGTTTAGAACTATAAAATCCAAGTCTTGTTTTGTTTTGTTTACATAAAATCGTTTTTCAACCTATGTAATGAATGAACAAACACATGAAAATGGACAACACAATCTTCTTTCGAAAAAAAATATTCAAATCTCCATAAGTTTATGTTTAAAAGCAAAACGCGAACCATTAAGAGCTCATCGAGGCCGAGATGTCTCCGATGAAAGAAATCAAAACAACTGATTTAATTGAGCGCGTGTTATAAACAATTCTCCAAAACTAGCGAGAACACTAAGAAAAAGTCAATCACAGATTGATATCAACATAAATTCCCATCGAAAAATGTTTTTTGTTTTACCTTTAAGTCCCTCCACTGCTTGGAAATTGTTTAAATCTCCGCTTCTTCAGTTCTGAAACCCGAAGTGACAAACATCCTCCCGCATTGCTCCCATCATCGAAGCAAGATTTTATCTCTGAAAGCTCTTCTATTTCCACTATAGCGGCTTCTGAGTATCCCTTAATTAGTATCCCTGTCTTGGGTAGCAAACCGCGAAAAAATGCAAGAGATTAACGACTTTGATTTTTACGGTTTTCTCCGCTAAACACAGCAGTGTTTTCCCAGGTGACGTAAAATTGCAAAGATCCCGGATGTTGTGTGGCGTTATACGCGCATGTTTTACGACGGTATACGCGCCCGCGAGTTAGCCCTGCGCGACGGTGGCGGGCACACAACGCGCCCGCGAAACATTCCGCTAGCCATGACCATGTAAAATGACGGGCATGGGTTCTTTGGTTCTCTGGTTCTATGATTATGGGGCTCCGCGCAGGCCTTCGGCCAGCAGAGCTCCGCTATTAAATCACGGAACCGCATTCATAAAAATGCCCTTCCAGAGAGCCGTGCAAAAATCATGCAATAAAAAAACATTATTAGGTAAATATGGTCATTAAAATTGTACTAAATTACTAATGTGATATAAATGATTTCAGGCTTGTCTTATTCCAGAGAGAGAACCGCCCCTCTATAGTGGAAGCTATTTTTTTACAGCCTCAGTACAAGTCTTGGTACAAACAAATTATGTGATGCGAATTTCTTAGATTGTAAGAATACATAGAGTTTGTACTATTACACATTTAAGGCAAATGATCAGGTGCTATTCAATTTTTCAATTTGTACATTATCATGGCTAATTGTCTTGTCCTTCGTGTCTCAAGATTATCGTTCATCCAGTATCTCAACTGATCATCTATCGTAGTTGGAGGAGGTTACCGCCCTGGCAGCTCTGTTTTGGAAGGTCTTGAGTCTGTTACACATTCTTTTCCCACAGCTCCCCCACACTATTCTACAATAATCGAAATATGGTAGTACAAGGGAGTTGTACATCGTAATTAATATATGATAAGGTACGGATGTGACAATATTGTTCGCAGCTTTATGTGTTTTTACTAACGGTTCACACTAAGACAAATCGTTCATTTTAAGAAGCTTTCTTAAATCAGCTAATGGGCTGGGTTTTTTTTTTTCGGAGTTGGGGGTTCTATTTGCCCTCATTAACAATAATTTGATTGACCTTTCCTTTCTATGACGCTTCTGGATACATTAGCTCTCTAAAAATGCCAACAAACTATAACTGCAAAAAGCACACCACTTCATCCCCTCGGTGTGGCCAAAGTACCTTACGCATGCGCACAACCATATCATTCTTTCTGTTAGTGACAGCCATGGACAGCTGTTTCTTCCAGATGGTTGTGCGCATGCGTAAGTATTGGCCATACCGAGGGGATGGTGTAGTGTGCTTTTTGCAGTTATATTTTGACTTGTTACGACTGAAGATTTAAGGAAGCTGTGCGAAAATGTAGTGTAAAATCATTCACTGAAATATTTGGCAATTACAACTCTAATTATAACGTTTTTACAATCATTTCTTTTGTTATGTTAGTACATATTGAGAAAGGGACAAATGTTGTTATTTTGAAAAGGATTCCGGTTGGAATACGTTTTATCTCATGCTTTCTAGTAAAAACTAGGCTTTGCCCACCAACATCTGCCCCTTTTAGCATGTTGAACGCTCCCTCGTTTGGGGCGCGTACAGGGCGGGGAAGTCTCTCTTTTTAAAAATTTTCTCAAAATATACTTCATTGAAACATCAGGAAGCGATACAACATCTTTCAAAATATCAATACCACGCCTCGTGTATTTATCTTTCATTACTTTCATGGCTTCTACAAAGAGTAACAGTCTTGGCTGTTGTAATACTCCAACCAGTCTCCAAATGTTTTCATTTTTCTCTCCTTAAACACCCTCTCGCACCCATCATACTCTTCCGACGTCAACACAAAATCGTTTCCTAACCGAGAATACCAACACCGATAAGGGGGCAAACCTGGATATGAAAGCCTTAGCATATTGCTTGATCTCGTTTGCATTTTTTTTTTATCCAGGAATCATAACTAGTTCCAGACGCTAGATAGTTCATTACATCTAAAACACTAACTTTGATGTTTTTATAGACATTATTTGCCCATCGTATTTTTTAATTTTAGCAATTCTCAAAAACAGTTTTACGCGACCATCTGCACAGTACAATTAGACCGTACAAAAGTACAAAAGTACAACTTTTTGTCGGTCTAGAAACGAATAACTAGTATGACTAATTTCCGAATAAAATACACCTGTTTCGTATCAAAAATTGCCCGAGAAACTGAATTGGAAATCAAAATTGCAAAAAACAAACAAACAAACAAACAAAAAAACCCAAGACATATTTATTTAAGGCGGCGCGAGTGATGTTAGAACTATAAAATCCAAGTCTTGTTTTATTTACATAAAATCGCTTTTTGAGCTATGTAAATGGGTAATAATCAAGATTGACGGCCGGGCCGGGCTATTTTTCAATTTGAATGAACAAACAATAAAAATGGACAACAAAATCGTCCTTAGAAAATTTTAAATATCTATTAGTTTATGTTTGAAAGCAAAACGCGTACCATTTATAGTGCATCGAGGCCGAGCTGTCCTCGATGAAATTGAAGATATCAACACAACTGAATTTGAGCACGTTTTATAATCATTTCTCCAAAACTAACGAGAACACAAAGAAAAAGTCAATCACAAATTGATATCAACATAAATTCCCATTGAAAAATGTAATTAATTTTACCTTTAAGTCCCTCGACTGCTCGAAAATTCTTTAAAACTCCGCTTCTTTAGTTCTGAAATCCGAAAAAGAATCTGCCCCGCATTGATAAAAACGTATGAAGTTCCTCGAAGCAAGATAATACCCCTTAAAGCGCTTCTTTTTCCACTATAGCGGCTTCTGGGTATCCCTTAATTAGTATCCCTGTCTTGAGTAGCTAACCCCGAATAAATGCAGGGAAAACGGTTTTGCAAACGGTTTTCTCCGCTATTTTGTTAAAAACACAATAAAACAGTTTACTGTAGCTGACGTGACCTTGGCCATGTAGCCGCGCGAAAAACAAAGCCTTGCTTTGTTTTGAAAATTGCTTAGATCCCGGATGTTACGCAACGTCATACACGCATGATTTGCGACGTCATACGCGCCTGCGAGCTAGCCCTGCGCAACGGACGGACGGAGACACGCACAGAGGCGCTCGCGAAACATTCCGCTAGCCATGACCATGAAAAATGACGGGCATAGGTTTTATGAGTATGGAGCTCCGCGAGCCGGTGTTCGGCCCGTGAGAGCTCCGCTATTAATCTGAAATGCCTTGTGGTGGTTGTTCTTTCGTATAGCTTCACATTCGTACAAAAAATCCGTCGCGAAGGTTTTTGCCTGTCTCGCGTTGAACAGTTAAATAGCGAAAAAACAAAGATTGTCATCGTATGAGTCCATTGCTATTAACCTTTTTTTTTTGGTCTCAATCAATTCGGCAAACGACCTCACCCAATAACCAGTGGCTGGCTACCTAAAATCACCTTATCCAAAGCCTTTTACTTCCTTCATAAACCCAACTAGTGTTCTGCCTTTGAAGCTCTTCGGCGTTTAACCGGACTTGCTCCAGTTCTTGCAACCACGTTGAAGCCTCCCGGTGGTTCTCAAACCAAATACTGTAATTATTGTTCGTGTAAAAGCTCATGGTTTCATTGGTGTCGATATTACGCAAAATATTCTCATATACATGCACAACCATATACCACCTGTTTACAGCATAAGTTAAAAGGTCAACTATTTTTGGCGTTAAAGACCTACATAATTGTCTTGTAAAAACCCACTCTAAAACCTGCGTTCTATTTCTTCTAGGCCCTCTCTCTCTTTTTTTGAAAACTGATCTTGTTGCCACGTTTCACGAGAAATAGGATCAAAACTAAGCTAAAGCTCCCTTTTATGAGCTATTTTGAAAGAAATAGCTCATTAGCGGGCGCAAAGGCTGGTTTGTGATGTTTGTATGTTAGTATGTTTGCTTGTTTGTTTGTATGTATGTATGTCTTGGGTTATGTCACACCAATCAGATTGCCTCTAGTATGTACACCATGTACTATGTCAGCCAATCCAATTCTCGCTTCTAAAGTGGTATTACTGAAGGTCAAAGAAGGACACTTGACATGAATTGAAAATCAACCATCTTGAATCTTCGCGATTGTTTCAAGCGATTACTATTTAAAATTGCATATTTTTTTGTCAGTCACGTTGTCTGCACGTGAAAATGTTGAACTTTGTCCTTAAAGAAACTTGTCCGTGATGCATTAAGTTCAACAGAGAAAACGTTGTAATGCAATTAATACATAATGTACAGTATTTGAAACGTTTATCTTTCTTTGAATTAATGTGAGCAGATGTGTAGGTTATTAATTGTATGCCTCAAGCGATTACTATAAGCGAGAAGCGACTGTATTTTGTATGAGCAGTCACGTTGTGTGCACGTGCAAATGTTGATCTTTGTCCTTAAAGAAACCGGTACGTGATGGAATTCAACATGTTTTCGAGAAAAAGTAATGTAATTAATTCTTAGGCCCGGTTCAGACGCCGAGCTTTTCATGAGCCGAACGTAATACCTTGAATTAAGTACATGAAAAGTTCGGCGTCTGAATCAGTTAAGAACGGCTATTTGAATTTGGAACGGCTCAGCCGTTCTTTCCGCCTGGCTCAGCCGGGAATTTCGGCTTTGGAACGGCTTTGATTCAGACGCCGAACTTTTCATGAGCCGAATCTAATGCATAAATTATTATTCTTGGCTTTCACATGACGTCATAAAAATTAAAAAATCTAAAGAAAACGTCCTACAAAGCTGTTTCTAACATAGTATGTGGATACAAGTGTTATAATCTTTCACAAAAAGTTTCAGGTTTTAACGATGTTTTGCTTCCGATTTACAAAGGTTTTAAATGTGTCACGCAATGCGTCACGCTATTTCAGATAAGCCGCGAAAATAAACAAAAATTGAATCAGCTGAAAGTTATTGTTTGCATTACAAGTGCTTATAAGCCGAATTAATTGAGCTTATAGCAAATACAATATTTTTGGATGTGATTTTTGGTGTAATTACGACTTTGAATTTTTGGCCGCCATCTTTGTGCCCCTCTCAAGGGCACAAAGATGGCCGCTCCATACATTTCTTACTAAAAATATCTAATACCCGTTCGCCTATAACTCTTGAACGAAATGCTTTTGCGCTTCACAATTTGGCCAAGATGTGTATTTTTGAGCTCTTTACAATTCCATAAACATTTTGGATTCGAAATCTATTTTTTAATGCTTCTGAATTTTGATATGACGTAAGTGAAAGCCAAGGATAACGACTGGTGCGTGTTCTGACATCTTTGCATGAAAATCGGTGACCTTTCGATTTGTTTCTCTTCAAACTGAATTAAGTTCGGCTAATTAAGTTCGGCGTCTGAATCAACAGACGTACTTTTGTTAACTTGGGTCGGTCCAAATTCGAGTTAAGTTCGGCTCATGAAAAGTTCGGCGTCTGAACCGGGCCATATATGGTGCGTTAAAAAAAAACGCCTGTTTAAAAAAAAAAAATATATTTTCGGTAAACAGTAAAGCGAATCTTGATTTGAGATGTTACATTTATCTTTAAAATATGGGATACAATATAGCAAGTATAAATACGATGGATAGTAGTAGTAGGATAGGCACAGTGGTTTCCTTCTTTTTGCTGTGGTTTCTTATTAAATTGCTGTGGAATCGCTGTGGAATACATTAAGATAGATGACGTCATAAGATATTGTCTTTATCTCATGAGTAAGGGGGTGTTTACATGACACCGGGGCGACTTTCGCGTCGGGGCGAGTTCACTCCGGTTCCCTCTTATGGCTCTACAATTGTTTACATGATACCACCACAAGATGTCATGCCGGCGCGAGTCGCCCCGGTGTGAGTTCACCCCGGATGTCGCACGGGGCGAGAATTTCACTCCGGTACGAGATTTCGCAACGGTATCATGTAAAAGTGAAAAGACCACTCGTTTCGGTGTGAAATCGGTTTGCAGGTACACTGGAACGGGTAGCGCATGCGTAATTTTTGTCATTGACGATGGACGCCATGTTTGCGATTTTGATTCAGTTTTCATGTAAACATGGTATGAAATGACCCAGTCATCATGTAAACGCGATACGAAATCACGAAGTCACCCCGGGTATGAAACTCGCGCCGGTTCGAGTTTTCCCATGTAAACACCCCCTAAAATGCTGTGGTATCTTATTAACCGACCGTTATTGCTGTGGTATCTCATTAACTTGCTGTGGATTACATCAACAACCGTTATTACTGTGGTATTTCATTACCTTAGGACAACCAGTTCCAAAAACCGGGTTTTCAAGATTTCATCACAATGGCAGGATGAACTTGCCCAGACTTGCTCTATTGTTTCCACCTAACTTTCTACGTTGATTGGTTTATCGAGACACTTATTGTTGTTTTGTTATAAAAAGAACAGCGACCGTTAAGCGTCTCATTCTTACAACTGGAGCTTCACTCGTTTTAAGATAACTTTGTTCTTGTTCGTTTTTCGAAAAGTTTATTTATAAGTATGGCTTTTGCCAGTGCATCAGATATTGAACATGCCTTGAATGCTTGTGCATCGGTTCAAGAATGGGAGATGGTGACAGAATCGATTCAAATCCCGGAAAATTGTGTTCCGTTGGCTTTTGCGAGGTTGGCTGAGCTTACAGTTCAAGAACCCTCGGTAAGTTGTGACTTTGACTTATGCCGCTCGATCTTATTTTTTTTTTTACTTTCTCTTTCTCTCGATTTCTAAACTTTCTGTCCATTACTATTTTAGAGTTTAAACAAACGCGTGAATTTTAATCTTAGCATCAGTTCACTCACGTTTTTTAAACCGATGGTTTTCATTGAATTGAAACGGTTTGACTGTTATTCTATTCGCACTAATTGACCGTATTTTATTCTCTTATCACAGCCCTCAGGCAACGAGGTCCTGACAACAAACGTAGAAGAAGAGTTTGCAACGGATGTTCTCGATGCGGTAAGTTGAAATATTAATAGTTCGTTAACTTCACACACCGTTTATTAGTTCATTATGCTAAAAGACTTGACCAAATTTACATGTAGAATTAACATCTCTTTGTTCAGTGCATTAAGGTTACAATAAGAGGTCAGCGAAGTATAGTCGGAGTACAACAATCACGATCTGACTTTGTCATTCGAGATTTTAGAGGCTTTATAACCGAGTGAAAATAATTATATAAGACTTGTGCAATTACTATAAAACGGAATGGGCATTTAAATGAAATTTCCCGATGCTTTACATTATGCTTTTTGTGCTGATTATTTACTGAATAAATTGTTTCTCCTCTTATCAGTCATTTCTTATTTTCTATTCTTAAGGGTAATGCGGACCTGTTCATACCAACGGAAATGTTAGAACCATGGGGTGATTGGGAAAACGAGCTTAAAACTTCAGCGCAAGTAAGTGTGTTAATTCTGTGAAATTGTCACTATTTAAGCGAAAAACGTTTATTTATTATTCGTCTTATCGAATTAAATTTCTCAGGATCCGCAAGAACCGATGCCGAGCCAACAACAGAGTGGAGCTGGCAGGAAACGAAAAGCCGAGGTCTGTATTATAATAGTATCGTAATCATTTTGATTTATCGAGGTGCTAACGCGACTTATTTCACTTTTCCGACAGGATAAAGAAAACATTTCTCCTGCCAAAAAGAGTCGACATGAATGTGACACCTGCGGAAAAGTGTTTACACGAAAAGATGCATTAAAACGTCATAAACAGACACATAATGGAGAGAAACGACACAAGTGTTCCCACTGTGGGAGAGCCTTCACTTTGTTGCAAGACGCAAAACGCCACGAGAAGCAAGTCCACGAGCGCCGGGCTGCGGAGAAGAAATATAAATGCAATACCTGCGAAGAAACCTTTCATAATATGGCCTACTTCCGTGCACATCAACAGAAAGCACATCCTACCCCCTCGTCAAATAGGAAACGCTCCACCAACGTCACTACGTCAGGTAGGTAGGAAATAAACGGAACCTTTATACATTTCATTTAGCCAATGTAACTAGATATAACGAAAAAGCATTAGTTCATTGAAGTGATAGTCATCTGTGCTACAGGTTACTGTCAAAGACACAGATTCAAGGTTGTGTTTAGTGGTTATTTAGGAAGGTTTTTATTTCTCTTTAGAACTCCAACACAAGAAAGCAAAGGTAAACTCTATTGAAAAGAGGTCACCTCCTTTAGCAACCGCTTCAAGTTCTAGCTGGCAGGAAGACCCTAAGGCAATCACCTACCTATCCGAAGGGCAACAAAGTCCCGTTCCCGAGTTACGTCGTAATTGGCATCAAATTCGTACTCGATTCAACCGTCAAAACAGACTCTTGGACTGGTACAACCACCGCCTTTTTTCTCTTCAACCTCAAGAGCTTATAAACCACCTGGACCAGATATTTACAGATCAATCTACAGTCTTCAAGTTAAACGTGTCCTTTGGCTTTATATTGCGCAACAACGAAACCGGTGAACTTCAATATCATTACGCTTCCCGAAACAACAACCTCCTCTTTGAGTCCCCTTTCCAGATTACAACCGCAGCCGATCTCCAGAGTAGATATAAAACGATGATTCTGCGCCAAAACACAAAAACCCAAAGCCCCCTGCCCTAAGAAATTCCGAGAAAACTCAAAAAACAATTTCCCTTCCGCTTAATTTACCGCTCAAAATCATAAAAAAAATTAACTACCGCTAAATTTATCGCTAAAATGTTATTTCAAAATGAAAATCAAATGAAAATAACATCATCTATCGTTAAAAAATTAGCGGTTCCTAGAAAACCACATAAATGACACAAAAAGTGTTATTTTATTCCCTTGAAATTTAGCGGGTCCCAGAAAATCACATAAATAACACAAAAAGTGTTATTTTCTATTCAAGATAGTTTTTCCGCATCACTCAGCGGTATCCATGTATTGAATTTGTCAGAATAGCCTTTCCATTTAACGAACGCTTTCTTTTTCTTCTGGTCACGGCGAATAACCTTTTCAATGCGGAAAACATCCTGCGTAGTAGGCTGTAATTCGGCTTCATAAAACGATCCAGTTATTTTTTCTCCCAACAGATCGACTAACCTGTATGTCACGGGGTTTGTGTTCAATATTTCGTCAATCACAAATATCTCTTCTGTCCAGTTCGGCGTGAAACCTTTGTCGAATATCTTTCGCTTGTATTTTGATATTCTAACTCTGTCGCCAACCTTGAATTTTGCCGGGTTGCGTTTAGCATAAATCAGGTCTCCATATAAATTAGCGAAAACCTTTTTCTCATTCTTCTGTTTGCTCGCCTCTGCGGGAGTCATCCGAATGCTCGAATGAAAACGATGATTATATTGATCCACTAACTTGTCTAGTTTATCGAAATACACTGTATTATTGTTAGCGCTAAACATCTTAAAGAGTTTTTCCTTCATCGTCTTGTTCCAACGTTCGGCAACAGATGATTTTTCTTCATTTTCCGTTGTATATAAAGTTATCCCATTCTTATCCAGGAGATCTTTCATTGTTCTGTTGAAAAACTCACTTCCTTTATCAGTCCATAACATTTTCGGTTTTCGCTTTGCGCTAAATATGGATTTAAAGGCATCAGTAACTGATTGTCCTTTTTTATCTTTCAAGGGTCGAATCCAACCATATTTTGAGAAGACATCGATCACCATCCGGAGATATTTGATTCCTTTATTCCACTTAGAATATTTCCCCATCTCGACTAAATCTGCCGCCCAGATGTTGTCAACTCCATAGGCAATAACTCTTCGTTTTGGAAAGCGCCGTATGATTGGTTTATGTAATTCATCGCTTAGGTTTCGAGCCCAATCTATACTCGAAACCTTCTGCCGTTTTTTGGGGCACCAAGCCCAAGTTTTTGTTTTCCATCGATTACATTTCTAGCTAAAGCATGACCCCACTGTCGCTGGTTCCATGGAATCGCGTCCAAGGCGGCAACCATTTTCCTGCCGGCTTTGTTTTTACATTGACGCGGGTCGGCTTTCTTTGCGCAGACTGAATAATCCACGTCATGCTGCATAGCAACTGCATCTGTTTTTCCCGTGGGTTGCTGATAAATTTCGAGGATCTCTCCCGTGTTTTCATCGAATCTAACTTGTTTATCGAGTGGGTTATAAGGGCTTGTATAATTATGCCCTGGGAGGGTGAAACCTTTCTTTGGTCTTGGCAGTTTCCCAATTAATTTATGAACGTCAACTCCGCGTCCACCGGCCCCACGACCGGATAAGGGATCTAATTCCTTTGAAAGA
The DNA here is from genome assembly GCA_022457155.1 of Cladopsammia gracilis. Lineage (NCBI taxonomy): Eukaryota > Metazoa > Cnidaria > Anthozoa > Scleractinia > Dendrophylliidae > Cladopsammia > Cladopsammia gracilis. Next base: position 964,919 of record JAJGOT010000252.1, on the reverse strand, counting down.
TCTTTGGTGAATGCATCCAAACCTTGATCAAGATATTTACTCACAGTATTTTTAATCTTTTGTTTGGCAAAATCTGATTTAACCGCTTTACTTAATCCAATACGGCCAAGATTATATAATCCTTTAAAACTTCCTTTTAAAGCCATTTCGCCGAGTGAATGGCTATCGGCTATATCGAAAAAAACCAGTCCCAACCGCCTTCGCGGTTGGAGCTCCAGTGCCCCCGCCACGCGGAGGCCGCGTCAGTTTCCCGCCTTAACAAATCTTGTCTTTTTTATTCCGCATGAAGCGCAATGGCAAAATTACATAGGTTTTCCATTTTTGGCAGTCATATAACCGGTTGGCTCCAAATAGCCAGTTTTTCGTTTCTCTTTAATGCAATATGATTCCATTTTTAATCGAAATATTCTTTTATGAATTTCTCATTGAATATGGTATTAGTTGGACTCAAAGGCTTCAGGATATCATAATAATCTTTTCCGAGTGACCATTGATGAAGGAAATAAAGGCAATAATACCCGCAAAGGACACTGTTTATGTTTTGATACAGCACTGAGTTGTGTTCCAGAGTATTGGTTTCCCATCACTTGTAAATTCTTGGGGATATCCCATCCCAAAACTATCGAAATACCACGTGAATTTCCTATCATGTGCTGGAACGCAGCAAACCCAATGAGTTCCTGCATTTTTAAGCGAATCAAGATTCAAGATGCATGGACTATGTTTGCTTGGCATATATTCATCCCTTGCATATATCCCTTTGAAATTTGGAATTCTAAGATATGTAATCCAGTTCAACAGATCAACATTGTTCAGCGGTTTGTTTTTGAATTTGGGCCTCAGAATATGGCTCCGAGAAGTGGAATGCTGTTGAGTGGACTAACAGAAGTCCTTCTCCTTGCTGACGCGGTTGCTTCGCTCCTTTTTTTGATTTTTTTTTCTGCCCATCCCAACAGTGTTTCGTCTCCAGTTGCCAATAAATGGGGGTGGCGGCTCCCAAGGAGCCCCCAATCTTGGCGCGCCTTTTCCTTTTGGCCGGCCTACACGTGGTGCCCCGCGGCCTTTTCCTTTCCCAAACATGTTTTTAACCATGTCAAGAGCCAGAGGAATACCAATACTTGCTAATATAGCGCCCAATGCTCCTCCAGATTGTTTTGGTCTTGGATTTATCACTAATCGGCCTCCTGATTGAAGGGCATTCAGAATTTCTCGTTTCTGTTTATCTGTCAGCAAATGTTTATAGGCAATCAGTTGTTGAATTTGATCTTGCGGGATGAGAAATCCCCCGGTTTGCCCGCTCCCACTTATCTTTTTAACGACGTGACTTGCTCCTTCACTCGCTAAACCAGCAAGCGCTGATAATCCAAGTGTTTTAGCCAGGGTGGGCCCTAATGTTTTCACTAATGGAATAACAGCAGAAAATAAACTACCACCTTGCCTCATCACTTTTCTTATTTGTGTTTTAGATATTTTGATCTCAACTCCATTTCCAAGGGCTGCCGCTTTGTTGAGTCTTTTAATTTGATTGGCGGACAGCATCAATTCATCATTTCCTCTTGTTTGATTTGAATTTAATCTAAGCGTGAGCGGGCGGTTTGTTTTCTATGCTCTTGCAAGCTTTCCTTTTTGCCCTTCTGATAAATTTAATTTATATGGATGATATGTTGTCATTTTAAATGATAACATATGTTTTTTAAATTATACGATAACCAATTCATTTCCAATTTTATCAATTTTCACCGTTTCTTCATAGAGAACTATAGCATGTACATTAAAGTTGGCAGCTGCATCTGCGTTTAATCGATATCTGAATATCAACCGCTTGGGATCTCTTGTCGATTTTTCAGTTTGATAAGTCAGATCGAAATAAATTAGCGGATAAATAGACTTGAAATTGGATAAATTCAATTGTGTTCCAGTGTTGTAGTCATTTTTCCTCATTGCATAAGCCATGACATCCTGGAATATTCTTACTTTTGATTCACTGTCGTACTCTGTTTCCGGGTAAAAAACCCCGTTTCCATACTCTAATCGACAGTTCGACAAGGATGAGCCGTTATCTGCCTCATTCAGCTTGAAAGTATTCATAAGATAAGGGCTATCTTCTGCAGGGTCATCATTGGGTGGGGCTGTTCTTTTCAAATAAACAAAAATATGTTTAACATTATCAATACTTGCAGATATCTGGAAGAATCCTGATGACTGCGTAGGAGATGATTTTGCATACATTTCCCTTAAATATTTCCATTGAGTTTCTCGCATAAATGTGCTGACAAATTTGTCATAAAGAGAATCTTTGGGTGTCAGTCTGGGAACCCAAAGCAATAACCTATTCACAACAACTCTTCCAGCATCAACGCCATTAGCCATATGAATTATTTCCCCATCATCATTAAGGGTGATCTCAAATTGCAACTGCATGGGCACAAGCATCTTATCTTCCAACTCTTCGAAAAAGGAAAAACGGTTCAGGGGATTAATCGTATTAATGTTCTGTGCACCACCGTTTCCATTGTTTTGCACTGCTTGAGATTGCATCCTGCGAGCTTCAAATCCTCTATTAGCATCAGCTGTTGTTGCATTAGTATCCAAATACCAGAAACTATTCTTGGCTTCTGATCTGCTGAAGTCATCGGAGTATTCCAACAAATTTTTGGTGAAACAGACTTTATGGAGATTATCAGTATCATAAACAATCTTTCCTGCAGATTTAATCGTCATGTGTCTAATCAGGGAGTGAGCACCATTTATAACGGTTATTCTATCGGCTGCTGCATACCCAGCACCATCTGCTAATTTCTGGAGTTGAAATTGCACTTCAAAATAAGCATTGTACCAATCGTAAATGTCGATCTATCATTAATTGTGAATTTATAACCATCTTTCTGTTGGTGTTGAGCATTAGCTGGAGCTCTGAGTACATCATCCAACTTTGTAAATATTCATTCGATCAAAAAGCCATTTATATTATTTTATTTTCTTTTTCGAATTCCTCGAACCGCCAAGGCGGTTCGGCCTTGCCCAGAGATTCCAGCTCCGCTGATTAATCTGTTCAATATATCATCAGCACTCTCTTCGGAGGCCGGACCGCCCCGGCGGCCTGAGGTTGATTGTGTCCGTGTTGGTTGAGATTGAGATTGTCTCCCAGTGGGAGGTTTTCCCTTTCTCATATTGCCCAGTTTTTTCATTATCAGATCACCATATTTTTCTACCATTTTTTGCCTATTTTATCTCCAGCGTGAGAAATTCCTGACTCCAATGCTTTTTTCGCAACGGGTTTCGCGAATTTCTTGAAAACTGCTGAGGCTACAGCTCCCATTGGTTTAAAAATATTATTAACAATCGAACCTCTTCCTTTAAGCCGGAAAACAAACCGCCCTAATTTGGGGTTATAATAACGAGTAAATTCATAACTTTTCATTTTACTACTTTTTTCAATATTAACGAGAATGCTGTATCAGCACCATTCAGGTTGACCAATCTTCTTTTTCCATCAGTGATATAAATTCGAATGGAGCTTATTGTGTTTTTATTCACAGGACTGAACATCACTTTCATGGGTTCAAGAGTAAAACTCCATGATGCCCGCAGAACAGATGTTGAAAAGGAATAAATGATATCAGTATCTTCCCCATCAACAAGCGAATCACTTGTCAGATCACAATGAACGTTCAACATATCAGTATCTTGACTTAAATTTGGCACTCTGGGGCCAATATTAACTTTATCCTTCAAAATCTTTTTGTCAAAACCCACAAGATCCCCGAAATTGGATTGGGTGAGATCAAGCTGATAATTTTCATCCAGTGTTATTGTTACTCTGAAGGTTGTTTCATTAAAAGCCAGATTGATTGGGAAAACGTCTTCTTTCCCAGATTCGTTTTGAAGAAAATCATTAATCCCTTCATAGGTCCAAACTCCAGCAGGGAAAGATATATCCTGAAATGTATTTCCATTATCAGAGCTGTATCTGATCAGCTGATTATTGTATCCAGCATTGATGTTAAACCACGTAAAACATATTGATAATTCTGTTAAGCCCAACGACATATTGTGCATTTGGGTCCAAAACAATTGGTTTATTGAATTCAGTTGTGAAATTTTCTGGTTTGTTGCGGGCGTTCTTAACGGAGTATGAAGATAAAACAATCTCTCTTTCAATCAAATTTTCAATCTGCATTTTATAGTTTAAAATAGTTTTTATAAATCTTCTCATGCTGGACTTTATTTATCAATGCTTCTTTCAGAAGAACGTCGAGAATCGCAACTCCAGTATTTCTTATGACCAGGTTTGTATTCCCAGCAAGGATGGAGCCAACGATGACGTCAAGTTTCTGCAGAAGTTCTTTTGGATCGGTGAAAAAACGGATGGATCCACCCTTTTTTCGGGCCTTGACTCCCGAGCCTGTCAATGTTTCTTTCTTCTTATTATAATGATGGAGGAAGTCATTTATAACTTGAAAATATTTATCTATCTTTTTATGCAATAGGTCTTTAACCCCTTCATCTATTTTACCTCGATTGAAGTCTTTTGTGATATTTGCCTTATACCCTTTCAGTTGATTTTTTTTTATGGTTTGCCAATCTGTTGTATTGGGTAATAATTCCTAGTTTCTGTCTTACAGATAAACCTGGGGCATTTAATTGTTCATCCATTTCATCATAAGTTGGTAAATCTTGCTGATGCAGTAAGAGATTCTTTCTACCATAAAATTTTTTCTCCTTCTTTTCTTCTTCTTCGTCTTCGTCTTCTTCGTCTTCTTCGTCATCGTCTTCTTCGTCTTCTGCATCCAGAGCATATCCAGGGAATAAATCAGGATATAACTGTGAATAATCTGGTGGTTGATCATCACCATATGGCGGCAGTGAACTCGCTGATGGGCCAGGTTGGCTGATTTGTTTCTCTGCTTGTGGTGCAACAGCCGCCTCAGCAGGGTCAAACAAACCGCCAACATCCATTTCTTCAAATGGGTCGACTTCTGGAAAATAATCTATGCATTGCTTTTTTCCAACCACTTTCTTTCTTCGGAGTTTTAGGGGCAGCGGCCTCAAATTCGATGCAATAACATCATCTAATTTCGATGTTATGGGTTTAAATACTTTTTCATACCCAGTTTGACTTGTCTCTTCAACCAACTTTTTCTGGGTGATTGCATCATGAACGAAATTAATTTTTTTACCCAAAGCAGATTTGCTTTTTGCAATTTGTTGCCATTTCAATAAACTCATTTTATATCAATCATATATAATTTGGGATGTTCAACAAGATGTACTATATAATAAAATGAAGATTCCAAATTATGATTTCAGTGATCACATAACCAATTTTCGACAACTGCATCCTTTCATGCCAAATCAAAATTTCCGAATGCTTATCTGTGGTCCTTCAGGATCGGGGAAAACAAATGTTCTTCTGGATATGATTTTTCGGCTGTTGTATTATGATAAGATCTATCTCTATGCGAAAAATCTTAAACAATCCAAATATCAGCATCTGTTGAAAAAATTCCGTCCAATCAGCAAAGAAGCTGGGTATGACGTCGTGGAAGCGAGTCCCGATGATATCATTCCCGTTTCTGAATTGACAGATGACAATCAAAAAATAGTTATATTTGACGATTTTGTTTGCGAAAAGAATCAAAAGCCATTGATTGATTATTTTATCCGGGGCAGACAAAGGAATTGCTCTGTTATTTATCTTTCGCAAAGTTATTATAAAACACCCAAAGATATCCGTTTGAATTGCTCGCATTTTTGCATTTATGAATTTCCAAGCAACAATGAAATTTCTATGCTCTGCAGAGAGAATAATGTCAGCAAAGAAGACTATGTCACTGCAACCAAAGACCCATATTCTTTCCTCTATATTGATAAGCCGAGGAAATTCATTTCTAAAAACTTGGATGAAAGAATTTAAAATGAGCTATTCAAATGGAATGTTATCTGATAAAACAAGCACCTCCCAGGGAGGAAAAGATGGAAAAGATGGACTGCCGGGCGTTGGTTTCAAGCTGACACCCGCAGGGAATTATGATATGCAAAACAAAAAAATTACCAATGTCGCTGAAGGAACAGCGAATAACGATGCAATCACAAAACATCAAGCTGATGTTCTTGCAATTCAACTGAAGGCAGATTCACTTCAGGTTGATGGTTCCTCGCATATGACTGGGGATCTTGACCTTCGAGGGCAAAACCTCATTAACCCCGGGGAAATAAAAATGAATCGCAAACTGATCACAAATCTGGACACGGATGAAGACAATGATTTGTCAGCTGTCAATATGATCACTCTGAAAAAATTCCACCCAAATGCTCCTGAACCAACGCATGAAGTCACGAAGGATATTGATTTGAAAGGACTTTTCAATGTAAAAAAAAAAACTCAAAGCAACAAACATGGCATGATTTGGGGGCACATTATAACAATCTTGTTTCTTATAATGACGTCAAGAATATCTTTCTCAGCCGCAAAGAGACGTTTCCAATGGAGACTAGTTTGGATATGGGAAATCACACCATTTTCAATGTGAAAGACCCAACCGTTGCCGACCAAGGCGCAAACAAAAGATATGTGGACGACCAATCCGCTAAAAAGCTTTCTTTGGAAGGTGGAACAATGACTGGAAACCTGGATATGAATTCACAACAAATCAATAATATTGCAGCGCCAACTCTTGAACATCAACCCACGCCAAAATCTTATGTGGATAGAGAACTTAATCTCAGGATAAGCAATGTGGTAGTCCACACGATAGAATTAGAAGAGAAGCTTAAAAAATATGTCAATGAATCACATATCACGTCAACCTCGCACTTGAAAGATGAATTCCGGTATCTAATGGAAAATGTGGATGAATCCAGCTTTGAACATAATATGACAGTGACTGGAATAACTGATTTTTCAAGTTCTCCACATCATTTCAATAAGAAGGCATATGATTTGAAAATAACAAAAGATCCTTTTAATGAATACTCTGGGAGACTTCAATATGTACAAATTACCAGACGGAGAATACACTATCTGCATTGAATTCTTCCCCGCGTCAATGGATGGTGTTAGTGTTAATGTCGTGAGCACAAGTCTGAATATCAATCAACAATCAACAAAGAAGTTTTCGAATTATACAAGATCCATCATCCACATGCATAAATGGGAGATCACTCCACCTGAATATATATTTCTGGATCTGAAGTGGCGGGGAACCGCTGAATGAGCTGCAACCGGAGATGCAAATCTGATCATATATGGCGTCGAAGGTTCTCAACCTGATGTTGAAAGCAGCGTCTTCGATGCACCTTTCATTTTTGAAAATCAAAAGATGGTCATGGAGGCTGATTTGGATATGAATGGCCATCAAATCCTCAATTCAAGCCTAAAGAATAATTTTATGCTGATTGGCAGATTTAGACCATCGTCTGATAGAAATGAGGTAAATATACTTTTCGATAATTATTTCAATGACCTCGTCATCCCAATTTACTGTAAATTAATTACCGCCTATGCTCAAATTTTAACGAAAAAATCTGCGTTTCCCCGACTAACTTTAGTCATCCCAACTAAAGACACGCAAAGTGGAACAAATGTTAACGGAGATAATCGAATTCAATTATTTTCTTTTTCAAATGTTGTTTATAACGCAGGAGAGTTATTTTCAGCAAGAATACGGGATCAAGCATTAAACGTCAGCAATATCCAAATCACATTTCTTTTTGAAATTATCTAAAATGTTTGAGTTCAAAATAGACACCCAACAACTGAAAGAAATAAAGGAACAGATTCTATCGTTCATAGAAACCATGAAAAGACTTTTTTTCTTGCAATAAAAATGCAAGATAGTTACACCAAAAGTGATTTATTTAATTTCAATCATATTGATCCAACTCTTCCGGAAGAAACAGTTGATGAATTGAAAAAGCTCTTCGCTTTCTATCATAAAAAATGTTGGTGCTGCCGGAAAGCACAAAGAAAATATAAGAAAATGAATTTAGGATTAACACTAAGTTCTACTCTTTTAGTTGTTACAAGTAGTAGTATATGGTCAAAGATAAGCCCCGCGATGGCCTAGGTGCCTAGGTATCTAGGTGCCTAGGTGATGACGTAGTTTGGTATAGGTAACTTATTAATATGTATTATCAATTACCTATACCTTTTGTGTTAATAAATGACTAGGGATAGTGCCTAGGTAAATCATTAAAACAATAGAAACAATAGACCGGCCCAAACTTGCCCGCTCTATTCCAACTCACTTCAAAACAAAAAAACAACTGACACAGATATCCTTTACAGACAACATGCCTTGACCAGGACTCGAACCTGGGTTACTGCGGCCACAACGCAGTGTCTTAACCACTAGACCATCAAAGCTGTGGATATTATAAGCGAATAAAACTAATTAGAGGTTTCCGAAACATTCAAGTTTAGAAGCAATAAAATTGCACAATATAAAAAAAACACTTCTTATTCTTTTTTTCCGCAACATTCTCATTGCCGCTTCATCGCTAGACTATATCGATTTTCAGTTTGCCAGCCATCACCCACTTTAAGTTTTAATTTCTTTTCCGGTAGCTTCAATGTTCAAACTTTTAATTATGCGAACTTTCACTGAACTAAATTTGCATGAAAAATTATCACCTCTGAAAAAATAAACAAAGCAAGCAATTACATGCGTTACTAAAACAATAAAACCACACTTTATTAAGTTCAAACTATATTTATTGATAACAAACAATTTCATAATTATACAGACAATTTAAAAGCTTAGTTGGAAATTAAGGAACAGACAGAGTCGATTTATTCTTTTTCATCGGGTTTATACAAAGTACTCTTTGATTCCCTTGGTTTTCTGTATCTCACCGCACTGCAATCATCGCAACGAGCAAGGGTCTCTTTCACGAGTTTAGTTTTGTCCAAAGGAATCTTGTGCTCGCATATAGGGCAAATCTTTTTATTATCATGCCAAAAGCATTTGGGACATTTCACGACTCCGGTTACATACACATTTGAACTCTCGCAATGATGACATGGGATTTGACTTTTTGCCTGAATTATTTCCCCGCTTTCAGAAGCGCTTTCCTCTTCTTCGTTGTCGGTTGAATTTCCTGCATCCTCTTCATCAATTTGAATTTCTTGGTCGCTCTCTTCAGACCCATCGGCCGGACTGTTCTCAGAAGCGCTTTCCTCTCCTTCGCTGTCGGTTGAATCTCCTTCATATGTCTCGTTGTCGGATTCTTTTTGTTCTTGATAGATCTTTTCTTTCTCTAAAAGATCGCTTAACAGTTTTTTATTCTTGATTAAACGCTTATCAATTCCCAACTCTGCGAGTCCATCTAAAAAGGTATTAAGCGCACGGGGTCGGGCTACATCATCGTTATGGGGAAGTAGCACATACTCAACCAGCTCTGAGATGTTTGTCACGGGTATTATGCGCTGATTTCGGAGTAATTGGCCTCTAGGTGCCCAAAACAGGATATCTTTGGAAGCGGCCATGCTATGCAACAAATCAGAAGCACGTTCTTTTGACACCGCTTCGGAAAGATTGCCTAAAACATCTTTAATTCTTGGTTCCTCGTTGTCTTTCTCGTCATCGTTGTCCTCATCGGAGGTTATAGTGTCTTCCATACCGCTCCATTTCTTCTTCATCCCAGTCTACTTTTCTCTTCATATCGATCCGTACTCGTTAAAGACAAGCTTGAAATGATCAGTGCAATGATGTATAGTTTCTTTTATAGCATCAAAACGCCCAAGCTTGTAACAACGGGGGCCAATAAGTCTTGTATAAAGCCACCACCCTCTTGTACAAGTATTTGCTTCTTTGTCTTGTAGGGAACGTTTTGCTCGGCCAGATTAATAAGAGCATCCTTATGACGGAGCAAAACACGCTTATTTGTTTCAGGACAGGGAATGTTTTCCTTAAGAACATTATAAAGAATATGTAACAAGGCGTGAACCTGTTGTGGAGAAGCTGTCCTTAAGAGAAATTGGCGCTGATGATCGGGACCAGTAGCTAAGAGCTGTAGAAAACCCCGGTTGTTCTTCACTACTTGAGACATAACTGTAGAATGAGCTAAGAATAGTGAGTTGTTGTCTTTTATCGTGGAATAGAAGGAAAAAAAAAACCAATAGAGTTGTGGTGGTGGTGGTAAAAACAATAAAATTGAGGAGGGGAGGAGGAGGAGGAGGGGGAGGAGGCGAAAACAATAGAATTGAGGAGGAGGAGGAGGAGGAGGAGGAGGAGGCGAAAACAATAGAATTGAGGAGGAGGGGGGGTGGAGGAGGAGGAGGCGAAAACAATAGAATTGAGGAGGAGGAGGAGGTGAAAACAATAGAATTGATGAGGAGGAGGAGGAGGAGGAGGAGGAGGAGGCGAAAACAATAGAATTGAGGAGGAGGGGGAGGAGGAGGAGGAGGCGAAAACAATAGAATTGAGGAGGAGAAGCTAGCCTACATAAGTGAGTAACATTCGCCTCTTTCTCAGTTCACATTGAGCTTTCATTGAGTTGACATGAATTTGTCCTGTCCCGTTTGTGAGAAGACATTTAGCAGGAAAGATAATATGCAAAGACACATGACCAACAAACACACCAGTCCTACTTTCACTCCATTTAAAGCAATGCCGATTTCTACACAAAAGTGTCAGCGGTTTCACTTCGAGCACCCTTTTACTTGTATGGTTGCAGGGATGACCGGTTCGGGGAAAACGTTTTGGGTTCAATCACTGTTACAACAGACCTCAGACGTGATAAACCCACCACCCGAGAGGATTGTCTGGTGTTATTCCCAATGGCAGCCCGCGTACATTCAAATGCTAGTCACAATACCACAAATTGAATTTGTCAAGGGTATTCCTTCTGCGTTGGAACACGATTCCTATTTCGATGTCAACAAACGGAACTTAATCGTCTTTGACGATCAAATGATTGACGTCGGCAAAGACAAGCGAATAGTAAACCTTTTTAAACGAGGTTCTCATCACCGCAACCTGAGTGTCATTTATATCGTACAGAATCTATTTCATCAGGGCAAGGAAAGCCGAAGAATCAGTTTAAACAGTCACTACTTGGTCATTTTCAAGAATCCCAGAGACAAACTGCAAATTTTGACCCTAGCTAAGCAAATGTATCCTGGGCAAACGGCTTTCTTTATAAACCAGTACGAAGAGGCTGTACGAAGACCCTTTGGTTATCTCCTGGTGGATTTAAAAACAACCACACAAGATAATTGTAGACTGCGAACGAATGTACTACCTGGTGAAGAACAATTTAATCAAACAGCAGGGGTAGAAAACAATATTTCTCAGGAGCTACTAAAGTATCTCAGACAACAGAACCTTTCGACAGCTCCAGTTCTCTCAGCCATGCAGGGACTACAGGACAGAATGGACAACCTTCTCTCTCGTACAGACCTTGAGGAAAATGACAAAGCCAAACAGTACCTTGAGCTGCAAAACAGATTTCTGACGTTTAAACATCAATTGAATGGAAGACCTCAACAGTCTGATGAAATGAAAAGAAGTTTTGCAAGTCATCCGAAAGATAATTTACCCACCATTATACAAGAACCCACAGCATTAACAGCGGTGACAACCTCTACACCCTTAAATCCATTTATCGCGACACCCTCTCCAGCGCCCACTATACAAGAAACTTCCGCAGTAACGCCACTACCTTTAAATCCAGTCGTTTTGACCCCTCCCCCCACAGTTCAAACACCCTCGCCAGCACCGAAGCGCAAACGACCTAGAATCCAGTTAGTAAATTACTTAGATGTTGGTGAGGATAAACCTAAAAGGCGATCGCGGCATTATAGATTTAGAGCTGAACCTTACAAGTATTCTAAGAATCAAGAGGATTAATAACACCCGAACGATGATTGCAGTGCGGTGAGATACAGAAAACCAAGGGAATCAAAGAGTACTTTGTATAAACCCGATGAAAAAGAATAAATCGACTCTGTCTGTTCCTTAATTTCCAACTAAGCTTTTAAATTGTCTGTATAATTATGAAATTGTTTGTTATCAATAAATATAGTTTGAACTTAATAAAGTGTGGTTTTATTGTTTTAGTAACGCATGTAATTGCTTGCTTTGTTTATTTTTTCAGAGGTGATAATTTTTCATGCAAATTTAGTTCAGTGAAAGTTCGCATAATTAAAAGTTTGAACATTGAAGCTACCGGAAAACTTAAAGTGGGTGATGGCTGGCAAACTGAAAATCGATATAGTCTAGCGATGAAGCGGCAATGAGAATGTTGCGGAAAAAAAGAATAAGAAGTGTTTTTTTTTATATTGTGCAATTTTATTGCTTCTAAACTTGAATGTTTCGGAAACTTCTAATAAGTTTTATTCGCTTATAATATCCACAGCTTTGATGGTCTAGTGGTTAAGACACTGCGTTGTGGCCGCAGTAACCCAGGTTCGAGTCCTGGTCAAGGCATGTTGTCTGTAAAGGATATCTGTGTCAGTTGTTTTTTTGTTTTGAAGTGAGTTGGAATAGAGCGGGCAAGTTTGGGCCGGTCTATTGTTTCTATTGTTTTAATGATTTACCTAGGCACTATCCCTAGTCATTTATTAACACAAAAGGTATAGGTAATTGATAATACATATTAATAAGTTACCTATACCAAACTACGTCATCACCTAGGCACCTAGATACCTAGGCACCTAGGCCATCGCGGGGCTTATCTTTGACCATATACTACTACTGTTACAGGAACGATTGTAGGAGGAGTTACATTGAATCCTATTATTCTTGGGGTTATAAACGGTGCTGGGTTATTCCTGAAGACATTTCAGGAAATGAAAAATTTCCGCAGAAAGATAGAAATAAGTCAATTCGCAATGACAAAGTATGAAAATGTTTTGACTGAATTGAGATCATATCTCCGAGATGACTTTTTTGATTCACAAGAATTCATCCGAGAAATGAAAGTTGTCGATGGGATTATAGCAGATCTGTGTTTCAATCTTGAAAAAAAATATGAAAAAGATTATGACAAGTTTTAAAATGAGTGATTCAAAAACATGGCCTGACCACCAAGGTGGTCAGTGGTACGATTCTCAAGATGAAAACCTGCAAAATGAATTGGATTCAGATTGGGAACCAGAAGATGATACAGTTAATGACCCAGATTGGACGCCAGAAAACCCAGTTATGGTTTGGGAAGATTCTAAAACAGAGTGTCCAACTTGTGAATCCAGAGAAGCCGAATCTTTGGATGAAAATTGAATTATTAAAGGTTGTCCTTTAATATTTTTTTCATTTAATTTCCACAGCAAGAAAGATCATTAGCGTCGTTAACTACAAGACCCTCATCCTCGTATTCATCGAAATAACTCTGAGGCTGAACTATTTTTTTTTCACAAGAACTTCTTTAACTACGACAGAGATAGAGGAGATATTACCTAGATATACTTGACGAAATCTAACTACAAGCAGGCCGTTTAGAGGGATACCAACGAAGTCATGTGTGTTGATTTTGGTTTTTGTTTTTTCGGCTATTTCTTTGGAAAATGGGCAATTGATTCGGCCATCTTTGTTGACATAGAGTTTAGCATAGATTTTCTTTTGGGAACTCTGATCATCTTTCACAATCTGCAAAGAATCTGGTTGAAGTCTGAGTTTGGGATTTACTTTCTTGAGTGCTGGTTGTTTGGCTTTGGTTAGTTGCTGAATCTTGGTTTGCATTTCTTCGAACATTTGCTGAGATTTTTCATCGAGAGTGAAACCCAGGGAATAATTTGATTTGTCATCAGTCTTGTGTTCCCATATTTTCATTCGGTCTTCGAGACAAATATCAAGTGGCTTGTTGTCCTCATATTGAATTGGGTGGACGGCAAATGAAAACTCCCTGATTTCTTTGTTTCTGGTTCTGAGAGCTGTATCTGCCGGATATCATAATTAAACTTGGTTATCATTTTAAATGGAGAAAAAAATAATATTTTTTGGGATTAATGTGACTAGCTTCCAATGTTCAAGTTTATTCCCATTTTTACGGGTAAAAAGATTGTTATTGAATAATATATCAATATATTCTATTTCTATTATGCGAAGACAACATCTTTCATTGTCTGAATCTTTTCCTGAGAAAACTGAATAAATTGATATATTATTGAATAATGGTCTTTTTACCGACGAAATGACCCCTATTTTGTGGGTAAAAAGAGGGTAGCTGAAGAATATATCAATATATTCTATTTCTATTATGCGAAGACAACATGTAATTGATCTGAATCTTTCCCTGAGAAAACTGAATAAATGGAGATATTATTTCCATAATAGTCTTTTTTACCCGCGAAATGACCCGTATTTTGCGGGTAAAAAGACCATTATGGAATAATATATCAATATATTATATTTCTATTATGCGAAGAAGACAACATGTTTCATTGATCTTCTCCTGAGAAAACTGAATAAATTGATAAATTATTGAATAATGGTCTTTTTACCCGCGCAATGACCCCTATTTTGCGGGTAAAAAGAGGGTAGATGAAGAATATAAGAAAATAATTCTATTTCTATTATGCGAACAATGTCAATATATTTTCATTGATCTTCCCTTGAGAAAACTGAATAAATTGATAAATTATTGAATCATGGTCTTTTTACCCGCAAAATAAAAAAAAAATCCCTATTTTTGGCAGCATTGAAAATGGTGGTTTCAATTAAAATAACTTCCGATGATTTTGAACAAGTATTTCCATCTGTATCTGCTGCTTCTCGCGCCTTGAAAGTCGATAAATAGACTATTCTCCATGCTTTGCAAACGGGAAACTCAAATTCAGGCGCCGAAGTGATGGGAAACAGTTTAAAATTGAAATACGCGATAAAGTTTCACTCGCTGTTGAAGAATCCCTCAGAGTTACCAAGGCAAAATTAGAACAATGTCAAAAAAACTCAGAAGTGGCAGATATGTTTTCCCCAGAGACGGAGATTGGCGGCAAAGCCATCACAACCAAAACCCAAATCCAGAACAACCCCAGAACAAATAGAGGAGTTTGAAAAGGGTTATCATGAGTTAAAGCCTGATGAGCATCCTTCCCTGTTTGTTGATACAAAAGTCATATTCATAAATAAATCAAATGGAGAAATAGCTGCCATTGCCAATATGAACGACTGGAGTAAAATATTTGGTAATTATACTGAATCATTTGATGAGGAAAAATTGAACAGGATAGTTGAAAATCGATTGAAAATATTGGAGATTTATAATGAAAAGGATGATGAAGAAAGGTGGGATATCAAGTGGCTCCAGAAAGATGCTTGAAGCTATTAAATGAATGATTTAATAGCTTAATTAAGTCTCCAATGTCCCCAAGCAAGAGTGCTAATCTTATCCGGCAGAATGAAACGCTTATCATCATCCGCAGATAAGGCTGTTTTGTTGACTGTTTCTGAGAACATCTCATGTTGATGGCTGCGGATGAGATTCATAGTTCTCATTTGGCTTTGCCCGCTGAAAAGACATTCTTTAAAGTCCTCATGGGTGATATGTTTCTTTATTGTTTGTTTTTTCACTCCCTTGCATTTCTTGTCACCTCCAGAGCTAAACAACTTATAACTATATAACTTTGCTCGCAATCCAACAAACTCTTCTATTATCTTTCCCCCAGCTTCATCTTTCATGAGGCCGTTCACTTTCTTGTTCATAATTGGCATTCCCGAGGGATGATCCGGGGGATAGTTAGATGTGTCAAACATCTCCTTCACATCTGGTTTGACATCCTGATAGACGTCTTCAGTTTCTATTTCATAGCACAACGAATCAGTATCTATGAACAACAGCTTGGCTTTCTCCCCGTATTTGGGTTTTATATATTCATAGTGAAACCTGAACATAAGTTCCTTGGATATTTCAAGAATTGACATTCCGCAGGGAATTGGTTTGTTGAATAACATTTTCTTCCGCTTCATATGAACAGCGATGAGATTCTCATCAAAGATTGTGTGGTGTTGATAGGTGGGTTTAGCCGCAAGCTTTTCCGCAATCTTTCTTTCATTGACAAGTCTAATATCAACTCTCTTGCGGATATTTTCCATTGTTTTGCCGGATATTGCGTTATTCATGAGCTTGAAAAAGTCTTTCTCGAAGTCATTCTTCCCTGCTTGTCTGAGCTGGATGTTGAGTTGAATATATGATTTCAGCCACGGTTCTTCAGTGAATGATATTCCCCTGTGGATCTTGGTGAGTTTCAAGCCATGTTTCAGAGCTTGTTTCAGTGCTCTGTGATGCATAATGATTTGTTTCTTATCTCGCAGATTGGGGATTAATTTCTCAACATTATTCTCGCAGATCACTCTCTCGGGGGCAAAGGGATAATCCTTATGCGAATCATGAAGTTCTTTGGGATATTCCAAATCAACCTCAAGGACACAAGGAGTTCTATCCCATCTTCTGAAGCCTTTCATCCAGCGAAAGTTTCCAGTTGGAAGTGATTGAGTCATCGCCCAAGAATAAAGGGAGTTAGCATCGAGATAGAGAATGTATTTCGATGGTTTCGTTGGATCATATTGGCCGCCCATATAATGATTGTTAGCTTTCCCATGGCGATTTGAGATCATTGAAATACCGCCACGGATTCCCTTTTCAAAGAACAGGAGCATATCTGGATCATTCAGCAAACTGAGCTGTGCCCCTGATTTCTTGAGGCCGGCATCAAAAGATAGGCCAGGGGCGGTATAATACCACGCTGGATCCAGTTGATAATTCTCCATACAGACATTGCGGAATTCTTCGAAGACATCCGCAAGGAGCATTACATCTGTTTTCAAATAGAGATCGTGATATTCTCCTAAGTTGTTTATATTCATTTCATCCCAAACATTTTGGGCATGTTGATAGTCTTCATCGGAGATGCCTGATTCATTAATCAGAGAATAAAATGCGTCTTTAGGCGGTAGTTGTGTTTCTTTGAATCTTTCGATAGAATCCATATAATCGTATGGATAGACTCCTTTTCTGGAAAGGAGCTCAGCTTTGTCTCCAAATTCTTTGTTTGTTTGTTTCAGTTTATCCATGCCTGACTTTTTTAAATTATTTGCTAAATTCTCAAGAGAAGAAGCCATGAATTTCATTGAATCGATGAATCTCAGTTCATGAGGGATGGGGACTTTTAAACCATCTTTGGTAGTATATTCTCCAACAATAATATTCTTTGAAAATGAGATATATTGTTCCTCATTGTTGGCGATGCATTTAATATCCCCAGGTGTTCTGCCAAGATTTTTAACAAAGAGATGGGCATCATAACCCGCAAGGTTATGAAAAATGATATGGGTGAATTAAGGTTTTCTGAATTGCAGATTACAACGCGAGAGATGCTTCGTCATAAAAGTGATTTAGACAGTGTAGGCAAAAATATTTGCGGTTAGCGTGATGGTTAACTTGCGCCGAGAGAAGGCGACTTAGACTGTTAACAACGGTATAATGCCGAATCCCGTCTTTCTCAAACAACAACAGAGTCACGTGACGTCGGTGTTTATAGTTTGAAATCCGCAGAGGATGAACGATTGAGTCATAGCCGAGAACATTCACGGCAATGTCTGGATTCAGTCTTTCAAAATGATCTATCTCCTTCAGGGGTGTTGGGAAAACAATTCCAGACCAGTTGAGTTGTTCAGCTTGATCTCTGAGCCGAGATGTAATTCTTTCCGGATGAATTTCGCAAGGATTCAGTGCTCGAGTGACGGCCCATTTAAAGCATTGCTGATCAAGATTCCGCATGTTGGTGAGCGCTTTCTTCTTGGCAAGGAATGGAGGAAGAGGCATGTAAGTACTTCCACCGAGAGGTTGGAATTCAACTAAATGCAATTCCAAATGATTTACAAAATCAAACTGCCAATTCGAGCCTCTCATTTGGAAAGTGGCAATGCGTTCAAGGATAGTATCTATCATTTGATTTAAAAGGGCGATGAGATCAGTCGCTGCGAGATTTATTTCTATTTCCGAATGAAACGGAGCATCGATCTCAATTATTTCGCCAGTTTGTAAATTCTGACGTTTCATTCGACAGGATAGAATCAATTTAATTTTAGTGTCTCGATTAGCCTTGAGAATAATAAGAAGTTGATCAGAAACTTGCTGGAAATAATCTCTGGGGGACAGTCCTTTCACGCCGTCAAAGATGAATTGACGAGCAAACTTTTCTAACGCTGAAGGGCCGTCCTGGACGTTAATTCGCGGCTGATATAAACTGGTAACTCGGCGTTGAAAATCACTTATCATATTTGAAGATTTCTCGCAATAGTTTGAGGTGCGGCTTTTAACCAATTCCACCATGAAAGGAAAGTATTTTGAATTGTTTCCAATATTGGAGGTTGCGGAGATGGAGGCGGTTGAGTTTCGGAAACAACTTGTGTTTCTATAGGCGACCTTGGTGAATCAATATTGCGAGAAGATGCAGTAATTAAACGTATTAAATCAGATTTTGTTCTGACGCGAGAACGGCCAGGGATATTTCTTTCTCTGGCAATTTGTCTTAGTTCCTTAACTTTCATGTGTTCCATTTTTAAATGGAAAAATAATATATATTTTTTTATTTTTCCCCGTCTCAAAGTAAGCGGCATATTACACAGAATTTTCTACAAGTTGTAGAAATTATACAGAATTTTCTACAAGCTGTAGAAATTATACAGAATTTTCTACAAGCTGTAGAAAATTTTGTGTAATACAATAAAAAATCACCAAGTGATATTTGTTACTAAGAAACCAGCTTGAATTAGCATTTAAATTTAAAATAATGTGTACACAAGATTCTCACGTGTGGGAAACTGTTTTGAAAATATAAATAATTTCCCACGCGGGAGAAAAATAATTTTTCATTTCATCCTTTCCTTATCGACAGTAGATATAAAACGATGATTCTGCGCTAAAACACAAAAACCCAAAAGCCCCCTGCAATAAAAAATCCAGGAGTAAACTCATAGAAAGCGAACCCCTTAGAACTAACCATAGCCGACTCAGTGAAACCCCTGAATTCAAATAACGCAAAGCTAGCAACGAGGCGAAGCATTAGCATTAAAGACTAGCGCTAGTTAATTTTCAGGGGAATAATCAAATGACACACAAAGAGTCATTTATGTGGTTTTCTGGAACCTGCTAAATTTCAAGGGAATAAAATAACACTTTTTGTGTCATTTATGTGGTTTTCTGGGACCCGCTGGGACCCGCTAATTTTTTAACGATAGATGATGTTATTTTCATTTGATTTTCATTTTGAAATAACATTTTAGCGATCAATTTAGCGGTAGTTAATTTTTTTATGATTGTGAGCGGTAAATTTAGCGGTGGGGAAGTTGTTTTTTGAGTTTTCTCGGAATTTCTAAAGGTAGGGGGCTTTGGGTTTTTGTGTTTTGGCGCAGAATCATCGTTTTATATCTACTCTCCAGCAACTTCGCGAAGCGATCCGGAATATTGACATACTAGAACGGGTACGCCAGCAACGCCCCAACTCCAAAGGGGTGGTGGATACCGTGACCAATATCACTTTCTTCGTCAATAAGATACGAGGGCATCCCATTGGCCGTGGTACCGATTTGCCAGACTACCTTACCGAGAATCATGGTTTAGTACCCTTAGATCGCAATGCACCGACTGGCAGTCTACAACGATAATCTTTGCTTCTTCCGGAATCTGGCACTTCACAATGGATGTCATTTAAAAAATCTGGAGCGAGACGCAAAGCACTATTACGAGATCTATCGGGCAACTCAACTGGACAAAAAGAAGTTTTGTGGAGTGAAGCTCAAAGAACTCCATGATCTGGAACATCTCTATGAAGTGAACATCTTTGTGCACTCATTAGAGCCCACCAAACTGGATGGAGGGGAAGAAGATAATGAAGGCCAAGCATACGATTATGCCAGTCCGGAAATCGCTGCTCAACTGATATACCGATCCCTTTGCCACCATTCCAGTACTCTTTACCTTAACCTGTATCAGCATCACTTTTCCTACATCAAAGATATTCACAAATACGCCAAGTCTGACTGCTGCTCTCGATGTGGAAAATTCTGGAAACATTTGGGTATGCTACATCGCCACGAGCGAACCTGTGAGGCTAAAGTCCAGTACACGTTTCCTGGTGGTGCTTACAAGACTCCACCCACCATCTTTTAATTGCTAGAAGACGAAGGCTTCACGATTCCTGAACACTTAAAGTACTTCCCTAACAGAGCTACCTTCGACTTTGAATGCATGTTCAAGTCACACACAAGTCTTAGCGATACAAAAAAACTTACCTGGAACGCCAAGCACATCCCGCTGAGTGTAAGTGTCTGTTCGAATGTTCCGACCTATGACCAACCCAAGTGCTTTGTGTCTGATGGAGATTCCAAACAGCTTGTCTAAGACATGGTTGAGTACCTTGTAAACATCAGCGAAGAAAGTTATCGCCTGTTGAAGGAGGAGTTTTCCTTTCTGTATGAAGCTATTGACCAAAAGTTAGAAGAGAAAACATCAGAACGCCCTGGATCAACAAGACCAAGCAACGTCAATTTTCAAGAAGATAGTGACGATGAGGGAGAAGATCTGCTAGAAACAGATGATGAAGAAGACGACTTCGAATCTGAAACGAAAGAGGACCGTGCTTTCCTAGACGATGAAGTGGACGAACAGGGTCCTTCTTTTTACCGAGCTTTTGAGCGAGAGCGGGAAGAACAGAGCAATGATAATCATGGTAGTAACCAACATCAACTGAGTACTGTAGAACCCGAGAAGAAAAAAGTAAAACCTTTGAAGAAATTGAGAGACAGATTTGATGAATACCTGAAATAGCTTCCTGTCCTTGTTTTTAACTCCGGAAAATATGATCTTAATGCCGTCAAAGAATTCCTCTTTCCTGTCTTGGTGCTGTTGTTGCTGTTGGTGCTTGTGCTCTGTTCACCATTAAACGAAACAACAACTTCATGTGTTTAAAGACGGAACACCTTCGTTTCTTGGATGTCACAAACTTTCTCGCTCCAGGTTTCAGCTACGACAAGTTCCCAACGGCATATGAGTGTCCACAAACCAAAGGCTTCTTCCCATATGAATGGATGGATTCTGTCGATAAGTTAGAGCACTCTTCTCTTCCCCCGCACGAAGCCTTCTTCTCCACTCTGAAAAATGAAAACATCCCCAAAGAGGACTACCAGTATTGTCAACAAGTCTGGTTCAACAACAACATGACCACGTTTAAAGATTTTCTTATCTGGTACAATAACCTTGACGTACAACCCTTCTGCGATGCTCTCGAAAAGATGTGCGCCTTTTGGAAAAACAAAGAGCTTGACATGTTGAGACAAGGAATCTCCATCCCCGATATCACCTTAACCTACCTGTTTACCACCTTAGAACCTGGCATTTTCTTCTCTCTCTTTGACGAGAAAAACAAAGATCTATACTCCTTGTTCAAGAAAAATATGGTGGGAGGACCTAGCATCATTTTCCACCGCTATCATGAAAAGAACAAGACAAAGATCAGGGAACAAGAAATGCAAGATCAAGGCCAGGAACCAAATATGTGCCAGAGAGTCGTAGGAAACGATGCGAATGCACTCTATCTCTGGGCTATCATGCAAGACATGCCCACTGGATCTTTTAAGAGAAGAAGAGCAGAAACAGGCTTCAAGAGAGAAAGTTCCTCTAGGAACACCGAAGTCCCTCTCGTTGGCTTCCTACCCCACCTCCTACCTCATCACCTGTGAAAAAGCAAAGCGAAGGGTCGCAAGTCCACGCCCTCAAGCTGTTCGTTGGCTAAAGTTATAAATCATGACAAGAGACATTTTTTCATTGTAATCACTTCTTTATTTTGATCACTCAATAAAATACATTAAAAGGTAATTACATGGTGTCTTTACTGAACTTTGTGTTGTGCTTTTGATCTTTGTTTGTTTACATGGGTATGATTTTTTTTTAGACTTAAAGGGAAACGTTTTTCGATAAACAGTTTTACAAGAAAATCATTTCGATGTTTATTGCTAGAAAACCTATGTACAATGGTGTTCATGCTAACATGGCGACAGCGAAATAAGGCATAGTACAAGCTAAAATGCCCACACACTTTTGAGGTTATGCTTTGTAATGTCACAGAGTTAAACATCCACTGGCTAGAATTATTTTTCAAGAAATCAGTAAATGTTCCAGTATAATTGCTTGGCAGTAATCCGTAAGAGTCGAAAAATTCTCCCCCGCGGTCTTTGGTGAAAAAAAACGCAACCCAATGGGATCTGGGCTTGTCACTTGTATCCACATTGGCAATGAACAGGGCTGGGTAGGATGAAACACTGTTTGGTAGTTTATCTGAAGGATACACTCCTTGAAACACGCCTCGGGTATATTTATCCTTTCTCAAAATAAGCGTCAGTTAAATAGTATTCATTCTAGTTTGTTAAGTCGTACAGAATGTTTCGATCAAGGTTGCCTTGCTTTATAAGCTCAAAATGTTCACCCGGGCAGTGATGGGAACAAGTCAAAACAGAAAGCGGTGTAACCAGAACCATAATCGCTTCTATTTATCTGGTTGCCTGTATCCTGGGCTAGCTTTCCACTTCCGGAAAAAAGGCTTTGATATCCAGCTATAAAATTCTGACCACCGGCCTCGTCAAATTTGAGAAACAAGGGTTTTCGAGGAATTTGTTCCCCATCCACGTACACACCCACTTGAGTTAAGTTGTGGTGTTTAAAAATAAAGGGATTGGAGGTGTAAGTACCTTTAAATGCTTCTGTATCCACCAATACTAGTACTAGGCGCTTCGGAATGTGACCCAGGAAAAGATTATCTGGGGTGAAATAACAGAATGCTTGTGGTATGGAAAGGACTTTGCAGTCGACTCGACGAATCGGATATTTGGCAGTCGTTTGCTTTAGCACAGCCTCATGTCCCAAACTAATGAAAGAGGCTACTTTAACTTTGCGAATGTACAGGATTGCTTCTGTGATAACCACATTGAAGTTGGCACCTCCAGCTGATGACAGCAAGCAGAACGAATTCTTGCCTCTGTTGAGTTTGATTCTCAGATTAACTCCGTTCAGTATTAACCGGTCTTGAAAGAAAATATCGCTGTGTATTGGTCCCATCATGTCCACCGTGTTACTCTGTTTTGTGAATTCATAGCGAGCCTTTAATCCTGTGTTTGCATCGGCATCTTCAGCCACTGGATTAACTGCATCCATCTTTCCAGGGGTATCTTTGTAAAACAAAGCCATGGACAGTTGACTTGTTTTGGCCTCTTCCCCGTAGTTCAACAAACTTTCAATCATGACGCGATAAGGGTAGGTATTGGTTGATGGAGAAATAAGTCGCTCGTTCAAAGACACATCCACTTGTGAAAACAAGGAATGGAGAAAGAGGTTCACGGGCCCTATTTCTGTGTTTGGGTCTAGAGCGGTACCGTTTGCTTTAGTGATCTTGGCTTTAACAAACAGCTGGGTTCGTGCTAAATCTAGATATTCTTCTCCAGTTCCCGAGACATTAAATTCGATCGGACCACTGTCAGTAATGTTACTAAGGGGATGATATTCAATCCATTGTCCCTTGGTGATAGATGTTTGTGTAGCAGGAATCGTGAAGAGATCGAGTTCCGATTTGGTACACTCTTGAGATTGGTGATGAACAAAAGCCATGCTTACTTCAAAAATGAATATTCGTTCTCGGGTTTCTTCTGCTGAGGAGACGTTTTCCGTTTCTTGCCTGCTGGCGAACTGTTTTTTTCTAGGCTGTGCTTTCCTTTTTGTAGCTTTATGACCCCCACCTGACTGCGCTTGCAAGGACTTCTGGGAAGCAAGTTCACTGATAGCTTGTTTGGCTCGTTTGCCAACAGTCGTTTTAAATTGTTTTCGATAAATCACATCTTGAGCAATATTGACACCGGTTTGCAACGCTTTTTTACCAAGTATTTTAGCGCCTTATTTCAGGTGAGGCACCGCCCAGCGGAAAAGACCTCTAAATATGGAACCTAAGCCGTATCCCCGCTGAAATCGAGCTCCATGAAAGGCTGGTAAATTTCCACCTTTTTGTTTCGCTTGATCTAAATAATATTGTTCGTACAACTTGTGATTTGACGTATGAATTTTCTTCATGTCACTCTTTAAAAGTACGGAGGTTGACTCTGACGAAAATGAAGTGTTAGCAACACTCTCCCAAACTCAAATGGTACAGACTCCCCGTGTCCCGCTTTATATTGACTTCGATCGCCTCGAACTGCTTTCTGCTGACAGGTACGTATTGCGGGCGCACGAATGATTTACTGATCCGTTCCCCCATCTTTCCCTTCCACGGAAATAATTCTAAGCAGAGGGACTAGTGTGTCTCCGACATATTGCGGTTGAATAATATCGCAATAAATGTAAAGATCGTGAAAACCGTGTTCCAAATCCACTTGTCTAGAACCCTTGGTTGACTTTGAAATCACTTGTTCCGGTGGAAATCCCAGCATGTATCCGAAGTTGTCAAAATTCACTTCGGAGTTATTTTGCACATGAACGGTCACCTTTCTACTGACAGTATCATAGGAAAATGACACATCATTGTTGTAACGGTGTTCGTTATCGATCGACTCTTTCATTTTTGTTAGGATATCTTGAATGGTAGGCTAATGGCCTGGTGATATTATCAGGATATCCCACATTCCGTGGAGTTTTTCATTCCGCACGAAAAATCTAAAGTCTTGAACATTATTCCAGCTATGTGGATAGTGGATTTTGGTTAATGCCACTTCCCATTCGCCTGCCAGATTAATGGTCTGTGGTAATCCAACCCGATACTCCGTTAATGTGTTATTTGGAAATTTGTCAAGACTACTATTGCTGGGGAGATGTAGATAAAACTGTGTTACCTCCATGATGACTAGAAGTCAAATGACATTGATACATAGGGAGGGCTTATTTTATAATTTACCACGCTACAATTATTTCATATAAAATCATTCCTTTATTAGTACAATGCCTTTTACAACTTTGAAATATTACTTTCCGGTACCCAACTATTAAATGTATCTGGGTAACCTTTCCATTTTACAAAATATTCAACTAAGCCTTTACGCTTTCTCTTGCCTGAGATCTTTTCCACACGATAAACATCGTCATTCTTGATAATTTTATGTAGTTCAGATTCGTAAAATGTTTCGTCTAAGATCTCCCCTGCATCATCTTTCAGTTTATAGACTGGTACTTGACGCGACATTCGTTTGTACACAGTAAACATTTCTTCGGTAAAGTTGGTAAGGTAAGACTTTTCAAAGAGTCGCTTCGCTTTGCTGATTCTTACACGATCCCCCACTGTAAATTTGAAACGAACAAGCTTGTGTACATCATCTCCATACAACGTTTCCCATACTTTGGTTTCATTGGCCTTGGTAGCCTGGCTTGGTTTCATTTTAATACTGCGATGGTAGGTATGATTGTAAGATGATACTAACTGAGGTAGCACATCGATATACGTAAGTGTGTTTTTAGCAGTAAAAAATTTGTACATTTTCCCCTTAAAAGAACGGTTGAATCTCTCAACCACTGATGCCTTTAATCCCGAGTTTGTTGTGAAAAAAAATCAATGTTGTTGTCACGAAGAAACTTCTGGAACACACGATTAAGAAACTCCGTGCCTTGATCCGTTTGAAGTTTAAGCGGTTTGCGACCTGAACATAGAATCGTTCGAAAGGCCTTGACTAGCTCTTGACCCTGTTTTGTCTTCAAAGGAAGGACCCAAGCATACTTGCTAAAGACATCTAGGCAAGTGAGGAGGTATTTGTAACCCTTGTTGTATCGACTTAGACTTTGAACATCCACCAAATCAGCTTGGAATTGAGCATTTATGCCGGGAACAATGACTCTACTTCTCTTGTAATGTCTACGCGCGGGCTTATGAAGCGTATAAACGTCTTGCTGACTCAACCAATCTTCAACTTGTTTACGAGAAATCTTGCTCTTTCCTTTCCCTTTGACTGCCCTGTACATAGCATCCAAACCACCGAAACTTGCGGGATGACCCGGATCGAGGTAAATGCTGGCGAGAGTTTTCTCCATCGCAAAACTCGGAGTTTTGTACAATGACTTTGCCACAACAACAAGCAAATACACAACGAATGCGATTAAAAATCCTCTCTAGTGCAAAGGACGGTGAAAGCGGACAGCAACCCATCACTAGTGACTTGTCTGACGGTTGGAACTCTAATGACAATTCTTTCCACAGTGCTCTCTTGTAGGAAATTGCTAGATTCCATAGCTCAGAAGGAGGTCGGACACCTTATTGAGACTTATATAACGGAGTAACTGGTTAGCTTGCAGTTGAGGTTGAGGGTAGCAATTTATACAGTTAAATTTAAAACTAAGCAACCGGAGAAGCTAGGTGGTACAGTGGTACGGTAGGCTATGTAAGCCTAAGCCTAGCTGAGCTCACAGGTTCAATCCTGAGTGGGGATTTTAGATTTTCTTTTTTACACTTCAAAATTTATTGAAAATAAAATTCTAAGTGTCGACATTACGTTATATAATTTTCAGTAAGTCTCCGACCTCCTTCTGAGCTATAGAAGGTAGACTCTACCTCTCTTGTATGTCTATTCTCCTGTCTGGGTGAGAGTGGGAATGAGAAAATCGAATAATTGCACCCAGTCCTCCTCGGTCAATCTTAATTGTTCAGCAAAATTTAAAAATACCAATAATCTTCCCCAATTAACTTGGGTGAATACTTCAGAAAGGAGTTTCTTTAACTTGCTAAGTTTTAACCCCGGCAGATCGCAAAATCCTTCCTTCAATAACATAATTTCACTTGTAGTAAAACTTATACTTTGTGCTACAAGGCCTCAAGCAGTTTAAGGCCTGGGTTTAAAGTGTGTTCGGAAAATATGGTTGACACTTAATATCTTCACCGAGAAAACCTAGATCAAAATGAAATTTTCCTTGAATGTTAATCTTGATGTTTTCTTTTGCCTTAAGGCAAAAGTTTGGTCACGTGACATGTCACGTGATCAAAATTTTAAAATTACATAAATCGGCGATTTGGTAGCGAATTTTCTTTGTAAAGTTAAATAAATTAGCGTTTCCGATGGAGGTTTAACATATTTAACCTTCTACGTTTGGAATGATTGTCCTCAAGTCTTTAAATTATAGTTATAAATAATTATAGGTTTAATTTTGAACTGAAAAATGACCTTTGTCCTCATAATTTATTTTTAGAGATTAATGGACACTCATTCCAAACGTGAAGGGCTGGAGATATTTAATCTGTATCAGAAAAGCATTTTTATTTGATGTTTTCTCTTAAACCCGCCACCAATTCGTCAAATATCTGCTATTTTAAGAAAAATGGCCACGTGACATGTCACGTGACCTATGCCAAAGCTTACTATACTTAAAAATGTTAAGGACGATAATATCTTTCTATGTGCCAAATTTCGATTTAGTTCCATTCCGTTTGTAAAAGTTATTACGAATAAACCGTTTTTTCCTGGTCAAAGCCCTTGACCCAGGCCTTAAACTACTTGAGCGGAATCGGTCAAATCGGAATCGAAGCGAAGAAGGCGTTAAACCCATGTTGACTGAGAAAGAGACGAACACACACTGACTCAAATGAACATGCTTTATTACTTTTATAGACACAATTTTTTTTGAATTGCATTAATTACAACGTCAAAGTCCATTGGTTGTTCTTCTTTTCTAACAACAGTCTCAGGGCATTGCACTTCATCATCAGCTTCATTAATGTCACTGAAAGCTTTCCATTTTAATCCATTGGGTCCGTAATATATGGCATACAGGATACGACTTTTAAGATCTTCGCAATCTTCGAGTTCCAAGGAGGAAAGGTACATGCTGGTCCAAGGAGATTTTGGCAGCTCGGACACGTACACTTCTCACGATTTGCCTAGCTTGAAACCAAGAGCACTGCATACACTTTCGGCGGTTTTCAGAACGATGTTGAGATCGACCTTTTCCACCACATCATCCTGGTAATACATCCAAGCGTCTTCGCTATCCTTCATCAGGCAAGAGTGCTGTCTTTGACTTGGGTGTTGAATAGCACAACCATCGCAGCGATTTAGTTTCTCTTCTTGAATGAGAATATCAAGCACGGCCGCGTAAGTAAGCTGAAATGCATGGCCGATAATACTGGCTACGCTTTGGCGCTGAACTTTTTCTACTTCATCCACGGTCAACAAAAGTTTGGGGTTCGATTCGACTTCAATGTTTAGAATCATCTTGTAATAAAATATGGTAGAGAGTAATAAAATATTATTTGCCAGCAAGCGAGTTGTAAGAATGAGGCTGCTTCACGGTCTCTGGTATTTTTATAACAAAACAACAATAAGTGTCTCGATAAACCAATCAACGTAGAAAGTTAGGTGGAAACAATAGAGCAAGTCTGGGCAAGTTCATCCTGCCATTGTGATGAAATCTTGAAAACCCGGTTTTTGGAACTGGTTATCCTACGGTAATGAAATACCACAGCAATAACGGTTGTTGATGTAATCCACAGCAAGTTAATGAGATACCACAGCAATAACGGTCGGTTAATAAGATACCACAGCTTTTTATTCATGAGATAAAGACAAAACCTTATAACGTCATCTATCTTAATGTATTCCACAGCGATTCCACAGCAATTAAATAGGAAACCACAACAAAAAGAAGGAAACCACTGTGCCTATCCTACTACTGATAGTAAACAAGGTTCATTGTGAATAACTTTAAGCGGACAGTTCTATTTTTCTTTCAGCTCTTTTTCAGTGTTACAGTTGTTTTCTTTTGTTGTGTTTTCAAAGTATTCAGGTAATTGTTTCAATAATTTGGCTAATATACATAGATAGGCTGAGCATAAGAGCGTCGCTCTTATGCACAATGACATCGCGGTTCAGCAAATGTTCCATCCGTAATTTTTAACCGACTTTTTCGAAATATTCGAAACCTCTCTATACATTTCTTTGTAAAATTTGACGCCATTTTGAGAGTCACCTTCTAAGAAACCGCTTAAGCTGCGTGGGCGCTTGGCCGGAATAGTTGGCGATGACAAAGAAAAATTAAAGTCAATCACAGATTGATGTCAACATAAATTTCCATCGAAAAGCGCGCCGGGTCAGCAGGGAAAAAAAATCGGCACCCTAGAAACAACTTTTGAATGCCTTAAGTGAGGGAGCTTAAACTTTCAAGACGACAGACATTTGAATTCCAAACAATCGTATGATGTTCGTTTTTTCAATTTTAACCGTTTTTGGCGCAAAAAAATGACGTCACAAGGGTAATACCAAAATCATTTTTTCTCGTTATGACAAAATTAGTCAGTGATTTTGAAAGAACACGTTAAGACAAATTGAAGGGTGAAAAAATATCGAAAAACCACTATTGGTTAAAAAGTTATGGCATTTTAAAACTTCCTATTGTTTCTAAAAATAGTAACAAAATACAGATACCTCAAAATTGAGGTATCTGTATCTTTTGAACCAATTTGTTTTTTTTTTGATACTTTTTTTCACACTTGAATTTGTCTTCACGTGTTTTTTTCAAAATCAATGAAAAAATAATTTTGGTATTACCCTGGTGACGTCATTTTTCACGCCAAAAACGGTCAAAATTGAAACGACAAAAATCATACGATTGTTTGGAATTCAAATGTCTGTCGTCTTGCAAAGTTAAACTCCCTCACTTAAGGCATTCAGAAGTTGTTCCTAGGCTGCCAATTTTTCCTGCCTGCTGGTCAGGCGTGAAGTGTATTTTGTGTTACCTTTAAGTCCCTCTATTGCTTGAAAATTCTTTAAATCTCCGCTTCTTCAATTCCGAAACCCGAAGTGACAAACATCTCTCTGCATTGTTCCCACATTGATAAAAACGTATGAAGTTCATTGAAGCAAGATTTTATCCATGAAAGCTCTTCTTTTTCCACTATAGCGGCGCTGAGTATCCCTTAATTAGTATCCCTGTCTTGAGTAGCAAACCGCGAAAACATGCAGGAAAATAAAGACTTTAATTTAAACGGTTTTGCCCGCTTACTAAACACAGCAAAACATCAAAGTGTTTTCCCAGCTGACGTGACATTCGGCCGTATAACCGCGCGAGAAACAAAGCCTTGCTTTGGTTTAAAATTGCTAAGATCCCGGATATTGCGTGACGTCGTACGCGCATGTTTTGCGACGTCATACGGACCCGCGAGCTAGTCCTGCCCAACGGCGGGCGGCGGGGGGCGGCGGGCGGCTAGCGGAGGGCACACGACGCGCCCGCGAAATATTCCGCTAGCCATGACCATGAAAAATGACGGGCATATATGTAGGTTCTATGAGTATGGGGCTCCACAGCGGGCCTTCGGCCCGCAAGAGCTCCGCTAAGACTTGTGTCTGCTTATCCTGCACCAAATTCTGGTTGTCAGTTGTTTGGTTGGAAAGAATTTAAGAAAAAGAATATTAGTTATAGCAACAGCGGGGTTGGAGCGAAAACATATCGGCCGCGCGTACTTTCCCGCCCTTTCCATTGTCTTAATGTAAACACTAATGTATTTTAAAAACACTTGCACGTGTGCGATTTTCTTATCTCTTACATCCTTTTTTTTTGGAATTCAGGACAACTCCTCAATTTTTTGGTTTGCACTTACGTCATATCAAAAGTCAGAAGCAGATTTCGATTCCAAAATGTTTATGGAATTGTAGAGAGTTTAACATTACACATCTGGGGCAAGCTTAGAAGCGCAAGAACATTTTCGTTTAAGAGTTACAGACGAACTAATATTAGAACTTTTTAGCAAAAATGTAGGAAGCGGCAGAAACTTCAACGTCTTCAAAAAATCTCATCACAAATGATTAAGTTCCATTAAATCGGCTTATAAGCATCTATAATGCACAATAACTTTCAACTTGTTTAATTTTATTTATTTTCACGGCTTATCCGAAACAGCCTGACGCATTGTGTGACGCATTTTAAACCATTACAAACGTCGTTGTTCTGAAGGATTGTAACACAAGCATCTACACACCATGTTAGAAACAGCTTTGTATGATGTATAGCTCGAATTTTTGTATTTTTATTACGTCATGTGCAAACCAAGAATACGGAACGCTTTTGGTTGTCAGCAAAATATTTTGTACGCTTTGTTTGTTGACCGCTGGAGGTTTAATCTTCATGTGGAAAAATTCGAATGCTAGGAAGCCATTTTAATAACGTGATATCACTTCTCTCTATATACAGCAGTTTGCAAACATTTTGAACCCCCCCCCCCCCCAAAAAAAAATATATCATTATATCCCTGCTCTCTAACAATGATATATATCTGGATATAATGATATATTTTGGGGGGTAGATATATGTTTATGGAAGAAAGAAACAAAAAAAACTACGCTTTCATCCCGACAAACCTGTTTCGCGGTTGCCCACTCATCAGGGGGTTCAAGCTACTAATCGGCGGCGATTAGTAGCTTGGGCTCAGTTTTGATGGAGTCGGTGTCTTCTTTTTTTTCTCCGAAAAATCTTCAACCGCAACACCATAAAAATAAGTTACAGCTGCATGAATAACGCCAAACAGATAATTGATAAACATAATAAGCAGATTCTAAAGTCATCCACGCAAGCCAACGACGCCGCCACAGCTAACTCTAATACCACTCAAGACAAGAAGACATGCAACTGCCGACAAAAGAACACATGCCCACTCGACGGAAACTGCCTACAATCATCAGTCATCTACCAAGCTACAGTCACGCGCAACGACAACAACACAACAGAAACATACATCGGACTCACGGAAAACGACTTCTATAATAATAATAACTATATATATATATATATATATATATATATATATATATATATATATATATATATAGACGAAGTCTTTTATAATAAAGACGAAATATCGGCAAGGAGTTTATTGTCTTTATTTCCATATTTTGAAGAATAATATATATATATATATATATATATATATATATATATATATATTCACACGACGTGATGTTACAAAACAGTACATCACATCGTGTGAAAATATATTCCTGCTCTACTATTTGTATCGAGCACGCTCTGTCCAAGTGACGACAACCACAAATAAATATTATATATATATATATATATATATATATATATATATATATATCGCTTTTTGTGTCTGTTTGTAAATGGTTCCAGTTTAATAAAGTTTCAAGTTTCTGTCTGTATTTT
The DNA here is from genome assembly GCA_022457155.1 of Cladopsammia gracilis. NCBI lineage: Eukaryota > Metazoa > Cnidaria > Anthozoa > Scleractinia > Dendrophylliidae > Cladopsammia > Cladopsammia gracilis. Next base: position 932,810 of record JAJGOT010000252.1, on the reverse strand, counting down.
TAATTTGTGGCAGTACGAAAAACTGGAAAAATACTCGAAACGAACAGGTTTTAGCTACTGCTCATTTGAATTTCCACGGCTCTCTGTGACGTCACACAGATCAGAGACGGTGAGCTTTTCTTCAGGAACATGCAAATTTAATGGCGGCCGTGAAAATGCGAAAAGTGGTCTGATTAAAACAACCGGCTTGGAGAGGAAAGAAATACACCATTTTCTTTCGAAATGTTTCCAAAAATCAACATGTCAAATTTGAGCGAACTGGCACTTTAAAATACGTTTTGCCTTGGCACCTCCTTCCGTTGTTAGTGTTGTTCAACTGGAAACCGTTTCGACATGTGCAGCGATAACTTCCCAAAGTATTGACACATACGTGGCTACAGCCACCGTTCCGTGGTTGTTTACATTCATTTATGTCTGTGTGGAGTAAAATGCATTGGACAGTTACTGATTTAATTGCAAGAAACAAAGCCTTCAAAAAAGAGAATAAAAACATTAATTCTATTATTATAGTTTGTACGATCATTATCAAGTGTCCGCAAGTATGGAGTAGAAAATGCTGTAAAATCCTGAATAATTCAACTGAACAGTTTCTCGAAGCCCCAGGCTCGGCATTTGGTAACGCTGCAAGTAAAGTGATTATTTTTATCAGCTCATTTGAAAACAGATATCTAAACAACAGTTACTCGAAGCCCCAGCATTTGAACCTTGATAATGGTGAAAGTAAAGCAAGCTTCACAATATTTTTTTTCAACTCATTTGAAATCGTAGGGGCTGACTAGCTAATAGACAAATTCGGCTAACGCATTGTTGTACCCAATTCAAACCTTTTGGGATTAGAACTCTTTGTTCGTCATATTTCCATAACAAAGAAGCATTGACATGTAAATTATACGGAAATAGTGTGAACAAAGGATCCTATTCCCAGAAGGTTTGAATTGGGTACAATAAAACGTAAGCCGAATTTGTCTATGGCGTTGTTTAAGTCGGAAAGTAGTGAAATGGAATCCCAAAGAAGAAATGACATCAACATCCAAAGACCAATTTAATAACTGTAAGGGCAGTATTAAAAGTTATTCTCAACTTACACCTGCATGTTATGCTCCTCTTGTAGAACCATCTGCCCTTGAACCTGTGGAGCGATTCAACCCTTGATTCATGTAATTGGAATCCTGTTTCACATTTGCAGTAATAGCTTCCATGAGTATTGACGCATTCACCATTGGTTCGGGGACAGCCACCATTTCGTATATAGCACTCGTTAATGTCTGTATTGGGACCAAAAACGATATGTAATAAGTGGATGATTTAAAAAATATTATTGAGGTATTTGTGCTAGCTATTTATTGCCTATTGCATGTTGTGGCATTTTATGGGCTTTACGGATTTTGTCCCTCTAATGAATACGTTGAACCTCTCCACTGATTTTAACCTTTTTGACAGTTGAAGAACTTTTTGAGAAATTTGATTTTTCACTCTTGACCATCTATTTCCGTTAAACAGTAAAGCGAATCTTCATTTGAGATGTTACATTTGATTCGTTTTTAAAATGTGGGATACAATATAGCAAGTATATATACCATGGATAGTAAACAAGATTCATTGAGGATAACTTTAGGCGGACAGGTCTATTTTATTTATCGATTTCGATACTGTTGGGAACCATTTCTTTTTTCAGTGTTATAGTTTACATGTATTTTCTTTTGTCGTGTTTTCAAAGTATTCATGTAATTGTTTCATTAAATTGCCCAAGACTTGTGTCTGCCTATCCCGCACCGCATTCTGGTTGTCAGCTGCTTGGTTGCGGGGAATTCAAGAAATAGAATATTTGGTATGAAGACAAGGAGCGACAGCGGGGTTGGCGCGAAAACATATCGGTCGCGCGTACTTAATTTCCCGCCTTTTCATGGTCTTAATGAAAACACTGAGGTATTTTAAAAACATGTCCATGTCTGCGATTTTCTTGTTTATTATGTTGGCGTATTTTTTTTTTTTTGGGGGGGGGGGGGGGGGGGAATTTAGGTCCAGTCCACAACACTCGATTTTCACTTACGTCATATCAAACGACGGAAGCATTAAATAACATATTTCGATTTCAAACTGTTTATGGAATTGTAGAGAGTTTAAGTGATGCTCCACATAAGAAGTATGGTAAACTTCATTGTTCTGCGGCTTTGGCTCTTTCCCACATAGAATATCTTTGATTTCCAAAATAGAGGAGGAGCTGATGGTTCATAATTATGTTTCATTGCGTCGACGAAGGAGACGCTTTCTAATCTTGTCGGCTAGGCGGAATGAATCGAGAAAAGTGTCGGTACCAAATCTGCGCCATCTTGAAACGTCACAATAGTATCCCGCATGCTTAGCGCTTGTTTTGACCTGCATGCGCACTTTTTTGCTGCCTCGTGCTCTGACAGCAAGTTCGACAACGTACAACGTTTCACAACTACAAGGTTTCGGATTTTTTTTCCGAATTTGGAATCGTACGGCTCAATATCTCAATACCTAAAAGTACGCAGTGGAAAAATTGGACGAAGGTTCTTCTCCGGACCAAGTAAGTTATTGGGTCTCTTTAGAATCAAGCAAGAAGTTATCCTGAGTTATCGGATTTTCCTCGCTTCTAGCACCATTCTGGTATGTTTTGCATGTTCTATCTTGATTTTGCTGTGGTTCTCTGCCTGATTTGGGAAGCTTTCACCTATTAAAATACCGACGTCGTTCTTCGCGATGTTCCACAGTGCGATGCGCTGTATGTCTTGTAGCAATAATTCACTGACCGGCCGCGCCAGGCGAACGCAGATTAATTTTACAGGGCTCAAAATTGCGCCTGTATCGAGCGCATTTGCGACTAAAGATTTCGCTTTTGTGAGTAAAATTTGTCTAGCTAATAAAGGAATTATATTCAACAGTCTTGTGTCTTACTTCTAACTGGTAGTTGCTATTTTATCCGATTCACGTTGTATGTTGCGTGACTTAATCGTTTATCACGGGAGCACTTTTTCAGACTTTCTCAGAAATTTCTCATTTCCGCTTCCGGCATTAGTACATGTACTGAGGCGTATGATTTCAGAATCGGGGAAATAACCGAGATGAAATCAAGACAAATATACTATTTATATGTCGGAAAAATCTGAGAACTTTCGAAGTACACAGCACGGCAGAATTGAAGGATTTTGCCCGATTCCATGGCGATAGTGTGAATTTCTTTGATGTCGGCCCGACGTTTTTGCCTGCGTGACATACCTTACGACATAGCCCCTTTAAACAGTGGCTGAAACTTAGGTACTAGGTCAAGACGAGGTACCACGGGATAAGGAGACGCACTATAATCTATGATTACTACTAGTTATAAAAATAAAGCAAATCCATTTGCGTCCAATAAATTTTAGGAAATGTTCGTGCTTAACCAATCAGAATAGCAGAAGACAATAGCTAATTATTTTGTTTCTCTGATGAAGTTCCCCAAATACAATATCTTTTAAAACTTGCATGTTGTGCGATTGGGTCTCAAATTACTTGTAACCTTAAAAAATTTAGACAAAACGCACCTTGAACCTTAACTTTTGAGCAGTATTTTAGTCTAGGCCAATGAGATCACTAGTTGAAACAATGAAAAAAGTCGACATTCCATCGTGCATGGCCGTTGGCGCTATCCTTCTTATGCGGATCATTACTTAACATTACATATCTGGGCCAAATTTTGAAGCGCAAGAGCATTTCGTTCAAGAGTTACAGGCGGACGAATATTATACATTTTAGTAAAAATGTATGGAGAGGCAAAAACCTCAACGTCTTCAAAAAATCTCATCACAAATGATTACAGTAAAATATTCTGCACGCTTTGTATGTTGTCCGCTGATGGTTTAATCTTCTTAATTGTTCAGCAAAATTTAAAACTACCAATAATCTTCCCCAATTAACTTGGATGAATACTTCAGAAAGGAGTTTCTTTAACTTGCTAAGTTTCAACCCCGGCAGATCGCAAAATCCTTCCTTCAATAACATAATTTCACTTGTAGTAAAACTTATACTTTGTGCTACAAGGCGGAATCGGTCAAATCGGAATCGAAGCGAAGAAGGCGTTAAACCCATGTTGACTGAGAAAGAGACGAACACACACTGACTCAAATGAACATGCTTTATTACTTTTATAGACACAATTTGTTTTGAATTGCATTAATTACAACGTCAAAGTCCATTGGTTGTTCTTCTTTTCTAACAACAGTCTCAGGGCATTGCACTTCATCATCAGCTTCATTAATGTCACTGAAATCTTTCCATTTTAATCCATTGGGTCCGTAATATATAGCATACAGGATACGACTTTTAAGATCTTCGCAATCTTCGAGTTCCAAGGAGGAAAGGTACATGCTGGTCCAAGGAGATTTTGGCAGCTCGGACACGTACGCTTCTCACGATTTGCCTAGCTTGAAACCAAGAGCACTGCACACACTTTCGGCGGTTTTCAGAACGATGTTGAGATCGACCTTTTCCACCACATCATTCTGGTAATACATCCAAGCGTCTTCGCTATCCATCATCAGGCAAGAGTGCTGTCTTTGACTTGGGTGTTGAATAGCACAACCATCGCAGCGATTTAGTTTCTCTTCTTGAATGAGAATATCAAGCATGGCCGCGTAAGTAAGCTGAAATGCATGGCCGATAATACTGGCTACGCTTTTGGCGCTGAACTTTTTCTACTTCATCCACGGTCAACAAAAGTTTGGGGTTCGATTCGACTTCAATGTTTAGAATCATCTTGTAATAAAATATGGTAGAGAGTAATAAAATATTATTTGCCAGCAAGCGAGTTGTAAGAATGAGGCTGCTTCACGGTCTCTGGTATTTTTATAACAAAACAACAGTAAGTGTCTCGATAAACCAATCAACGTAGAAAGTTAGGTGGAAACAATAGAGCAAGTCTGGGCAAGTTCATCCTGCCATTGTGATGAAATCTTGAAAACCCGGTTTTTGGAACTGGTTATCCTACGGTAATGAAATACCACAGCAATAACGGTTGTTGATGTAATCCACAGCAAGTTAATGAGATACCACAGCAATAACGGTCGGTTAATAAGATACCACAGCTTTTTATTCATGAGATAAAGACAATACCTTATGACGTCATCTATCTTAATGTATTCCACAGCGATTCCACAGCAATTTAATAAGAAACCACAGCAAAAAGAAGGAAACCACTGTGCCTATCCTACTACTGATAGTAAACAAGGTTCATTGTGAATAACTTTAAGCGGACAGTTCTATTTTTCTTTCAGTTCTTTTTCAGTGTTATAGTTGTTTTCTTTTGTTGTGTTTTCAAAGTATTCAGGTAATTGTTTCAATAATTTGGCTAATATACATAGATAGGCTGAGCATAAGAGCGTCGCTCTCTGAACAGAAAGCCGATGATAAACTTAACTAAGTTGAAAGGTCGGAAGCACAAGAATTAAGATTGACGACCGGGTTATTTTTCAATTTTAGCAATTCTCAAAAACAGTATTAGGCGCCCGTCTGCACAGTACATTTTAATAGACCGTACAAAAGTTGCCACACACACACACACATGAAAAAAAAAAATTCCGAATAAAATACACCTGATACGTATCAAAAATTGCCCAAGAAACTGGTTTGCAAATCAAAATTGCCAAAAATACACAAACATATTTGCATATAAAAAGGCTGTTCTCAACCGTAATAAAAAATATGAAGTCCAAAGCGAAATGTTTGATCTGTTCTTTTCCTTTGCAAAGAACGTTAAAAACGAATTGAACCTTGCATGAAATGAAAACAAGCTCCTACCTGTCATATAAACGTCCGTACCGAGAACCAGCACACGTTTGGAACACAATTTGTCCTGCCATATGACAGACCTTGCGAAGTTTCTCAGGACAAATTGTGCTCCGAGCGTGTGCTGGTTCTCGGGACGGAAGTCTATATTGCAGGTAGGAGCTTGTGTTCCTTTCTTGCAAGGTTCAATACGTTTTTAGCGTTCTTTGCAAAGAAAAAGGACCGATCAAACATTTCGCTGTGGACTTCTTTTTTTAGATTACGGTTGAGAACAGAGTCAAATATGGATCTCCACACCGGCAAATGAAGTACCAAGCACAGGAACACAAGTATGTGTCTTTAATTTTAGGCTTTTGTGTGTATTTGCCTGCTACTGTAAAGGCTTAAATGGGGCGCTCACCTCGATTCAAGAACAGAGTCAAATATGGATCTCCACTCCGGCAAATGAAGTACCAAGCACAGGAACACAAGTATGTGTCTTTAATTTTAGGCTTTTGTGTGTATTTGCCTGTTACTGTAAAGGCTTAAATGGGGCGCTCACCTCGATTCAAAGCGAGGGTAAAAATGAAGTTTTTTTTTTACTACAGTTTTATTATTTACAGCTGTTGTACACAGACAGTAGTCGTTACAATGACACCCCAGTTCAGCAAATGTTCCATCTCTAATTTTGAACCGACTTTTTCGAAATATTCGAAACCTCTCTATACATTTCTTTGTAAAATTTGACGCCATTTTGAGAGTCACCTTCTAAGAAACCGCTTAAGCTGCGCGGGCGCTTGGCCGGAATAGTTGGCGATGACAAAGAAAAATTAAAGTCAATCACAGATTGATGTCAACATAAATTTCCATCGAAAAGCACGCCGGGTCAGCAGGCAAAAAAAAAAATCGGCACCCTAGAAACAACTTTTGAATGCCTTAAGTGAGGGAGCTTAAATTGAGGTATCTGTATCTTTTGAACCAATTTGTTTGTTTTTTTTCTGATACTTTTTTCACACTTGAATTTGTCTTAACGTGTTTTTTTCAAAATCAATGATTTATTTTGCCATAACGAGAAAAAATAATTTTGGTATCACCCTGGTGACGTCATTTTCCCCGCCAAAAACGGTCAAAATTGAAAAGACAAAAATCATACGATTGTTTGGAATTCAAATGTCTGTCGTCTTGCAAAGTTTAAGCTCCCTTACTTAAGGCATTCAGAAGTTGTTCCTAGGCTGCCAATTTTTCCTGCCTGCTGGTCCGGCGTGAAGTGTATTTTGTGTTACCTTCAAGTCCCTCTATTGCTTAAAAATTCTCTAAATCTCCGCTTCTTCAATTCCGAAACCCGAAGTGACAAACATCTCTCTGCATTGTTCCCACATTGATAAAAACGTATGAAGTTCCTTGAAGCAAGATTTTCTCCATGAAAGCTCTTCTTTTTCCACTATAGCGGCGCTGAGTATCCTTTAATTAGTATCCCTGTCTTGAGTAGCAAACCGCGAAAACATGCAGGAAAATAAAGACTTTAATTTAAACGGTTTTGGCCGCTTAGTAAACACAGCAAAACATCAAAGTGTTTTCCCAGCTGATGTGACATTCGGCCGTATAACCGCGCGAGAAACAAAGCCTTGCTTTGGTTTCAAAATTGCTAAGATCCCGGATATTGCGTGACGTCGTACGCGCATGTTTTGCGACGTCATACGGACCCGCGAGCTAGTCCTGCCCAACGGCGGGCGGCGGGGGGTGGCGGGCGGCTAGCGGAGGGCACACGACGCGCCCGCGAAATATTCCGCTAGCCATGACCATGAAAAATGACGGGCATATATGTAGGTTCTATGAGTATGGGGCTCCACAGCTCCGCTAAGACTTGTGTCTGCTAATCCTGCACCAAATTCTGGTTGTCAGTTGTTTGGTTGGAAAGAATTTAAGAAATAGAATATTAGTTATGGCAACAGCGGGGGTTGGCGCGAAAACATATCGGCCGCGCGTACTTTCCCGCCTTTTCCATTGTCTTAATGTAAACACTAATGTATTTTAAAAACACTTGCACGTGTGCAATTTTCTTGTCTCTTACATCCTTTTTTTTTTGGAATTCAGGACAAATCCTCAATTTTTTGGTTTGCACTTACGTTATATCAAAAGTCAGAAGCATTAAATAACAGATTTCGATTCCAAAATGTTTATGGAATTGTAGAGAGTTTAACATTACACATCTGGGGCAAGCTTAGAAACGCAAGAACATTTTCGTTTAAGAGTTACAGACGAACAAAAATTAGAACTTTTTAGCAAAAATGTAGGAAGCGGCAGAAACTTCAACGTCTTCAAAAAATCTCATCACAAGAAGCCATTTTAATAACGTGATATCACTTCTCTCTATATACAGCAGTTTGCAAAAATTTTGAGCCCCCCAAAATATATCATTATATATCCCTGCTCTCTAACAATGATATATATCTGGATATAATGATATATTTTGGGGGGGTTCAAAATTTTTGCAAACTGCTGTACATATATATATATATATATATATATATATATATATATATATATATATATATATATATATATATATACCTGGATTTTTGAAAACGATATCGCTCCAAGTAAGCGTTTGTGAGCGTTCTTGGCCTTGTTTTTAATATAAAGGTATAAAATATAATAGATTGTTGCTAGTCATTTTTCTCGCTCGCTCTTGCTCCCTTTTCCTCTTCTCTCTCTTCTCTGTCATTTTCGGGCTGATCGGGCTCATAAAAACCCTTGTTTGGGCTAGTTGCAGTGAAATTGCGTAAATTTTCGTTGAACACGTTTTGAAAAATTCAGGTATATATATATATATATATATATATATATATATATATATATATATATATATATATATATATATATACAATCATGTATACAATGTGCCCTCCCGGTTGTTACCATAATGGCTTTATGGCAACTCCTGAACTTGGGCACAGGATGTACGGTTCTATATATATCTATCTATATATATATAGATAGATAGATAGATAGATAGATAGATAGATAGATAGATAGATAGATAGATAGATAGATAGATAGATAGATAGATAGATAGATAGATAGATAGATAGATAGATAGATAGATAAAGTGTAGAACTGGATATTCGTAAAACAGTGCTCAATACATTAATGTAGAGCGAAGTATATGTTTATGGAAGAAAGAAACAAATAAACTACGCTTTCATCCCGACAAGCCTGTTTCGTGGTTGCCCACTCATCAGGGGATCCAAGCTACTAATCGGCGGCGATTAGTAGCTTGGGCTCAGTTTTGATGGAGTCGGTGTCTTCTTTTTTTTCTCCGAAAAATCTTCAACCGCAACACCATAAAAATAAGTTACAGCTGCATGAATAACGCCAAACAGATAATTGATAACCATAATAAGCAGATTCTAAAGTCATCCACGCAAGCCAACGACGCTGCCACAGCTAACTCTAATACCACTCAAGACAAGAAGACATGCAACTGCCGACAAAAGAACACATGCCCACTCGACGGAAACTGCCTACAATCATCAGTCATCTACCAAGCTACAGTTACGTGCAACGACAACAACACAACAGAAACATACATCGGACTCACGGAAAACGACTTCTATAATAATAATATAACTATATATATATATATATATATATATATATATATATATATATATATATATATATATATATATATATATATATATATAATGATTTGTAATTATCAAGCTTCCAACTCCATGTCTTGACTTGATTTTGCTTTATTGACCCTACGTTTCGGCCATCACGGCCTTCTTCAGGGGAGTTACAAGTGTGTTAAGGCTCGCGTAAACCGTTGGCTATTCAAAACTATAACGTGACATGTATGGCGTCTATGATTGGTAGATAAACTAACAAAGTTATGCGCGCGCTAGAAAGTGCGCGCACTAATGTGGGTTAAATAAGCGTGCGCTGAAACGCGCGCGTCTTAATGTGGCGTAGTAGGAGAAAAATATAATAGTGTAAAATATAGATAGATTACCAATCATAGTAACTATGAAATGTATACCTAATATAAAAAGTATAAGTGTATCATAATGTGGCACCTAAATGCAGTATGGCTCCTTTGTTGCAGTTGAATGAGCCAATAAACCCCGGTCGAACATTACAAGATTAGAACGCGCAGCAATACAAACACTCAAACGCGATAAATCTATAGTCATCTTTCAAGCTGACAAGGGAGCGGCAGTGGTTATACAGAATCGAACTGACTATCTAGCTGAAGCATACAAACAATTGAACGGCAAAGATGAGAACAACAATAATGTTTACCGCTCATTCAACTGCAACAAAGGCCTCAAAATACACGTTACACACATGCACAAACAGCACAGACCTACGCCTAATACCAAGCCGGGATTTTGGCCGTGCATGTCTGATCCACGTTGTGCCTGTTGCCTATCATATGGCTCGTTCTCCAGTTCAGTAACAAGTACAACCACCCGTGAAACAGTTATCTTGAAACAACACAGTAACTGCCAAACTGAGAATGTTATCTACCTGATCACTTGTGCCAAATGTAAAGATCAGTACATTGGAGAGAAAAAACAGCATACACATGAGAGCAAACCAACACAGATCAGACATCACCATCGGGAATAAGAACATCCCTACAGTAAGACATTTCAAAAAATGTGGACGCCAGCACATGAAGTTATCAGTCATCGAAAAAGTACGAAACAAGAATCTAGACACAAGAAGAACGAGAGAAAGTTACTGGATTAACAGACTGAAACCAGTAATCAATAACTTGATCTAGTTTCTGGTTTCATTTCATTTCATTTTATTTCATTTACACCTTCATTTCATTGAATTAATTTGCTGTCTACACAAGCTTATTATTTTTGACTGAACTCACTCATTATCCTTTCCTTCTCTCGGAGCCATACTGCATTTAGGTGCCGCATTATGATACACTTATACTTTTTATATTAGGTATACATTTCATAGTTACTATGATTGGTAATCTATCTATATTTTACACTATTATATTTTTCTCCTACTACGCCACATTAAGACGCGCGCGTTTCAGTGCACGCTTATTTAACCCACATAAGTGCGCGCACTTTCTAGCGCGCGCATAACTTTGTTAGTTTATCTACCAATCATAGACGCCATACATGTCACGTTATAGTTTTGAATAGCCAACGGTTTACGCGAGCCTTAACACACTTGTAACTCCCCTGAAGAAGGCCGTGATGGCCGAAACGTAGGGTCAATAAAGCAAAATCAAGTCAAGACATGGAGTTGGAAGCTTGATAATTACAACTCATTCTACATTAACCTTTTCAAGCTACAAGATCGCACTTTACTAGAGTGATCCTCTGTCTTCGGCAAGGCATACAGCATTGTTTGAGAGACCTGTCACAACACTATATATATATATATATATATATATATATATATATATATATATATATATATATATATATCGCTTTTTGTGTCTGTTTGTAAATGGTTCCAGTTTAATAAAGTTTCAAGTTTATGTCTGTATTTTTAATTTGTGGCAGTACGAAAAACTGGAAAAATACTCGAAACGAACAGGTTTTAGCTACTGCTCATATAAATTTCCACGGCTCTCTGTGACGTCACACAGATCAGAGACGGTGAGCTTTTCTTCAGGAATATGCAAATTTAATGGCGGCCGTGAAAATGCGAAAAGTGGTCTGATTAAAACAACCGGCTTAGAGAGGAAAGAAATACACCATTTTCTTTCGAAATGTTTCCAAAAATCAACATGTCAAATTTGAGCGAACTGGCACTTTAAAATACATTTTGCCTTGGCACCTCCTTCCGTTGTTAGCGTTGTTCAACTGGAAACCGTTTCGACATGTGCAGCGATAACTTTCCAAAGTATTGACACATACGTGGCTACAGCCACCGTTCCGTGGTTGTTTACATTCATTTATGTCTGTGTGGAGTAAAATGCATCGGACAGTTACTGATTTAATTGCAAGAAACTAAGGCTTCAAAAAAGAGAATAAAAACATTAATTCTATTATTATAGTTTGTACGATCATTATCAAGTGTCCGCAAGTATGGAGTAGAAAATGCTGTAAAATCCTGAATAATTCAACTGAACAGTTTCTCGAAGCCCCAGGCTCGGCATTTAGTAACGCTGCAAGTAAAGTGATTATTTTTATCAGCTCATTTGAAAACAGATATCTAAACAACAGTTACTCGAAGCCCCAGCATTTGAACCTTGATAATGGTGAAAGCAAAGCAAGCTTCACAGTATTTCTTATTAACTCATTTGAAATCGCAGGAGCTGACTAATAGCGTTGTTTACATCGGAAAGTAGTGAAATGTTATCCCAAAGAAGAAATGACAGCAACATCTAAAAGACCAATTTAACCACTGTAAGGGCAGTAAGTGATTTTCAACTTACCCCTGCATATTTTACCACTCTTGTAGAACCATCTGCGCCTGATCCTGTCATACGATTCATACTGTGATTCATGTAATTGGAATCCTGTTTCACATTTGCAGTAATAGCTTCCATGGGTATTGATGCATTCACCATTGAGTCGGGGACAGTCACCATTTCGTATGTCGCACTCGTTAATGTCTGTATTGGAACCAAAAACGATATGTACTGAATGGGAGATTTAAAAATATTAGCGAGGTATTTGTGCTGGCTTTATATTGCATATTGCATGTTATGGCATTGTATGGGTTTTACGGGTTTTGTCCCTCTACTGGATACCTTGAACCTCTACATTGATTTTAACCTTTTTGACAGTTGAAGAACTTTTTGAGAAATTTGACTTTTCACTCTTGACCAACTATTTCCGTTAAACAGTAAAGCGAATCTTCATTTGAGATGTCACATTTGATTCGTTTTAAAAATGTGGGATACAAAATAGCAAGTATAAATACGATGGATAGTAAACAAGATTCATTGAGGATAACTTTAGGCGGACAGTTCTATTTTATTTATTGATTTCGCTACTCTTGTGAACCATTTTTTTTTTTTCAGTGTTATAGTTTACATGTATTTTCTTTTGTCGTGTTTTCAAAGTATTCATGTAATTGTTTCATTAAATTGCCCAAGACTTGTGTCTGCCTATCCCGCACCGCATTCTGGTTGTCAGCTGTTTGGTTGCGGGGAATTCAAGAAATAGAATATTTGGTATGAAGACTACATTTACATTTACATATATTTGGTCGGTAAAAACTGTTAGGTTATCACACCAACCATAAAAAATAAATAAATAAATGAATAAAAATAAGTAAATGAATAAAATACAGATATATCAATATATAAAATAATTGTATAAAAATTAAATAAAAAAGACTATATAAACTATATATAACTATTGTTTAAGAAAAGCTGCTAACCTATATTTAAAAATTTCTAAGGAAGATGATGAAACAATGGCCTCAGGGAGGCAGTTCCAGTCCGCTATAGTCTTTGGGAAAAATGAAAATTTAAAAACTTCTTTATTTGCATATGGCACCCGAAATTTAAATTGATGGCTTCCCCTCGTGCGACTCTCGGAATGCTGAGTTAAATATTTTGGGGTATCTATGTCAATAAGACCATGAGTTAGTTTATACATTAGTGTTAATCTAGACTGCCTCCTTCTCATTTCCAGCGTGGCCCACCCTAAGTCTTTAATCATGTCCGTAACTCTGGCATATCTATCATAATTCTGTGAGCAGAACCGTGCTGCTTTACGTTGAACCCTTTCCAGAGCACTGATATCTTTCTTTAAAAACGGGTCCCAAGCCGCACTTGCATATTCCAGCTTCGGTCGTACTAGGGATGTATATGCAATTTCTTTTACGTTCTTTGGACAATTCCAAAGGTTGCGTTGTATTGTACCCAGCGACTTGTTTGCTTTAGCTGCTGACATGGAAACATGGGCTGACCACTTGAGCTTGTTACTGATAGTAACCCCAAGGTATGGGAAGCTATCAACCTGTTCTAACTCTACACCACAGAAGACGTATTTTCTCTGGGGAGGATTGTTCTTATGTGAGACGGTGACAATTTTGCATTTGGAAGGATTGAATTCCATTTGCCAATGATACTGCCAGGATTCTAACCTGCGTAGGTCAGATTGAAGAAGGTCACAGTCCGCATCGCTAGCGACAATGCCGAACAGTAAAGCATCGTCCGCAAAGAGCCTAACTGATGATTGTACGTTATCCGGTAAGTCGTTTATATATAATAAAAAGAGCAATGGGCCGAGGACTGTACCCTGGGGTACGCCAGAAATCACCGGACATTGACTTGATGTTTGGCCTTCACAAACAACTGATTGAAAACGTTGTGTAAGAAACGACTCTAACCAATTTAGGAGCGAGCCCTGGATTCCATAGTACTGCAGCTTCCTTAAGAGTCGCCTATGAGGGACCTTATCGAAAGCTTTGGCAAAATCCAAAACGGCCGCGTGGATAGATGAGCTCTGAATAGCCTTTGCCATGTCGTGTAAGGTGAGAATTAGCTGCATCTCTGTGGATCTTTTTGCCCTAAAACCATGCTGACAATCTGTTAAGATGTTATGATCGTTTAGATGTTTCATGATAAAGCTGTGGACGATATGCTCGAGGATCTTCGATGCAACACAAGTAAGAGATATAGGTCTATAATTGGCCGGGTCAGATTTCTTTCCCTTTTTAAAAACTGCACACACATTAGCCTCCTTCCACCTGAGGGGGACAGTGCCACTGTCTATCGAGTCTTGAAAGATGTCAGTTAGTATTGGAGCAATGTCTGCAGCAAACGTTTTGAGAAACCTGGGTGGAATCTGGTCTGGGCCACAGGCCTTGTTAGGATTTAATGAAGACAGCTGTTTTAATACTCCTTGTTCTGAGATAATTAAGGACCCCAAGCCAGGTGTAGGATCAGGGCCCATTTCTGGAATGTTTTCAAGGTCCTCCTTAGTAAACACACTTGAAAATTGGCTGTTTAAGATTTCTGATTTAAGACCACCATCACTTATAACTTTGCCGTCGACTTCAAAGTCTGCTATCCCTGGATTTTCTTGTTTAAGCCGTTTTACGTAGGACCAAAAACGTTTTGGGTTATCCTTGATTGCCTCACTAAGGTGGTCACTGATATACTCCTCCCTTGCAGACTTAAGATTCTTGTGCATACGTTTCCTGGCGGAAAAAAAAAATGTTCCAATGATGTACAGATCCTGTTTTCTTTGCCTTGTTATATAGTCTTTGTTTTGCCCTGGATTGTCGTCGAAGCGAGCGATTGAACCACGGTAAGTTGTATCTTGTACTTGTCATCTTATGCGGGATGCAAGAGTCCATAATGTTGCGAACACTGTTTTCAAAATCATTCCACTTTGCTTCCACCGAGTTGTTATCATACTGAGTGTTGAGCGTCCGTGCTACGCAAGTTAGAATCTCAAATGTCGATTTCAATGTCCTCAATGAGCTTTCATTGATCTAACTCTTCGTTTGTGATCGGTTATATTTATTTTTTTCTCTTTGGCACCATTTCATTAAGGAAAATATACGTACTCCAGCCTAGTCCAAAATTAAACATACAAACTTGCAGGAAAAAAATGCAACCCTGCTATAAGGGACTGTGCAATAATTAGAGACCTTAAGATCGAGGTTTTTCGGCATTTCCCGCGAACCGCGAACGTCAAGAAGTCACGTGACCAGTGCCTTGCCGTCAGGTTTGCGGTTTGAGGTTCGCGTTTGTACGGCTAGACCACGCTCTAGAGGTAAGTGGTTTACCGCAAGGTTTTTTGCACCCTAAAACATCACAATCTTACGTTTGAGAGGAAATACTACTTTTTAGAACTCTTTCGCTTATTAATTATCGAATTCTTTTTCATAGAAACGTAATTTTGAAGACGATTTGTCAGCTTAAAGAGAAGTGAACGAGTGATTGAAAACAAACATGGCAGCCGGCTGTGTGTTTGGAACTGATTTGCCAGTCGGATTACTTTGTGGTTAAACTACGATAAATAAAGTAAAAAAAGCCAGTTTCTGATGATATGTGATTGAATGAATGTATATGCATGAATGTATACTTTGTTTCCTAGATGGCTCCGGTAATAGGCATAGGTAAAAAGAAACCCTCAATCTTAAGCCCAGATTTTGTTCATACGGCGAACTCCGAACTGTAAACTGCTGGCCGACGTTTGTGGTTTGCGGTTTAAGAGGAAAAACCTCAATCTTAAGGTCTCTATTATCAGGAGGGGGGGCGGAAAATGGGCTTCAAGTAGGAAAATATTAGGTAATACCTCCCCTTCAAAAGAATTGAATTTAGTTATTGCCCCCCCCCCCCTCTCTGATCAGTCAGAAATTTTGTATGACCCCCCCCCCCCCCTCAAACACCTTTTATAGACAAATACCCAGCATTTTTTTTAATATACACCCACCTGTTATTGCTACGAGGTAATGTTTGTTCCAGACGTGGATATACAGCAATACTACATGTTTACTTGTTGGGCATCCATATCTGGAACAAACATGACCTCGAAGCCATCTGATTCCACTTCTGAATCACTTCATTGCAAATCCGAGTTGCTTGCACTGGAACTCATTTCCTCGTTAACCTGCTCTTGGGTTTCTCGTGGGATGCAAGAATGATCACCACGAGCGTACCGGAGAACTCGTGCAACCAGTGCCATTTTACCTCCACTGATCTTAAAGGTGGTCAGACATGAGGGGTCATGTAGCAGGGACATGTCGCAGCGACATGTAGCAGCGACAAAAGTTTGTGTAGTACACACTGAGGGACATGTAGCAGGGAGTGTAGCGGGGACATGTAGCAGGGAAAAAATGATAGCGCTTGCACACCGCATGAAAATGTCGCGGGGACATGTCTCAGGGACATTTTGTCCCCGCGACATGTCTCACGGTGTTCAACTTGTTGAACTTCATGGGACACGTCGCGGGTGACAAAATGTCCCCAAAATTGGTGTTGCACAATTATGATAGCATTAGTTCAAACGAGGGGACGTGTCGCTGCAACATGTCCCTGAGACATGTCCCCGCGACATTTTGATGTGGTGTGCAAGCGCTATGAATTTTTCCTGGTTACATGTCTCCGCTACACTCCCTGCTACATGTCCCTCAATGTGTACTACACAAATTTGTCTGACCACCTTAAGACCATGCTGGTTGAGGTACATCTTCAATCTGTTGCAATACAATTATCTATGTTGTAGTGAAATTATGATTTTGGTACAATTTTGTCTGTCCTGGTTCAAATTTATTTTGAACCAGTGCAAAATATTTGAACTGGAGCAAAATATTTTCACCAGGGCAAAATATTTGCACTGGTATATAACTATATTCTACTGTTCAAATGTTGTTGACAATAGCACAATTTCGATGTATTAAAATTCAACTTGAAACAAAAGACAACACTACGAGGCTTAGGGAAATAAACGATATAAATCCTTACTATCATTCCCCAAAGCCTCGCAGTGGTCTTGTTTCAAGTTGAATTCTAATATATCGAAATTGGGCTATTCAAATTTAAAAAGCCAGAAACGTTTCATCACAATATTCGTCTCTATATTATAGAGATAGAGAAGAATAGATAATCGTATTGCAACAGATTGAAATTGCAGTTCAGCCACAGAACAGATCATCATGTCTTTCAGTAAGAACTATAAACACTTGAAATAAAATGTTAAGCCCCCCTTCTCTTGAGTGACTTATTTTACTTTGAGCCCCCCCCCCTATCCTTGCTTTGATTTTACTTCATGCCCCCCCCCCCTCTGGTTTTCCAGCCCCCCCCCCCCTCCCCGATAATTATTGCACAGTCCCTAATCTGCAAACGATTCCATGCTATTGCAAATTTGAACCACTTACTGATTTGAAAATCAAACCACCCACCCCCCCCCCCCTCTACCGCTATACCCTTAAGGCCCGGACACACGGTGCAAATTTTCTTGCAATGTTGTACGCAACAATATGTTTTGGGGATGTCACACGATGACATTTGTTGCGCGCAACGTCGCAAATTAAAAGTAGAACTCGATTCTACTTTTGCAGTTGTTTTGTCCTGCCCTAAATGCCTCTTACCAATTGTACGCCTTGCCTACTTACCTACGCATTCAAGATCAGCCTCATTAATTTGAAGTCCTTGCTTGCACGCTTTGAATAAAAATACAAAGTGCTTTAGCCTAACATGCATGATTTTTTAACAGCTGAGACAGTTTTCAAACTGTAAAAAAGAAAAAAAAAAAGACAGTCATATATTTCATATATGGTTGTACATGTATGTCTTGTAGAATTTAGTTTGGCTACATTTTCTTTCTTAATAAGTAACATACTGTAAAATTCCGGGTTACAAACCCTGGGCTTATACAACTTACTAAGGTTTTAATGGCTGGCAAGCAAGACATATTGTGATAAATAAGCGTTGTTTTAGTTACCAAACTGATGGGCCTATAACCAGGGGGCGGGGCTTATTAGCGGGGTGAAGGGGGTAGGGGGGTTAATAACTGGGATTTTACGGTATTGGGAAGTTACGCGAAAGTAGAAGAAATCATACTTCTTGGGAAAAGTAAGTAGATACTACAGTAGGCAATTAAATTGCCTAAACCCTGTCATGTTTGGAACGACTGTTGAAGTTCCTACATAAACCTTTTACATGTAAATGTAATAAAATAACACAACGCAAGCAACACGTCATGTCACCCATGTCATACTACGCGCTTGTGCAGCCTATGATTTAGCCTGACAATGTCATGGTAATACAACTTGAAGGGTATATGGCGTGTTCAAAACTGTTCCCTTTGCGGTCCGGTCTGACACTCGCCATATTGGATTCGCCATGTTGGATTTTGTTATTTCTCCAAAACCTCAGAAACTGTCCAAATTATCGCAGATGTATTCAAAACCAATGAAGTAACGCTAAAAAGTAGTAAAAAGGAAAACGTTACGACGACAAACTTTTTTTTTCATTAAAAGGTAAAAAGTATCCAAATTTCGAAAAACATGGCTGTCAAAATCTTGTTGTATGTATCATCAGATACATTTTTTAAGGAGAAATTGTTCAAATCCAGTCGGAATTTAATATAAAACAATGTGAACCGCTTTCCTTTGATTGACGTCTACCAAGCTCAAGTTTGACTGTCTAGAATAAAGTGCGATGGGTCGCTTGTTAGCGCTGTAAATTACTTTACAAATTCGAATATACCATACTTACTGTCATTTATAGTTTTCTTAATCCAGCTGATAAATGGATAGACCCTGGTGTAGTATCCATACTGATCCTTTTGGGCACATCCATATCCCCAGCTGACAACGCCAACAGCGATCCAGTGTGTTAAGACCCTTCCTCTTCTTATCTGACGAACAAAAGCCCCTCCACTGTCTCCTTTACATGTGTCACTGCCTCCCTTCCCGTCGCCCGCACAAAACGTCATCGTAGAGTTATAAGTCAGCACTGCTTTGTTTAAGCAGAGGTGGTCGCTTTGAATTTCAATATCAGCATGACGAAGAACTTTGGAACTTTTATGATTGGAGGCGTTTTTTAACTCTTCATAAGTTAAGTTTCGTGTTATTCCCCATCCTGCCACGGTACCATTCGTATGAGGAATTGCCAGATCTCCTTCGTCCTCTTCAGGTAGGCAAACAGTTTTTACAAACCTGTTAAGTAATACTTTCCGGCTAAGTTTAATGAGGGCTATGTCACCGTCGACAAAACTATTCTTGTATTCATGATGAGCAAAGATCATCTCTGGTGCTATTTCTTGTTGCGACTTTTCATAAATAGACAAGTTGTGATTCCCTGCTATAATACGGTACCTGGAAAATGATCAGTAGAATAAAAAATAAGGGGCTGTCTGTGAAGAAACTTTCTTTTCAATGCAATAGTTCATTACGTTTTTCATTCATTTCTAAAAACGCGCCCTTAGATTAGGTTTGCATTCTCAATCGTCGGACGCAATAATCACGGGGGGGAAGGGGGGGGGGGGGGTGTTACGCACAATAATTTAACAATTATAGTGCAAAAGCGAAGCGCTATACCTCCGGATACTTAGACATTTTACTTTGCGCAATTACTTACACAACAAGCAGCGAATGCCGAAAATTTTGCCAAGCTAAAATTAATTTAGCGTGGACAATTTGACAATTTCTATAAAGAACTTTCATCCACGTTAAGAACGGGACAGAGTAGTGACAACACGAATTAAAACACAGTAAAATGGAATAGTTTTTTTTTTTTCAGTTACAAGAGTTTTGTCAGTTTTTCAGTTACAAGTGTTTGTGTCTTAAAAAATTCAATTCAGAATAAAAACAAATTGAACAAACACACGGCTACCTAAACATAGCGGCAAAAGGTCTGAAAAGGGACTGCAGCGGGACGGTTAGACTTGCACACAAGTCGACTGCGAAGCCCCCGACGAGAGCGCGACGAAGTCGCGCAAAGCGAGCGATCCGCCCGACCACCCAAAACGACAAAAACGGACTTTGAGAAAGTCTACGGGACGGTATGTCTTACAGCCATGCTCCGTCACGCGTGACCAGTATTTTTGAAAATTGAATGGAATTTTCAAGATTACGCGTCGGTTTTGAAAATTCATTCCGAGATTCGGAATTCCCGTGAGAATTTTACCGCATTTTCGGAAACAAACAGCAACAAAATACCATTTTGTTTGAAATGTTACATATCCGAACAATATTAGGTTTTTTTATGCGTGCAGCGAAGTTATTTTCCGTTAATTCGTGACTTTCAAAGTGTTTTCCATAGAGATCTTCAAGGTTTCATTCAAATCTCGGACGTTACAAAGAAATATTCAAATGTTCATTTCATTCTCTAGATTATTGGTCACGCGTGACGGAGCATGGCTGTAAAACATCGTTACCTGTAGTTGTTGTGGCTTTTTAGTCCCTTCCATCAGTACCAAATTTTCAAACATCGAAGTACGAGCTGAGTCGATCGCTGTTGTTTACTAACTTGCTCGTTTTAGTTCCTAGATCGTTTAACTTCAATCCGCTTAAAACAAAGTTCAAAAGCTTTTCTGAGGAAGTATCAAGTCTATATCATATTCCATAGGTGTTTACGATAAGGCATTGTCCGAAACTTTGTGCTCCTTCATTCACTCCTTGTCGATCGAGCGGATGAACTTTGAACCATCTTGAGACTGGGCCATAACGCAAAACTTTCCCGCCTTTTTCGTCCACTCTTGTGATCAATACTTTTCTCTTTTCTTTTCTTTTCTTTTTTCTTTCTTTCCCCTTTTTTATTTCTAATAGTTCACGCATTTTCGCCCAAAACACCATATTGCAGGCATCGGTCATTTTCACTTTCTTTCAAAATGCGAAATTTACCTCCATCGCTGGATATACGTCATGTAGACATAACGTATATCGCCGGAGCTTTATGACCATATTTGGGCAGTGTATTTATGTGATGAATTATAAATAGAGATATTTGGCGCCCCAAAGGGTATCATGTTTTTTTCTTTTAACCGTTTTGGTCTGAAAACATGACGTATAGTATAAATTTTAGGCTGAAATTGGGTATGTTTTTAGTAGAACCACGATAGTGTAAAAACATATTTCTCTTTTAATCTCCAAACGAAAAAGTAAGAAAGAGAAGTTACCAAAAAATATTCGATGTGATGCAGGACGATTTAATTATTGCTTCAGATACGCAAACAAGGTTTGAAAACGGGTATGGATTTTAGAGGTCAGGCTTCAAAATCGGTATGGGAAATGACGTAATCAGTTAGTCTCAAATAGGGTTAGGATTTGGAGAACCAGGCGGCACACTCCCATAGAAAACACTCCCATAGAAAATTCCGAGGATTAAATCCCCTCCCGGGAAATAAATCATAGTCACTTACATGCTGGCGTTTCCATAGAAATTTCCTCTTCGATCATAGAAACAGTGTGCAGCGGTCAAAGCCCAGAGACGAGATACAAGAGCACCACCACATAGAAAAACAGAAGCTAAGGAAATGAAATAGGTCTGATTAGTTCGATGCTACATTTTTGTATAAAGCGCTAGCTTTTCATAGGAATAAGCGTGCGGCCATGTTGACTCCCCAGAGAATAAAATACTTTGTTTTTTTCCCGCTCAACCTCATTTTCAACTTTTTAACCCTTCAATACGCGCATGCGTAATGAACAGGTTATCGGCAACGGAGACAGATATGCAAATGAGTACTCACTCGTTCACTCACTCGCTCCTTCCATCAGCTGTAAACTTTTGTCACTTAATATTTTAAGTTAGTTTTGTTACGTATGCGAATGCATGCGTAACAAGAACAACGTGAATCCAGCGATAACAATAACTAATTTACTGTAAACGAATATGAACAATGAAACATGGCACTAGTGGGACGCATATAGGGACGCAGCAGATGGTACAGGATTTTCCGATCAGACTACCTCTGATTCTTGAGGTATTCCTTTTTAACCCGTGAACAAGCGCAAGCGTAATGAACGGGTTATCGGTAACGGTGGCTTAAATTCACTCACTCACTCCTTCCATCAGCTGTAAACTTTGTGACGTAATGCTTTGTTACGAATGCGTTTCGTAACAAGAACAACGTGAATCCAGCGATAACAATAACTAATTTGTTGTAAACTAATATAAACAACAATAAGCTTAAAGATGTTTCGCATTTGGAGTCTTTACTATAACATTGAAATCGATCTAAAAGGATTTTTCAACAGAGACACGCGTTTTAATGCGTCTCTACCGTAAAATAAAAAACATCATAATATTTCCAGTTGTGTGTTGAATAATGGTCACGCGTCGGAACCCTTCTTACTTGAAAGAGGTGTTCGACAGGGGTGCCCACTATCAGGTATGTTGTTTGTCATAGCTATTGAGATCCTTGCGCAAAAGATAAGACGCTCCAACACGATCAAAGGAATTGAAATTGTGTACAATGGATCTCAAGAAGTAAAATTATCTCAGTATGCGGATGACACAACAGCGCTCTTGAGTGATACTGAGTCCGTCATGCAGCTATTTGAGTTGTTAGGCCTTTTTGAAAGATGTTCCGGCCTTAAAATAAACGAATCAAAATCGGAATTGTTATGGCTTGGTTCATGGCGCCATAGAAAAGATAAAATTCTAAATCTACAAATTACTGAGGAGCCTGTCTACGCGCTAGGTGTTCATTTTGCGTACGAAAGTGACACAGTTCTACAGCGGAACTTCTGGGATAAGTTAAATTCCTTAAAAAAACTATTAAACATATGGTCTCAAAGAGACATCTCTGTTTACGGTAAAATAAATCTAGTGAAATCCCTTGCGCTCTCCAAACTGGTATTTATCTGCAGTGTAATGAAAACTCCAAAATTTTTTGTTGATGAAGTAAACAAAATAGTCTTAGATTTTATTTGGAGCCACAAACCACCCAAGATAAAATACACTACACTCATCAAAACAAGGCAAGAAGGAGGCTTAGAGATGAAAGGCTTTGCTTTATTTAACAAGGCTTTAAAGTTACATTGGGTTAAGCGACTCTGCTCAAATTCAGACGCTCCGTGGCAGTACATCCCGAAGTCCCTCCTAGTGAATGTTGGGGGTCCAGAGGTGTTCAAGTGTAACTATGACACCAGTCACCTTAATCTGAACAAATGCCTTCCAGCGTTTTATCATGAAATAATCACACTCTGGCAAGACGTAATAGCTTCCAACCCAAAAAGCAAAAATGATGTTCTTGAACAGATAGTTTGGAATAATAAGTTTATTAAGTCTGATAAAAAATCTATGTACTTGCAGCACTGGCGCTATGCAGGAATTCTCAAAATTAATGACCTCTTTGATACACAGCAGAACTGCTTTCTGTCCTTTGACGCTTTTCGTAATAAATTTAACGTAAGATGCAATTTCTTACAGTACTTTAGTCTTGTTAACGCCATCCCTCAAAATTGGAAAAAAAAACTCCTTAAATGCTCCCTCGAACAAAGCTTAACACCGCAAATATTAATAGAGGAAATGACTTGCAAAAAAATTTATACTAAGCTGCTGTCTCTTCGATCAATGCCTCCGCCGACTTGTGAGAAAAGACTCTTAAATTTTGGCTACCAGAAGGATGATTTGAGAAAATTATATCTATTACCTTTTGAAGTAACAAAAGAAGTAAAGCTATCAATGTTTCAGTACAAAATTATTCACAATATTCTGTGCACTAAGAGCTTATTATTTAAAATGAAAAAAGAAGACTCCCCACGCTGCCCTTTTTGTCCAGCAGATCACACCATCAGTCATCTTTTCACTGAGTGCACGCAAGCCACTTTGTTCTGGAAGGAGTTTCTGGATTGGGCTTCACGCATGGTGAACTCAAAATTATCGCTTTCAATAAAAGAAATTATGTTTGGCATTATTAATATTGATTCTAAATTATGTTTAGCCCTCAATCATTTAGTCATTATAGGAAAGTATTTTCTTTACGTAAAAGCTCTTAACGGTAAACTTTATATCTTTAATGAATTTGTTTTCCTAGCCCGTGATAAAATTGGTCTAGAAAAATATATTTCTTGTATGACTGGTCGTGAAAATGACTTTAGAACAAAATGGTCTGTTTCCTCGTCTCTTTTAAATATGGTATAAAATTCTGTTTACTTGACTGATTGCGCTCCCATTTAATTTTAGTTACCATTAATGTTTTTACTGTGTTATGTTTCCTGTTTGTCAGCTTCAAGTCGTAGTTTTCGTTTTGTTGCAAATTGTCTTTGTAAATGTTAACTGTACGTGGGTATGTTCAACAAAAAAAAAAATAGTGAAAGTACTATTATTGCAAGTTGTCTAAGTATCACAGTGTAAGTAGTGTAAGCATCGTTTTTGTAAATATTGTACTGGTGCGTAAGTGATGTAATAAAAAATATTAAAAAAAAAAAAGTAAAATAATGAAATTTAATTTCTGCTAAGCATGTGTTTCTCGGTGGTCGAGTGATTTAGTGTCGGGAATTGGAGTTCAAGTCCAGTTAAAGACCTTCTTTTTTTCTTCTCTTTTTCTTTCTTTTTCGGACTGGACATTATGAAAGTGATGTACTTTTTTTGCTTTCGTCAAAAATCGTAAGAACTTCTTATTCTTATTCTTAGGAGCCTTTGATTTTCCGCAAAATTTCCAATGGAAAAGTCTGTCCCATTTGATTTACCATCGGAACAACAGAACTTTCCATACAAAAAAGGAAAGCGTTCCTTGGCTTCAACGATAAGGTCTAACAATGACATTTGAGGTATTATGGTTGATGACGAAGAAATCAAGTTAGGGTGCGCTATTCACTGACGATTTGACTGCTTTTTCGAAGAATGATAATATCTCATAAAATTCCTCGAACTTGTGTTGCATTTCGGTAAATGTTCTGGCCTCGCAAAAATCATGATAAATCAAAAATATTTTTGCTAGGGAATTCTAATTCTTGCGTTCGGAAAATTCGAAATTTAGGGACATTGTACGAACCTTTAAAGAGCTTGATAGGCAGCCAGTTTTCTGCCTGCAAAACTCCACCAAAGCAGAGTAAAAACTTAAACTCCACCTGACCATGCAGCTGTCCCTGTTGCAAGATTGTTCACGTCAATTCTCCGGTATCGGGAAAAACCTCTCGGAAGACTTTACAGTTTGACTTTACAGCACAGCAGTTACCGCCTGCCCAAAATGATTTTCCGGAGTCATGCTTGAATATTTACGATGATGGATCTACCAGCTGGAGGAGAACTTCAGCTAAAATTGGTGATGGTTAATTCAAATGGAAATATGAAGACAAGAGTTCCCGCGACGAGGAATGTAAGCATCTGGTAAAACAGTTGTGTAACAAAAATTGGCAAAACAACGGATTTGTATCCTAGCTCCACTGAGACACACTATTCAACTACAGAACTAAGTAAGGAGCCAAAAATTATTGTAATAATTCATGATTTCATTGCAGTGGAATTGTAGACTACGGCATTTTGAGACTCGGATCTAAGTCGCCTATAACAGTGATGAAAAACACTTTCTCACAAACCTTACACACCGACTACGGCCGGATAAATCTAACGATCCGAGCACTTCCAAAGCGATAGCAAACTTTAGCCGATAAGTATTTAGGGACGGACCATTATTTTTTTGACAGGGAGGGGGGGGGGGGGACGTTGTTGGAAAATTTTGAAATAAATTGTTTGTAGAGGCTGTAAACACTGAAATAAATTGTACGCAAGCAAAAGATGAAAAAAATGTTTGCTGGAAGTATGGCAGTTGGACGGAGACACAAAATAAATTGTTTGCAGCAGGTTAGGGTAGGGTTAGGGTAGGGTTAGGGTTAGGGTAGGGTTAGGGTTAGGGTTAGGGTTAGGGTTAGCATGTGAAAATTTTCCAACACTCTCCATCAAAAAAATAATGGTCCGTCCCTTATCTTATAACAAAAGTGAGCCAAAGAAACCACAATGTATGCGTATAGAGCTAGCACCGAACAATGGCATAAAGAAGTAAAATAATTCTAATGGCTCTCACTGCGCAGCATGAAATCCTCCTATCAATTTGAGAGATAATCCCCGAAATCAAAAGATCATCATCATCGAAGAGAACAAATTCTTAACGTGATCTAAAGACGCCAATCTCTCTGAAATCTTATGGGAAAGCTTTATCGGCTTTAGGCTTTTTAAAGGTCAAATGAATAAAAATTTAACATTTTTTTCTTTTATTCCAATATTGGTGAAATATGTTTAATGAGTACCAAATAAACATATTCTGAAATTTTAAAATAATTGGACTTGGTATCGCAGAGATATTGGAAGTTGAAAAATGCGACTTTTTAGCCTTCATTATCGTAGAGCGATCGGGAAAATTGTCGGAAAGTGACGTCACTATTGACCATGTCAAAACAGTCAAGGTTTGGAGTTGAAAACAATAGGTTTAACTCTCGGACGTACACGCAAACGTATACCCCAACCGTGGTACAAGGTTTGCGATGTTGCAATATTTCGTAAATATTTTACATCTAATAGATAGCCCGCGATGTGCTCTACAAGATAAGGTAAATATTGTGGGTTGGAGCGCTGCTGGGGGTCCGGGACGTCATCCAGAATGGCTGCCAAGGTGGCCGCCATCTTGGATTTTACTAAAAGTTCAAATTGATCAGAAAAAAGCGGAAATTGCAAATATTGTCTGCTAGAGTTGCAAAATAACATACAATAAAACATTTTGATGCTTTTGGTAGCATTTTATGCGTTTTTTCGCTGAAAAAAAAGTTGAAAACACGCTTTTTTCGTCAAAAATGGGTTGACCACATGTTACTTATGACGTCATATCTCGTTACCATAGCAACCGGTTGTCGCCAAACTTTACCAAAACGTGTCTCAAGGATAAATGAACAGCTACTGAAAACGACATGTGCTAATCTTAAATGTTCTTAAAAATATCGGAGAAAAACATTACGGGGAGTGGCAACCACCCCCCCCCCTCCCCCCGCCCTTGTACGTCCGAGGGTTAATGAGCGAAAACGATGCCTGCGTTTTATATTTTGGTACATTTCCTTGCCGTTTCCTGCAAAAAAACAACGTCAAATGATCAAATTATAAGTTTTTGTGGAGAACGTGAACACACGACGGTTAAGTTTTCTTTTCTCTATTTGAAACTTAAAGCCGTCACTATGAACTTAACAGTTTACCTTCACAAAAATTACCGCGTAAGTAATGATGTTTAACAGGCAGAACAGTTAACTAGTAACGTACACTAAACTACCTAGGAGGTGGTTTGAAAAAAACTAACTTGGTCAAAAAAAATCTATTTCATAAACAGATGAAGTTTCTCGAGGAAAGATTTCATCGCTTGAAGCTCTTCGTTTCCTACCATAACACAGGTTCAAGCTCCTCGGCCATTTTCAATGCGTTAACAATGGAAATCTTTACGTTTCAAGAATATACACAAGCTAGAATACTCAGTTTTCGCCAGGAGAGAGGACACTGGAAATGAAGCTGGCTCACCAATAGTGACGTCACAATCCTTACACGATCCTACCACTTGAAACGCGCGGCCATCTCAGTAACGTTTTCGTTAAGGTATTCCTGGAGTAATGAGCAAAAGTCTAACGAACAAAAGTCCTGGAGTCTAAATTTAGCATTTTCATCACATATTACATGCATAAAAGCTGTTGAAACGAATCGATTAAACTTTATCAAATTTTCGCAAATAATATGTTATTGAATAATTGTATGTAGATTCTTTTGAAAATACTTTTATTCTGAAAGAATGAAAGGAATTCCCGAAATTTGATATGTTTATGAATGTGGTTAAAACCTTACCATTTGGCATATCTCTGCAAAACTCAAAGAGAAAGCCCCAAGCGGGGACTCCGATATAAAAATGACGCGGGTGCTCGTCGTACCTTTTAGGCGTCAAAATTTGTAGATTGGTACCGCTTAGGGTACTAAAATCTAAAATGACCACCGTTAGAATTATCGCGATATCTTTTAGGGTATTGAGCCGAAAAAATATGACAGAATATGACATGTGTTGTTTTCGAATTCGTACCTCTTAGGGGTAAAAATTCATTTGAGCCACGCCCAACAAACATGATTCTGGTACCTTTAAGGGTGTTTTTCGAAAACGTCCGAGGAGAACACCCGACATTTTTATATGGGAGTCCTCCCCGGGAGAATGCCCTGCACTTCAAAACGCTTTGGCCAATTGATGTGTAATGTTAAGACCTAGCATAGTGTGGGAGTACGTCAGAGAAAAGTCAAACGAAAAAAAAAAATATGTCTAGTAATGTAATAATGCATTCTTATGAAAAAGGTGATGCCACTAGTACTACGAGTCTCGTATTTGAAGGCGTTTGACGTACTCGCACAAAAATATTCGTTCAAGTACGTACTTCACGCCTCCCAAATTTTTACCTCTTCTCATAAGCCTACGAAAAAAATTATTTAAATGAACACGCTCCCACTTTTCAATAAACGTGCATTCTTTTTCTCAAAAATCGAGCTAAAATCGACGAAAATCAGTTTGAAAGCTTTCATCGTCTTCGTTTCAATGGTCGCCATGTTTTTATGCCTGCAATAACAGTTGACAGCGGTAAATCATCAAAAGTGGCCCTTTTTTGGCCGCTTCTTTCCTTTTACAGGATACTATTTTCCCGCGAAACCAATCAGAAGATGCGATTATAAACAATGACACCTTTGTATAGCAACGGAACCCGTAACAGAACCCCAACAGTGTGCATGAAATGTAAGAAATCAAACAGAAGAAACGTGCGATCGAAGAAAATATGCGTAGATCAGAGCGAATAGTTAATAAAAGGGAAAAAGTTGAAATGATGCCGCCGAAAAAGCGGTTACACATGACGAAGGAGAAGTCAGAAAAGGGTAACGATACTCGTGGTTTAGGTTCGCAGTCGAGAATAGTGCTAGACTTTGATAAGTTTAGGGAAGCTGGCTGGACAGTAACACAGGACAAACGATCGTCTTCATCGGGAGGGAAGGTTTACTTTCGCTACATAAACCCTGACGGAAAGACAGTTAACTAAAGATGTAGAGCGGGAACTGAGAGATGAAGGGATCTTAGAGAGATTTCAAATAACACATATAAATCAAAGTCCGCGCCAAGAAGTGAAATCACAGGCAGATGCTTCCCTTTCCGAGGACTCTGACTTAAGTTGCTATAAAAGGTGACAGACCGAGCACAAACCCTGCTCGTCTCTAAAAGTATATTTTAGCCCAGATTTAGAATAGATCTGGCTCAAGTACGTGCCTGAGAGATTTTTTTCCCTTTTAGATCAAAATAATGATATAACAGGCCTGTTGTTCTAAACTTTGTTGATACTTTGATCAGATTGCACGGTTTTATTTGACAGAGCTGTCAACAAGGCCATCCTTGCGGAGATCCGCAGCAGGACGCAATTGCATTTAACACAGTATGGAGTTTGTATTTTTACCACGAAAACAGTCTTCGAAACTAAACTTTGCTTGTCCATATCTCAAAAGGGTTTGGTTATCCTACCCTAAAATTTGGCGTACGCATTCATTTTAGATTATCTTTGAGCTGTAAAAAATCGCTGCAATTCAAAAGCGTCTCTTTTGCCTCTAGGATTACCTTAATCGTACTGTAACTTCCTTAGACTCAGGAAGGAAAAGTTCTCTTTATTATGGCTTCTTTATACTTTTAAATGAATACAGGAAAACGACTCAAGTTTTTGTATCATTTGACCTTTAAATACGTTTTTTGCAACGAGTGGGAGTCGTGTTTAGCCCGTCTATTTCATACTACGAAATATAATAGCTTCTTTGATTGATTCATTGACTGCTTGTCAATCAAGGGTACCACGCCGCTCCAATCAGACACTCCGTTGTTGGGCCAACGGCTTCTTCAAAATCGTGGAGTTTGCCTGCAAACGTTTCTTTTCCTCCCCTCCCCATTTTTTCTGGCTTTCCTCCTCTCCTCTCCCCTCTCCCTTCTTCCCTTTTTTTTTTTTCGCTCTCGTTCCAACTTTCGCAAAGCACGAACTCTCGCTGAACAAACTCTCGTGGAAACGCTTGCTACGTTGACTAATGACCGTCTTACTTCCGTGGAATCGTATCAATTTACACTACCAGCGTCTTTTAATTTATAATCGAGCTAGTGAAATTAATCAGAGCTCGTGTAGTATTGTACAAATCACTGCCCCTTTGAAGAACGTTTAACACGCGAACTCTGAAGTTCAATCCCCAAGAGAAGCTTGTGGCGACAAACATTGGACCCTTGAAAATAGAAACTGACAAAACAGATCGAATTCCGCCGATCACAACCCACAAACATGACCTTTTGACCCTGTTGAGTTAAGCCTGGTTTTCACATGTCTGGAAAATCCCAGACGATCGGGGAATTCGTTGTTTCCCGATCGTTCCAGATTTTGCCAACTTATGAAAACACTCAATCGTAGACATCCCCGATTATTTGGGATGGTCGGGGTCAAATCGGGAAAATCGGGAGCGTACATTTCTATTTTCCCGACGAGTCCCAGATTTCTGCGATGATCGGCAATTTTCGCGACGCATCGGCAAAATCTGGGACGATCGGAAAAAGCAAAATCCCCGATCGTCTGAAATTTTCCCGACATATATGAAAATCAGGTTTTAAATTTCGTTGTTTCCTGAGTCGTCGCTATACATGTCATATTTGCGGCAGTGGAAAACGAGTCTTGATCTCCAAAGTTCGCGTGTCATTGAAAAGCGCAGTAAGGAGCCGATGGCGCGGTAAAATAATTATTCAACTTTATGTCTCCATAACAATACTTGATAAGTTGTATAACACAATATACAGTCGTGCAGTGATAACCATTTTCATTTAGCCATCTGCTTAGTAATTAAAGTAAGACCGAGCAGGTGCAAGTGATCTACTTTATCTGCGATGGTGATATTGTTTCTGAGATTTTCCAAATAATTGTTTTTCTTACCGCCTTTGTAATTTATGTAGTAGATTCCAATCTGCCAGGGCCACATTCCTCTCTCGGAGATTATTCCTTTCACCACCCGGAACCTGTCATGCATGTATACTGAGTTGCGACCACATGTTCTTCTCTCTGTTGAAAAAAGGTTTAATTACTAACTTTAATTCTGTAGTCTTTAACAAACCATTTTCCATCCTTTATACACAGAAAAAACACGAAATTTATTTCGTATTACACACATACCGAAAAATGGGAGCGAAATGTCTTACAGAGCATTTTCACTTGAGTTTCGTAAAACTAAATCCAAAGCAATTGACCTGGTCAATCAAAACAGAGACAGACAATCCAATAACTAAATCAGAGTTCGAAGTAGGAAAAAACGCGCGTGAGTAAGTCACGATTGTTTTGGGTTTACTTGTGATTGGTTCATATTAACCCTATTTTGCTCGGGCTTTTTTTTTTTTGAGTTCCTAAGCCTGGTGGCGGAATGTGTCCCCCCCCCCCCCACCCTCGTAACTTCAAGAACATTACGCCTATGACAATTGAACGATGACGTCTATGACGTAGTTATTACGTAATTAGTTATACGGCCGCCATTTTGGATCCGCCATCTTGGATTTCTGAAGTTTTTCAAAACCACTTAAAAAACCGTCTAAATTAACTCAAAAGTAATCAAACCAAATACATAAACGCTAACTGACGTAAAATGTAAAAGTTATACCAATAAACATTGTTTTTATTCATTCAAAGGTAAAAATATGCAAATTTAAAATAACATGGCTGTCAAAAGCTTGTTGCAATGGAAACATCAAGTCACGTGATCAATAAAATGTCATATAAAATTGTTGTAACAAAGTTTGATGACATCTGAATACATATTACTTAAGTTATGATTGTTAAAAGTTAGCGCGGGCACTTTGAGCAATCTCCCCCCCCCCCCCCCCCCCCCGGCAAAATAGGGTTAAGGTGGCGCGAGCTGCAATACAAATCCAAAAATATCTCGAAATTGAATTGCTATTGAAAACCGCTAGCTTTATTACTGGTAATGTTTGGTAGATGTTTTAGTTCATGTTTCTTTCGTTAGGCCGGTGGATTGTTCAAACCGGAATGGGGTATAAGATTGACTACCAATGTGTCACGCAATTCGTCACACTTTTTCAGATAAGCCGTGAAAATAATTAAAAAAAAAATGAACCAGCTCAAAGTTATTTTTGCATTGTAGATGCTTAGTACTATAAGCCGATTTAATGTAATTTATAGTTAATCTAATATTTTGTGATGAGATTTTTTGCATTATTAAGACTTTGAACACAATGATGGCCGTTCGCCTATAACTCTTGAATGGAATACTCTTGCCTTTCAAAATTTGGCCCGATGTGTAACTATAAACTCTCTACATTCCATAAACATTTTGGAATCGAAATCTGTTTTTTATTGCTTCCGAATTTTGATATGACTTAAGTGCAAACCAATAATTATGCTGCACAAGATGGTTCCAGGTGGTTCAACCTTTTGAGTTTGTGGATGGAATTTTACAGTGTGATCATTTTAATGAAAATATTGAGCAGTACTTTACTGTGGTCCTTTTTATTATGGTTTACAAAGTGGAGCTAACTTTTGACTCTGTAGATGAAATCCTACCATTTGATCATTCAAATAAAAGCTATTGAGCAGTACTTTTTTATAGCGCTGTGTTTTTTTTAACAAAATGACCAGCAATTTGCTGACTCAGTTAGAAGACAACTTAGAGACCTCAGCCGCAAGATAAATGCAGAAATTAGTCCTGTGTACACCAGTCGAAAGATTAAGGACGAAATCAAAGTGAAGGAAGACAAGCCGCCCCTTGTGAATCAACAATGCGTTGTATACCATTTCCAGTGTGATCTGTGTGATGCAGGTTATGTCGGCTACACATGCCGACACTTACATCAACGCATTGAAGAACACAAGGGGTCGGCAGTCGGAAACCACCTCAGACAGCAACATGATATGGACTTGAATGACATTGCGCGAAGTTTTAAGATTTTAAAGAAGTGCCAGAACAAATTTGATTGTCTTATTTTTTAAATGCTTTTTATCAAAGAACTCAAGCCAACACTGAACAAACAGTACGACTCAATCCGCTCTAAGTTATTTGTTTAGAAAGTCTTTTTAACGCGTGTTTTATTTATTTATTAGTTTAATTGTTTTTATGTAATTTTTTATCACCTATATTCACATATTTTACCACATTTTAGCGTTCTCTACATACTGTAATATATTTATGCTAATTCTGTACTTTTACATCCACTTGAAAATGACCTCGGAGAGGTCGAAACGTCGTGATTTTTTATCGCTAATTTTTATAGCAAAATATTTTACTAAAAATCTACTCATTCGGAAAATGAAATTTGTTTACTAATTTTGATTGCGACCTCTCTGATTGTCATATAACAAGTTTAACTTACTGGCACTCTCAGCAGTGTGATTCGAAAACGTCCAGATCACAGCAAATGACCACAACAAAATCTAGATGGAAAACAAAGCAATTATTATAATAAGTACAATACCCATACTTAGGCCCCGTCCACACGTATCCGGATATTTTTGAATCCGCAACTTTTTTGTTACGGATTAGAAAATATTCGCGTCCACACGTAGCGTATTCGAATCGTATTTGCCCGAATTCGCCGGATACGTGTGGACGGAAGGCCAATCCGCAACAAAAAAGTTGCGGATTCAAAAATATCCGGATACGTGTGGACGGGGCCTTAAAAACATACAGTCGAACTTCCATGAGAGACCACCTCCCGTAGGAGACCACCTTTCATGAGCGACCGCTTCTCAAAGCACCGTTTTGTCTTTCTGTCAAACCACTATAATTGTAACCTCTTGTAGGAGTCCACCTCTCGTAGGAGACCGCGACCACTTTTTAAGAGTACGAACTGGGAATTACTTTGTACTTTTACCTCTTGTGAGCGACCATCTCTGAGATCACGCAATATGTTGGACAAAAGACAGCAAACATGGCTTTATTTTCACTATCTAATAAACGTGAACTCTAATGATAAACATGGCTTTTGGTGGTGACGTGACTCCAGTTACATGTGCCACCCGCGAAGGATATCCGGTATACACCTTTATCGAGAAGCTCCGCATCCTTCAAGTTGTCTTTACGTCTTTACAAAAAATCATTAAAAACTGTATCCAAAAAGCTGCACAACTTGCCAATCAGTTGTCACAATTTGCTGACTGGCATGGAAAGGAAGGACTGTCGTCTACAGTCTTCCGAGTACGGGAGGAACTGTTGGATATATAATAATAATAATAAAAATAATAATAATAATAATAATAATAATAATAATAATAATAACAATAATAATCATAATAATAACAACAACAGACCACCAATACCAAACATAAAGTACCACCACCAAGTCAAAGACCTCCTCAGACTTGCAAATAATGCCATCACTGAAATAAAAGAAGAGATGAACGCCCCACTCAGCCTGACTGAAGTCAATCAACTTATGTATACTACTGCAACAACTATCACAGAAAAACTTGGGAAAAGAACACTCAGGCCCAGTACACAAAAGAGAAGAGAGCCCACTTGGAAAGTGAGATTAAGAACGGAAATTACAAAACTCAGAAGAGACCTTTCCATTCTTCATGAACTTGATAAAGGCACACACATAAAGCCTCAGAAAAGAATACAAGTAGAACGGAAGTTGAAAATCAGGAAGAAAGAAGATCTCCCCATAGCCAAAGAAATACTCAAACAGAAGATCAAAGCTAAAGCACAGAGACTGAAGCGATTTGAAAAGAGAAGTGCCTTTTACCACCAAAATAAGCTATATAAAGAAAATGCAAAGCGGTTCTACCGTGAGCTGGGAAACAAGCAGGTTGATGTGAAAGAACCCCCAACCACTCAGGAAATTGAAAAGTTCTGGGCAAATATCTGGGAGAGCAACAAAGAACACAATAAGGAAGCAGCATGGATTGAACAACAAGAAAATGAAAACAAAGATCTGGAAGGGCAGAGGTGGCTAGATATCACCCTACACGAAACCGTGTCAGCCATTAAAAGAACAAGCAATTGGAAAGCCCCTGGTAAAGATGGTGTTACCAATTTCTGGAAAAAGAATTTACATGCTCTACATGAAGACTTAGCAAAAGGGTACAACGAAATTGTTCAAGACCCACAAAGATGCCCTGCATGGCTTACCGAAGGTATAACCTACCTGCTCCCTATGTCAGAAGATACTAAACTCCCACAGAACTACAGACCCATCACCTGTCTACCAACAATGTATAAGATCCTCACATCTATCATCGCCAACAGAACATACCAATATCTCGAAGAAAACAACCTGCTGCCAGCCGAGCAGAAAGGGTGCAGACGAGGAAGCTATGGATGCAAGGATCAACTTCTTATTAATAAGATGGCGATAGAGGAAACAAAATCACGAAAGAAAAACTTATGGTTTGGATTGACTATCGGAAAGCCTTCGATAGCGTTCTCCACTCCTGGATAAGGAAGACACTTGAAATGTACAAAGTCTGTCCAACTACGACAAAGTTCATCACTGAAAATATGACATCTTGGAAAACAACTCTGCAACTCAATCACCGTAATGGGTCAATCTTGTCAAGGCAGATTAAAATCAATTGTGGCATTTTCCAGGGGGACTCTCTATCACCTTTGCTGTTCTGCATTGCACTCTCTCCCCTAAGCTCCCTTCTCAATAACAGCAGCTATGGATATATGTCCAACTATGGCAGTCTGAATCATCTCTTCTTTATTGATGACCTGAAAACTTTTGCCAAGAATGATGACCAGCAGCTAGGTCTCCTTACCATCGTGCATACATTCAGCAGGGACATACAGATGGAGTTTGGCCTTGAAAAGTGTGCCAAGGCGACCTTTAAAAGGGGTCAACTCACCTGCACCAACAACATTCACATTGACAATTCTGTCACCATTAAGGAGCTGGAGCAAGAAGGAACCTATAAATACCTCGGAGTACATGAGGGAGATGGTATCCAGCATGCAAAGATGAAGGAGAAGGTACGGAAAGAGAACTACAGAAGGATCAGGCTGATACTAAAAAGTGAACTTAATGCTAATAACAGAATTCAGGCCATTAACACCTTGGCACTTCCAGTTGCTACATACAGCTTTAACATCATCAACTGGAAATTATCTGACATCAAGAAATTAGACACCAAAACCAGAAAGCTGCTGACCATGGGTAAAATACACCACCCCAAAGCGGATGTGGACAGGTTGTACCTACCTAGGAAAAAAGGTGGACGAGGCCTTACCCAAGAGGAGTTGACTTACAAGACCACCACCATTAGCCTGGCAGCTTACCTGGCATTAACCAATGATCAACTTCTTCATTTTGTCCAACAACACGAAAGCAAGAAGAAACTTTATTCCATCTCAAAAGAAGTTGCAAAATTCAAAAAGGAATTTGACCTCAAAGAGTTGCCACCTGAAACAAACTAGGAAGGAAAAGCATTGCATGGAAGGTACCCATCACGACTTACAGAAGCTGATGTTGATACGAAAGCAACAAACCAATGGCTCAAATCCTCTGGTCTCAAGGCTGAAACAGAGGGATTCATTGTAGCGGCACAAGACCAAGCCCTCCCCACCAAAGCACACCACCACTACATTATCAAGGATGAGGCAGACCCACAGTGTCGCATTTGCAACAAATTCCCAGAAGCCATCGACCATATTGTCTCAGGGTGCCCAGTACTAGCAAAAACAAAATACATACACCGGCACAACAAAGTGGCGACCTATGTACATTGGAACATCTGTCAAGAGTATGAAATACAAACAGCAGACAAATAGTATGAACATAATCCAAAACCGGTAGAAGAAAAGGACAACATCACCACCCTGTATGATATGCCCATTCATACAGACAGAGAAATTCCAGCAAATCGCCCTGACATTATCATCACGAACAACGACGACGAAAACTCAAACCTTTCTGTGGTAGTAGGCGCACTGGGGATGATCAAGAAGGCATAGAAAAAATATAGTCACTGGCATCCCTGGCAACATCAACCTCTGCGAAATTCAGAAAACCGCACTACTTGGGACAGCCAACATCCTGCGCAAGACCCTTTCCCTGCAATGCTGAGTAGTGTGGCCTCCACACAGCGCCTCATGGGTTCCCTAGGTCCATGGTTTGGACCCGGCCCCCATGGAGAACACATAATAATAATAATAATAATAATAATAAGAAGAAGAAGAAGAAGAAGAAGAAGAAGAAGAAGAACTTAATTATTGTGCTGTAGTACAGTTTGCTAATTGGGGACATCTAAGTAATCTATCCTAATACAAATAATCAAAATCTTAGTTATATTGCCTATATAATAATTAATAAGTATACAAAATCTAGATAAAAATACAATATCATGCTCAGTTAAAGTCAGCGAAACAGTCCACGATTGATCGTTTTTTGAATCCTTCAACTGTTGAACATTGAACACTGAAGTCAGAGTCATCGTTTATATTTTTCATGGTTATTAGAAGAGTTCACGAGATTTCGTGAGTGGATCTCCACAAACATATTTACTTGTTTATCATTGTAGCTGTAGAAATCAGTTGTTTCATTGATTGTATTGCGATTACCATGAAAGTTAGATTAAACATTACCTAAATTATGGCATCCCGTGGAGTACCTCCCATGAATGATCACCTCCCGTAGAAGACCACCTTTTCTTGCACGAAGGGTGGCCTCCTACCAGAGGTTCAACTGTATATCGTGTTGTATCGTTTACCGAAGTCTTGAAAAATTCGTCCGCAGATCGGTTTTAATTTTCCATAGTGAGTTTAAAGTCAAAAACATTGCTTTGCGTATTCACAGATAAAAACTGACATAAAGTAACGTAATATATATGGCATTATATCACTTGAGATAGCAACTTAATGTTATAAGAGATAGCAACTAATCCTCCACAATCGAATATTCACTGTGACATTGAAGAATCAGAAGCCCATAAGTGGGTTAAAACGTGTAACGCGCATTCACAGCTTCCGAATATTCATTTTTTCACTTAGCACCACATTTGGAAACCCCTCGGTCCCTCGAGATTGGAAGCAAATTGTTCTATAGCGAAATGATTGGTTAATATTTTTTAGTCTTGATTTTCCAAATATGGCTGTAACAACTTCTTAGCAAATTGAATGATTGGAAGCCTGTTTTGAAGCGTACAAGAGACAGTTACACGTTTCAACACACTTATGGGTATTTTAGTAGAATCTAGTGACTGTTTATTCTTCATTTCTGTAAATGTTTGTTGTTATGTTTTGTAAATGACTTGTAACTGAAGGTGAAATAAAGTTTAACAAAATGAAAAAAAGTCATTTCGTAGTTGTAATAGCAGGCTTTAACATACAATTGTGAACAGCTCATGGATGAATTGGATTAGAGTAGAGATAGTTGAATAAAAAGGAAAAGAGGAGTTGGTGGGATTGTAAATAGGTAAAATATTTGTACAAAAAAAGTTCTAAAAACTGCGTGGCACTTGTAACACAATAAATAATGGAAAATGTTCACTGACTTAGAACAGACACCACTAAGCAGATGCCAACAGCTACCTGCGGCTCACAAGCGACTTGTCAACAAAACAGACAAACAACAGACTGAACTCACCGACAAATTTGACTAATAATACGACCACAGAAATTACACTTTAAACAATACACGGATCGAAATGCACCCATCACTGACTTGAGTCTCTACAGCCAATAACATCATGGCTAAACTGACCAATGACAGTTATAACCAGACGTATATAACATCAACTGACTATTCACAATTCACATGACTCTGAATATGACTTCAGGTTGTCGGAACGTCAGCCAATGTCAACAACAACAGTTGATGGTGCATTTGGGGCCTTGCAGGGTGGTGTCGGAGGAGATGTGTTGACACGTGCGACAGCGAGCGTGTTGGCAAGCAGAAGAGCCTGCGAGGTTATTCGCCGTCTTTTCTTCAACAAGACTTCAACAAGATGCAACAACTTAGACAGATCGGCACATATCGCTGTCGACAATGGCAGTAGCATTCCTTAGGAAACAGTATGCGTGAATTACCAAGCCTTAGCTCGTTTAAAGCTAATATCCGTAGTGTTGACTTGGCCAGCCAAGTGGAAGATAGCAGCAACTGCTGCAACCTTTGTAGCACGTGATTATTCACAATAATGTACATTTTAATAAGTTTTTTTTTTCATATATATCATCTAAATATT
Source organism: Cladopsammia gracilis (assembly GCA_022457155.1). Lineage (NCBI taxonomy): Eukaryota > Metazoa > Cnidaria > Anthozoa > Scleractinia > Dendrophylliidae > Cladopsammia > Cladopsammia gracilis. Next base: position 893,444 of record JAJGOT010000252.1, on the reverse strand, counting down.
TTTGAATCTTAATGTATAGTTTATTCAGTTAAACTATTACTTAATGTGATATTGTACATAGTCTTTTTAGAATCAAATTTTAGTTTCTTTCTATTTTATAATAGTAGGTGTCCCCAATTAGCTCCATGAGATAAATACATAGACACGGTAATAAAGATTTTATTTATTATTACTTTAGTTCTCACATACCATCCCTTGAAAGACAGAATTAAAAGAATGCTGCTTGGCAACTTCAACATTCTCACGGATGACCCCGCAACCAGGGAAATATTTACCCATGCAGCCACCATTGGTTGCATATCACCGTGATCAGAACGTGTGTGACATCTTGGTCCACACTGCTGATAGAAATTCACCTGATCGTCTCGCAGGCTCTTCTGCGTGCCAACACGTTCGCTGTCGGACGTGTCAACACATCTCCTGCAAGGCCCCAAGGGCACCATCATCATTGAAGAAGCCTTCACTTGCGAGACTTACATCAAATCTCATTTACTGTATTTCCTGCCGTCGCTGCTCTGCAATTTACATAGGTAAAACTGAATGTGCTCTTAGGGAACGCTTTGGCAAACACCTCCGCAGCATTGAAAAAAAAAACGATGCGGCTAATTTTCAAGCTTGGCACGAGTCAGCTGCGCAGCGCTAACTCTAACTGCCAGTTTATTTAAGGCGCGCGCACTGTTTAAATGGCGTGTTACACAAGAACAGAACCGTCAACCGTTTAAAATTGACATTTCACTAAAAAAGGGTTAAGCCCGCAAGGTCTGAAAAATTTCAAATTTTCGGCACTTTTTAACATTAACATTTGCTTGCTTATGAAATGCGCTTTTACAATTACATTTGGAATGAGAGGCAATGCTCCGTGCAGTCAGAATGCACGCATTTCAATGCAAAATATGCAACTTAATTTTATTTTGCTATTTAACCTTATAGATGTTTTGGGTCAAAATTTTCTTTGGTTCAACATTTTCTTTTCCTTTGTTTTTGGGTATGAAAATGCATGATAATGTATGATAATGAGTTTTAAACAAAATAAAGAAAATTTTGAACCAAGAACAATTTTGACCCACAACATTGATATTTGCTCAATGCAACGAAAAATGAACCACCCAGTAGAATAATTTTCCATAAAATGTTGTTGTACGTAATTCAATCGGTGAGAACTAATACATAGAATAAAAGTTACAAATTTGGTTAAATGGGGAAAAAATATATACCTATGAACATGAGAAAAATACAACACTGACAATGAACCGATCGAAATTACTTACATCTGATGTGTGACTCCGAGGATTAAGCGAACAGAAAGGTAAAATTGACAATGACTTTCGTATCAGATGTGGTCATGTAATTGAGACTAAAAAAGAAAGATTTTGAAACTTAATACGCATTCCGCCAGTGAAAACTTGGGGATGACTGTCTGTATATTAAAAGTGTAGTGAAAACTTGGGGATGACTATCTGTATATTAAAGGTGTAAACTAGGAGGTGACTATACATGTGGGTGAAAACTTGAGGGTGACTATCTTGATATTAAAGGTGTAAATTAGGGGGTGACAATAATACTGTCTTCGATATCGAAATATGTGCTTCCAATATCATCAGGCATAAATGTGGGATATGATGGGACTGGGGGTATGACGGAAGTAAGGTTATGATGGGAAAAGGAAATATGATGGGAATGGGGGTATGATGGGAATGAAAATTTGACGGAAATGGGGAGTTTTTGTGTGATACAGTTAAAACTTCGGGATGAGATGAATTGAAGGACTTTTAAAAAATGGCATTTAAATTTGGACTAAAAACAAACAAAACAAAAAACAAAACAAACCAAAATAAAACTAACTGAAATTCTTGATCACTGATAATTTTCAATTCGTATAAACTTACATGCACGTTAGAGTGAGCTCACTGAAAACTTATTAATAAATAACATAGATTGATAATATGAAAATAAATTTATCTGCTCAGAAGGTCTGTCATTCTCGTCAGGAGCACAGTGAACAGACCCGGTAGAGAGATTTATTTATAACAAAACAATTGAGGAAGCGAGTACAAAAGTAACACAAGGATAAACAATGAGGAGCTTAAGGAACGACGACGGCAACGCCAAGGAAAACGTCACTTGAAAAAAGGATTCGCGCTATTTTAAACCATTTTGCAGTTGCTTCAATTTGTTTAGTTTGTCTAATGTGACTGGATTGTCCAGAAGCTGAATTTGAAGGCTTTCCAGTACAAATGGACAAAGGAAAATTAGCCGTCGTGTGTTTACGTTCTCCACAAAACCTATAATTTGATCATTTGACGTTGTCGTTTTGCAGGGAACGGCAAAGAAATGTACCAAAATGTAAAACGCAGGTGCAGACGCATTGTTTTCGCTCATTAAACCTATTGTTTTGTGCCTTTCTCGCTGATATCGGCGTCGTGGTTGCTTAAGCTCCCTAATTCGTTAGCGTGACGTCACAGATGGTTTCTTCATTGTTGCTTCTTCTTCCTATCCGAGAGAGAGTTTTAAAAGACAAATTGTCCATTCGTCCAAATAATAATGAACCGTGGTCGATATTTGCCAACGTCGCTTTATATCAATTTAATGTCCATTTGTAGTCCAAATAATGATGAACCACGGTCGATATTTGTCAAGATCGCTTTAACAATTCAATTTTCATTTTGTGCTGCTAGTGTTGTTTGGCTTATAAGCTTTCCATTGAATGAAAACCCGTCTTTAGGCTGCGATAGATCTTCATCCTGGATGAGGATTATGTTTACATTCTCATAGCATGACTTAGTGTCGTGCAATATACATTGCAGACGTGACTAAATAAAAAAAGTGTTTTTTAGAAAACCCTAAGGCCCGACTTTACTCGATAGAGTTCTTTCGCCGGGTGGCCATTTGTGAGTTATCTCCTCGACCATTTAAAATACAGGCTTGGCAAATTTCTTAACTATACATCAAGAAAAGTTCAGTTCATCCGATCCGTACAGGTAAACACGAAGCAATGCCAAAGAAACGATTCGTGTCCTGGGGTGTGTTATATTTTACAAATATAAACAGCGTACCTTGCAGCCAACTGACGGCATTTTGGACTTGTGACGTTAACCTTGACTTGGCTACTTCGGCTACGTTTCACTTAAATGAATTCACGCGACCGATTGTGAATTATTTTGCGACGATTAATGCATCCGTCTAAACTAAAGCGATCAGATGTCACCTCCAAGGAATGAACCTTTGCCAAGAAAAACATATCACTTTAATTAGATTGGAATAATATCGCTCTCGCGGTCACGGCTATCAGTTGTAGCCGCCCGTCAACAGAAGGAAATTGAGGTCAAGTTGTCACCTACTTAAAAAGTGACACGATTGACGCTGATAAAACAATGAATTATTTTAATATTTTTTCAGCAGTCGAGTTAACCTTCGGACGTACACGCAATCTTATACTCCCACCGTGGGTTTTTGCGATGTTGCAATATTTCGGAAATAGTTTTCATCTAATAGAAAAAGTGGGCGGCACGGTGGTGTAGCGGTTAGCGCGTCGGACTTTTAACCTGAAGGTCGGTGGTTCGAAGCCTGGTCTCTGCTGTCGTGTTGTTTCCTTAGACAAGAAACTTTACTCCACACTGTCTCTCTCCACCCAGGTGTATAAATGGGTACCGGCGACAAAATGCCCCATCCATGGGGGAGTAGCAATATTCCTAGTCGCTTCATGCTATAGAAACCGGGTTTAAACTCCGGCCGTTATGAGCCTTCTGGCTCAGGTGCGCGACTTTACTTTACTTTTACTATCCTGAAACAATTCCAATTGAATACATTTTGTAGCTCTTAACATTATTTGAGGCTTTCAACTTCAAAGGTTAGTGCATGATGATTGAATATCAAAGCTTGATCCTACTGATGACTACTTTAAGTAAAGCGATTAGATGGCACTATTTCGGGCGGTGGGCCACTAAACTTTCCGCAAACTTCATAAACGTAAATATGGCGGCAGAAACAAGAGCGATTTGTGATTTAGAGATTAAAACTTCACCCCAGATGATATTCCTGGAGCAGTTATAGTAAATGAAAGTCAGTTTAAAAGTGGACGGTGGATCTGCATGGAGAAACTAATTTTCGGTAAGGTTCCTTCGGAAATGCATGAAACGTCAAGTCTTTCCTATTATGGGAACGATTATTACAAAGCGCAGCGGCGCAGCATTTGTGAGAGTTTTTTAATCGTAGTTGTAGGCTGCGCTTCTGCCATTTTAATTGCGATGTGGCCCTTAGACCTCGCTTTCATGCTTATGTCGTAAGTGTGTATTGTCCGATGGCTACATCTAAAACAGGAAACGATGAATCGGAGAACGAGGAACGGGGAACGGGTAATGGGGAACGGAGAACGGAGAACGGGGAACGGAAAATCTCTATCATGGGGAATCTCTAAAACAGCGAATCTTAAAAATGGGCAATCTCTACAATAGGGAATCTCTAAAATGGGGAATCTTAAAAGCAGCAGTTACGAGAAATGAGATCACAAGAGTTTTGTCAAGGCGGCCGTAAGTAAAGCCGTCCGCCCCAATAAAAAATTCGCTCTGAAAACTCTGACTGAAATGCAAAATGGCTACAATCTAGAAGTCAGATGTGTTTTGTTTGATATTGTGTGAAGAATCATGCTGTGACAAAATATCGTTCGACAAAATAAGATGTAAAGCGAGAGCGCAGGGTGAGATCGCGGGAGTGATTTCGGACCGGGATGGTTCTTCGCTCGGTTCAACTACCACTTTATTGCATCCATTTTGAAAATCGCACAATTTAATCGTCCAAATACAGGATTTTAGTCAGCGAGATACCATTAATTTATTGACGCAGTAGCCCGTTTGTAAAAAGAGAAACGCTTGTACACCTTATTTTGTCGAACGATACGCATTTGCTACTTAGCACCATTTGATTTTTTATATTTTAATGCCAGCTTTCAAATTTCACCGGTCATTCGTTCAAGTTGCCTGATGAGTGTGGTCCTGTTAATTTTGGACCATACTCTGAAGCCTGAACTCTCTCTCCGAGCAGGTCCTCTAAACAATAATAGTAATAAATCCCCTGCTCGGGGCACTTGAAAGACAAGCCAACGCGAAAATAATAGGTTCCCAAACATAGCTCTTGAATTCCAAGACAATTGCAAACAGCAAAGTTACGTAATCGAGTAAAATCAAGCTAAAAATAACAATGGTAAAAGAGACCATTACTACTGTTTAGGGGCCCTGCTCGGGGACCTCGTTAGGACATTGACCTTGCGATCATTCGGGGGCCCTGAATAGGGAGCTTGTTATGCTTTTACAATTGCACAACACCATTACATTGTCATGTTTTTTTTTTCCTTTTTAGCTTCATTTTTAGTCTATTATGTAACTTGTCAGTTTTATTCTATTACGTGACTGTTCTATAGCTTTATTTGCGACTTTTGTTTAATGTTAAAAGACTCAATTATTATATAAGGAACTTATTTCTGTAAGAATTTTTGAGTCTGTAAGCACTGCAGAAGCACGAAGAGCGGAACGTTTACCATTAAACTTCAGGACATGTGAAAAGTTCGCTTCTCTGTTAGAGGATTTTTTTTTCTTTATCGATTTTCATTTTTACTAACATTGAGGTATCTCCTGATCAAACTAGTATCAACCTGAGCTAACTAGGCAGTTAAGTTATTTAAGCAATTTTGGATGGTGTTTTTTTTTCCTTTAAAATTTGGCCAAAACTCGTGCCAGCCTCCACACTTCCAGAACCTTTCTCTGCCAAATCTGCACATATGATTTGAAAGACCCTTTGTAATAATTTGTAATACCCCTTGGTTTGTTTATGCTTTTCCAAACTTACGCTTGCAAAACGTGCTTTTCCATGATCCTCTGGCGTCAAATGGTACCCCCCCCCCCACACACACACACACACACACACACACACACACACACACACACACACACACACACACACACACACACACACACACACACACACACACACACCCAAAACAAAACAAAAATTCTGAACAAAAAGTCAGAAAACAATACAACTATGACTTTTGCTGGAATATTTTAGTCAGGTAAACTTCTGCAGCAAGTTTCATCAAAATCGATTAACCCCCATTTCCAACTTCTGGAACACTTTCTCAGACAATGACAGTTAAGTGACATCAACTACTGGCAAACTAATTTGTTTGCAACTGGGCGAAAACAACTTGTTTCTATTCTATGCAGGTTGTATATTTCTCTAATTTGTTAAATTTAAATTATTGAAATAAATGATGACTTGTAAAAAAAATGATGACTTGCCGTCAACGTTTTCGCCATTTTCTGGCATTTGAAGTATGTTATCAAAACCACGTTGTCCAATTTCATAGAATCAAAAACTACGCACTCATCACGAGATTTCGTGTCCTCTCCTGAGAACGAGGTGGACGTCTGTTGTGTGAAAGCACGAGTTTGTCAACTTTTTTGGTGTTTGCCAAAACGCCCTTAGTTTGTCAGCTTGGTTTGACTCGTGATACTGGCCTTACAATCGTTACGGCTAGCTCTCACAACTCTTGGATCATTATCTCTAGCCAGTAGGTATAAATTGGGCCTTCACAAATATGGACGCATACGGTCGACGGTCGACGGTTCTACTCTCAAACCCTCCCACCTCTAGCCAAAATTCCTAGAACCTTGGAATTACTGCGTTCCGTACTTGATTTATACTCTAACTCTCATCCCCAAAATACAAACATTGATTTTCGAGTGCATTAATTAGGTTGTAGACGAGGAGTGGTGTAGATGAAAGGTATAACCTACTAATCGTGATATTAACGACGACGACTAAAAGTGACATTTAACTTATCAGCAAACAAAAAAATCGAATAAACATTTTGTATGCAGATTGATATTGCAGAAGGATCAAATGATCAACTATGAACGTCTACGTGGCAAAGTGAACAATATTTGAAGAAGAGCAAAAGGCACCTCAGCTTCACAATCAAATAAGATATTGTCAGTTGATGGTAATATCTATTGATGTTTATCTTAATTCCTTTTCTTATTAATAATGGTAGAAGGACTGAGTGGAGTCCAATTCGGTCTGCAATCATACGATTGGTTAAATAAAATTTATTAATCACGAATATGATTATAAACAATTATTGGATGAGGTTTTTGTGATATCCGGATCCGGAAAAATCAATGTAGAGTAAAGTCCGGCTTCGGCTAATAACACTTACCAAGGCCCTGATTATTCCGGATATCACAAAAACCAAATCTAATAATTGCTTTATTATTCATTGTTCAAAAAAACGACAAACGCACTGTCGCACGGAATACAGTTTATTTTTTTTCCAACTAGAATAGTTACCACCCGTAAACTTGACATTGCTCTTGAATTATGCATTGCGCGCGCACTTTACAGATTATTCACTAATCAAAACCTATAATAATAACGGTAAAACCACAACAAACTTCTGAGAAACGGCTCGATGGATTTTTTAAAAAAAAAGTTAATCTGTAACGCAAACGTTTTGGCCGGTTCGTACGTCGTCTTAAGGGCGTTTCAGTGAATCAATGTCAATAAAACTTTCAGATAATATTTGCACATCGGTAAGCATGCGTGGTGAACGTTTTAAAATCCATCGAGCCGTTTCTCAGATTTTTGCAAAAGCGATTAAAATCGAAAAATACCCAAAAATTGCACATGAAGCGATGTTAGGAAAAAAGGTAGTTCTCAAGATCGCAAAAGAGAAAGTAAACAGAACTTTGAAGGTGTACAAACATAACATCAAGCTACTTTTTGACACTATCTTTAAGCAATTTGACAAAACGAGTGTTAGTCTCTCGATCAATTTATTACCAGTACACAAATAGTAAGGTTGGAAATGTTTTTGCAATTCATTTGAAATCAAACATATACTGAATTTATTTATTTCTGCAAAATATATGTGCCATACACCATATTTTAAGATGTCTATGTGGGATTTTTAATGCGAAATCTTAAACGCGCAAAATTTCACTGTTACTGATTTCGAAGTTTCTTGTTTATCGTCGTCATGGTAATATCGTTTTTCCAGAATACATATTTAGCCAAACTTCACTTCACAACCAGTTAGTGGTGAAAATTTCGCGTTGATCTGACCTGGAGAAGACCGTTTAAAAGCCGATTAAAAAATGTAGGTATGGTCTCCAGAAAACTGTATCGTAACACATTTAAAACATACTCCCTATGGCAAAAAAAACTGAATTGGGACTCGTCAACTGTATCTTATATTTTATCCATACAAACTCGTGGTCGCTTAACTAAGCGGAGTTCGTTTAGTTGAACCGGTCTTTTGTTACCGTCATCAAACTGTACTAACGCTTCGAATGTACCATTAGTTGCGATGCCCTTCACTGTACCCGTTCGGTACCAATCTTGCTTCTCTTTTTTGTGAACAGCGATTACTGATTTATTGATTGAGACTTCTGAGGCGTCTGGGATCTTATCTATTATAAGTACTGGAGAGGTCTTATTGTAACGACGAGTCTGTCCGTTGTCTACTTCCAAGTAGAATCCAATGTGATTGTCTTCTATCGTTGTGATGCGAGCCCTGAAGTAGTTATTTGAGTCATCTTTTATCGTCCATAATCCCCAAACCCATGATCCCACCCGGATACAATCTAAACATAAACAGAACAAAAGCTAGTCACATTTTCACTAAGTGACATTTTCACTAAACTTAAGGGTTACATCAGATGACGAAATGTAAGGTAAATATCCTTAAACGTTTTTCGAAAGAGTGCCGTAAACTTGGCGCGTAGAAACTGATTAAGGGTGCCACCCCCCTTAAGGTTTTTCTCCGATATTTCCGTTTTTAGTAGCTGTTTATTTACCCTTGACACATATTTTGGTAAAGTTTGGCGACAACCGGTTGCTATGGAAACGAGATATGACGTCATAAGTAACATGTGGTCAACCCATTTTTGAAGCAAAAAGCGTGTTTTTCACCTTTATTCAGCGAAAAAACATATAAAATGCTACCAAAAGCATCAAATTGTTTAATTGTGTTTTATTTTGCAACTCTAGCAAACAATATTTGCAATTTCCGCATTTTTCCGATAAATTCGAATTTTTAGTAAAATCCAAGATGGCTGCCATCTTGTCGGCCATTTTGGATGACGTCGCGGATCCCCAGCAGCGCCCCAACCCATAATATTTACCTTATCTCGTACAACACATCGAGGGCTATCTATTAGATGCAAAATATTTCCGATATATTGCAACATCGCAAAAACCCAAAGGGGGGGGGGGGGGGGGTTGTTACCCCCTTGTACCACGGTTAGGGTATACGTTTGCGTGTACGTCCTAAGGTTAAAGTTTAGCTCTGCAATCTGCCAATGTTGTCAAGTTTGTGTTCGTTTATATGACGTTAATGCTATATTCTAAACCAAATGAAAGATGCTTTCCTTGTGTTCTAAAAGAAAATAAAGCGCTTTTGAAGTTTATAAAAACTGCTGAATACACGCGCCTACGCGTACATTAGCTTGCGAATACAGCCGCCTCTCATCGCTCCCGGCCGTTAGGGGCGTTCGCGCAAGAGGGCGTCTGCGAGTTACTCAGAGAAATGCCATACTGATGACGTAAATCTGTCCCAATCCAGACAGGAGTGCTGATTGGTCAACTTGATAATTTTAAATAATTGTGCTTCAAATTATGCAGTGTTGTGTCTCAAAATCAAAACTTAACAAATATGGTCGCCTGTGGCGAGGATCAATCTTGTCTGTCGTTAGAAAATGTTCAACTCTGTATTCAATCTATGTGTATTATATTTAATGTTTTGAAGTTACAAGCAAGTCAATTTCAGGCTCTTTTATACAGTTTTAACTGCGGTAAAGAGGTTTTTCTATTTTTGTCAATTTACCGACCGGAAATGGCAAGTCACTGATATTTCAAACGGCGCCACTCGTGCACGAGTGAGCCCGCGCTAACTTTCAACATTCATAACTTCCTTAATATGTATTCAAACGCCATTAAACTTTGTGACTTTTCCTAAAATTTATCTGGCAACAATTTGATATGACAATTTTTTGATCATGTTACTTGATGTATCCATGGCAACAATATTTTGACAGCCATATTTTTTGAATCTTGAATATTTATACTTTTGAATGAAGGAAAACAATGTTTATTGGTATAACTTTCATATTTTTATGTCATTTAGCGTTTATTTATTGGTTTTCATAAATTTCGGGTGAATTTGGACGGTTTTTAAGAGGTTTTAAAAAAAATTCAGAAATCCAACATGGCGGATCCAAGATGGTGGCTGCATAACTAATCATACGTCATCGTTCTAGTGTGCGGACCGCAAAGAAGACAGTTTTGTTCGTACTATGTACCTTCTAGGTTTCATTGTCATAGCCTTAATGTTCTTGAAGTTACGAGGGAGGCACAATGTGCCCCCCGCCCCCAGGCTCAGAAACTCAAAAAAAGCCCAGGCGGAATAGGGTTAATAGAGACATGATCCGTAAAGCGAGAGAATCATATTTAATCACTATAGCCAATACATTCAAACCTAATGGAATGAACAGACGCGACGGAATATAATCTTCCACATATTTTTTGTTATTATCATTACTAGCCGTTTCTAGTCTTCAACCGTTACTTGTTTATTAGCCTATCGTGTGTCAGCATTTTATTGCTGCCCGCACAGGGCAGCCATCCTAATTCTGTTCTAATACTCGACCTTGCAGTTACTGATGGAGAGATCGAAAGGTGGAAAGGTGGAAAGGTAGGTGGATGTTTGTTAGCAGTACCCAGTCTCCTCTGCGTGAATGTAATTCGAAGAGGGTGGTATTTCTATATTGTCGATGTAGCCGTCCGTCTGCGTGAATGTAAGCACGATGTTGTGCTGGATTACCGAGTAATGGAAAGAAAAAGTCCTTTAAGAAGATTTTTGCCTTTAAAGAGGTGGTAAGAGAGCTGGCAGTGATTGCAGAATACCTGGCCTACTTGCAACGGCATAAATCTACTGCTACCGAAGTGGTTGACTGTGAATTTAGGCAAGTACTAGAATGAACTGCTACCGCGGTCCGCGGTCCCAAAGTGGCTGACTGTGAATTTAGGCAAGTACGAAAATGAACTGCTACCGCGGTCCGTGGTCCCGAAGTGTTTGACTGTGAATGTAGGTTCGTTGAGAATGTATGTTTTTAAAACGATGAATGCTCACCGTTTTATATTTTTCCACCGTTTTATATTTTTCGCTTGACATGCTTAAAGAACGAGAAATATATACACCAAATTGAAGAAACGTTGTCGGGTGAAAAGCATAAACCATGAACGATGCGACCCAAAGGCTTACTGGGAAGTTGGAAAATTTAATCTTCGTCTGTGACAGAATATACATTATATTAACACAGAACACATAAATCATGCTCTTAAATGTCTCAAACAAAGAAAACATCTTGATTATCAAGAAATAGAATATAACTAGCTTGCCAATGCTGCCTACCCAGGATCCCATTCGGTCTCATCGTTCATGGTTTATGCTTTTTTAAATGACAACGTTTCTTCAATCAGGTGTACACACAATGCTTTTGTTTCGTTGTGGAGGTCAGTTACAGTTGTTATGTAAATAATGGACTGCGGACCGCGGTAGCGTCTTGATTTATGTCGCTGAAATTTCCTCGATGCGATAACTTATAACGTGTTTTGTTTAGATATTTGAATAGAACTTTAAACTGAGAGAATTTGCTGTCCTTCTTCCTGTGTTTGTTATTTCAAGAATTGGTCTGGATTTGCATCCAAAATGTCTGTGTAATTTTTCATATTTTGACTTTCAAGTTTTTCAGGCTATTTATCAGGCTATTTTTCATACGCAACTGATATTCGAAAATCGTTCACACTAATTATTCTAGACTGGAGAGATCAAGTCTCTGTTCGCTTTTATTCTTGTGCGCATTGCCAGGTTTTATATTCCCTGGTTAATTATCGTTCCTCGATTCGCGTTGATTTGTTTAAAATCTGAGAAATCGCGCAGGAGTGAATAGGTTAATTAAGGCTTCCAAAATGTGGCAGCACTTCACTTCCAATATGGAACTACTAGTCTTAGCCCTTTTTAAATATTGTAACCGTTTGTTTCCATCTTCACTTAGCTTTCCTAGCCCCTGATGAAGGTTAGTTTTGTCTAACCGAAATATCGGGCATATATTATTAAAAGAAATTGAACGAATTTGCTGTCTGATCAGCCTTGCATGTTAAAGTTTTGTTAAAAGACATACTGATCAGGGCTAAACTGTAAAAATCAAACCAACTATAAACGAGTAAACAAAGGTCATACTCGCCAAGCGTTAGTAGGATTTGTGATAGGCATGTCAACATCTATCATTTCATTTGGTTTCACTGCATGCATTATTATAATTATACGAGATTAGCGACGTGTGATTTACGTCATCGTTCTATTACGTGAACTCCCCTAGCGGCCGGGAGCGATGAGAGGCGGCTGTATTTGCAGGCTACGCGTATATCTACTTGCATTTTTTGTTTTTAGAAAAAACATAGATGGAAAACCATCTTGTTTGTAAGAATAATCTACTGCAGTACAAACTGTCATTAAGCGACAATCTACTGTGTGATACGCTCGGATATTTTGCGTGTTCTCTTTTCCTTATAAGGTAAAATGACGTCACATTCAAACATTATTAATATTGGTTTGTTTTCTGTTTTGTCTTAAAATATTTGCCTAGAATCCTCCATTAATGTTTTTTTGTTTTTACCTACCCAAGCACTTGCTCTGATCATGCGACAACTCAAAACCCGTTGGACATTTGCAATTTCTTCGGTCGTACGACAACTGGAATCCATTTGGACATGTGCAATGATAACTTCCTTGGTTATTCTGACATGTGTGACTGCAGCCACTGATTCTTCTATGACATTCATTTATGTCTGTATGGAAAGCAAAAACATTGATGAGTTACTGTACAAATGAACAATAGAAAGAAACTAAGCATTTTTTGCAAAAGAAAAAGGCAAACGAGATAAAACACTATAACTAAAAATGTGGTTTGTTGTTCATCGTGGTCTTTTTGTCACGGTCTGATCACGTGCGCTAGCGGGCAACAGTGCAATGTTACCCTCTGACGTCAAAATTGTTGCCCGCTTTCGCAAATGTTGCCCGCTCAGCACAATTGGCGGGAAACAGTTTGTTTGTTAGATGTCATGTGACAATGAATCAACCAATCAACGCGCGCGTTGTATTGAGAAAAACTCCAGCTATATAACAACAAGGCTTAGCACTGTTTTCAAATCTGACACAGCTCTCAGGTCACACTTAGTACGACCTAAGGACGTCCTCGACTCTAATAAACAGGACGGTGTTGTCTACAAGATTCCTTGCGAATGCGGCAAAGTGTATATCGGAGAAACAGGGAGGTCTATGCATGAAAGGATAAAAGAACACGATAGAGACACACGGCTTGCTCGTACACAAACCTCCGCGGTTTCAGAACACGCTAACAAGACCGGGCATTTTCCTATTTGGGACGAGGTTAAGTTTATTGACCGTGACCCACACTGGTACACCCGTAGAGTTAAAGAGGCCATCCACATAAGACTTCATCCTCCTAATATCAACAGAGATAGTGGAATTGAAATTCCCGAAGCGTGGATGCCTACAATCAAGAAGCATAACAGCCGACCGATATCAAATCGGACCGGAGAGGGAACAACATCTTTTCGGAATAATAATGAGGATCGAAATGCACCAATAGCAACAAGCCAACGTGCTACATAAGCGACACGTAACCAATCGACCTCATCGCCTGATGAAGACTAGCAGTAATAGCAGTCGAAACGTCGCGATCAACATCTTAAAGTGACTCCATCGTGAGACAAACGAAAAAAGCGTTTACCTAACACTATAACTATAACTTCATAACATCATAATCACGTTTCATTAATGATGAGAGAGGAATTACTCGAAAATGCTGACTATAAACTGTTTTCGGCCTGTATTTCTTATCTGGAAATTCTGATTTCAAGTCCCTTTTAACCTTCGGACGTACACGCAAACTTATACCCCCACCGTGGTACAAAGCCGCTATCTTGGATTTTATAAAAAATTCAAATTTATCGGGAAAAATGCGAACATTGCAAATATTGTTTGCTAGAGTTGCAAAACAACATACAATCAAACATTTTGATGCTTTTGGTCGCATTTTATATGTTTTTTTTTAACTGAAAAAAGGTTAAAAACACGCATTTTTATTGTAAAATGACTTGACCTCATGTTACTTATGACGTCATTTCTCGTTACCGTATCAACCGATTGTCGCCAAACTTTATCAAAATGTATCTTAATGCTAATAACGGCATGTGCTAATTTTAAATGGTCTTGAAAATATCGGAGGAAAACCTTAACCTTATTCGGCCTTAGCTTTTATTGAGTTCCTCAGCCTGGGGGGGGGGGGGGGAGGGGGCACATTGTGCCCCCTCCTAACTCCAGGAACATTAAGGCTGTGACAATGAAACCTAGGGGGTACATAGTACGTCCAAAACTGTCTCCTTTGCGGTCGGCACAATGTAACGATGACGTCATATGACGTAGTTATTAGGTAATTAGTTATACGGCCGCCATCTTGGATCCAACATCTTGGATTTCTAAAATTTTTTAAAACCTCTTAAAAACCGTCCAAATTGACTCAAAATTAATCAAAACCAATAAATAAACGTTCGTAAAAATATAAAAGTTACACCAAGAAACATTGTTTTTCTTCATTCAAAGCTTCAAATATACACACTTCAAAAAACATGGCTGTCATGGAAACATCAAGTCGCGTGATCAATAAATTGTCATATAAAATTGTTGCCAGATAAATTTTAGGAAAGGCACTTATGTCCAGGAATGCAGATAATTAGATGCATGGCAAATTTTGATATCCAACACGAAGTGTCCCGTTAAGTCTAAGTGTTTACCATCTTTTTTGAAATGTAAGGTAAGCATTAGTGTTAGTGTTATTTTTAGGTTAGGGTAAACGCACGTGTTTATCTTTACTTAAAAGGCAGAATTTAGGGGACACTTCGTGACGTTTTTTGTCTGTATTTTTGAAAACAAGTGATGTTGAAGTTGAGTAGATGAGCAAGAGGACACTTTGTGACGCTTATTAAATTTGCCATGCATCTAATTATCTGCAATCCTGGACATAACTGTGTTATAAATGATATTGACACTTTTTAAAAGATTTCAACTTTTTGACAGCCAGACTAGAGCTATAAATGATAGCAACAACTAAAATACCAATTTAATCACTGTAAGGGTAGTAAGTTATTGTCAACTTACCCCTGCATATTTTGTTCTTGCGCCTGATCCTGTCGTGCGATCTATACCATAATTCATGTAATTGGAAACCTGTGTCACATTTGCAGTAATAGCTTCCATGGGTATTGACGCATTCACCATTGGTTCGGGGACAGTCGTCACTTCGGATATCACACTCGTTAATGTCTGTATAGGGACCAAAAACGATATGTACTGAGTGGAAGATTTAAAAATATTATTGAGGTATTTGTGCTGGCTATTTATTGCTTGCTGGACGGATAATGTGTCTCTAGTATAAAAACGGCCATTTACGCTAAGTTGCTGACAGTAAAATGAAATCCGAGTCTTTATACAGTCTTTAAATCAAAACTCTTCAAGTAAATTGCATGCTTAATGTTTACCTTTACCGAGCACTTTATTAAGGACGATGAAACCATCAGATTTATTCTGTTCGAGCTGCTAACCGAAGTATAAGGCCCCGTCCACACGTATCCGGATATTTTTGAATCCGCAACTTTTTTGTTACGGATTAGAAAATATTCGCGTCCACACGTAGCGTATTGGAATCGTATTTGCCCGAATTCGCCGGATACGTGTGGACGGAAGGCCAATCCGCAACAAAAAAGTTGCGGATTCAAAAATATCCGGATACGTGTGGACGGGGCCTAAATTTGCGAATTAATGTTAGCTAAAATTTGCATACCAAACAGTGTACGTAACGCAACACACTTTTTGACAGCCAGACTAGAGCTATAAATAACATCAACATCTAAAGACCAATTTACCACTGTCAGGGTAGTAAGTTATTCTTAGCTTACCCCTGCATGTTTTGCTGTTCTTGTGGAACCATCTGCGCCTGATCCTGTCGTATGATCTATACCATAATTCATGTAATTGGAAACCTGCGTCACATTTGCAGTAATAGCTTCCACGGGTATTTACGCATTTACCATTGGTTCGGGGACAGTCGTCACTTCGGATATCGCACTCGTTAATGTCTGTATAGGGACCAAAAAAGATATGTACTGAGTGGAAGATTTAAAAATATTATTGAGGTATTTGTGCTGGCTATTTATTGCTTGCTGGACGGATAATGTGTCTCTTGTATAAAAACGGCCATTTACGCTAAGTTGCTGACAGTAAAAGTTAAAATGAAATCCGAGTCTTTATACAGTCTTAAAATCAAAACTCTTCAAGTAAATTGCATGCTGAATGTTTACCTTTACCGAGCACTTTATTAAGGACGATGAAACCATCAGATTTATTTTGTTCGAGCTGCTAACCGAAGTATAAATTTGCGAATTAATGTTTGCTAACATTTGCATACCAAACAGTGTAAGTAACGCAACACACGTTTTGACAGCCAGACTAGAGCTATAAATAACATCAACATCTAAAGACCAATTTACCACTGTCAGGGTAGTAAGTTATTCTCAACTTACCCCTACATATTTTGTTGTTCTTGTAGAACCATCTGCGCCTGATCCTGTCGTATGATCTATACCGTAATTCGTGTAATTGGAAACCTGTGTCACATTTGCAGTAATAGCTTCCACGGGTATTGACGCATTTACCATTGGTTCGGGGACAGTCGTCACTTCGGATATCACACTCGTGAATGTCTGCATAATGACGAGAAAACGATATGTACTGAGTGGAAGATTCAAAAATTTTATTAAGGTATTTGTGCTGGCTATTTATTAACTGGGTCGTCGCTCTGCGATGAGTCAGTTCTTAAAATACCTTTTGTTTTCTTTCTGTCGTGTCACCTGCCCCGGGAATCGCTTTTGCTGCGGCCAACACCGTACCTAGTTTACTTCCGGTTTTCTGAAATGACGTAACCAGTGATGTCATCAAAACGACGTCATGGCTGCGTCACGCGGTCACGCGGTCACGCCGTAACGCGCCAAACCCAACCCTTTACCTTCAAGTCAACCTTATATTAGGAAAAGACGAATCAGTGGCTTCCTTGTGGTAGTGTTTTCTTATAAAAGCAATTTGAAATAGAAACGTGCTGTACATAGATGCGTATTACGTGCAAGAGATAATTCTTGGGAACATGCGGGTTCCCATCGTCTTGTTGCTTTAGAAAAATTGATGCTTTTGTTATGGTACATTAAAATGTATGACAAATGTTTCTTACGCGTGCGCATGTTTATCACGCAAAAGGAAGATTTTGTTGGGGGGAGGGGTGCGTGACTCGTTCCAGACCTTCCTCTGCTCGATTGATGGCGCAAGAGTTACAAACTGAGTTGCTTTATGCTTTCGTTGATCGTTATAAAAGCAAGCAATATCGTTCGTTTGCTGTTCTAAAACAAAACGATACTGTAACAAGACTCGACTGTTGGATTTGTGAGACATTGATGGTCAATTTGATGCAGTTCAAAATACAACCATATGTTTTCCACATTTTCTTTGTTTTAGGAGACGTCTAGGAGGAAGTCATGATCATTTAAGGGAAATGGCTTTGCTTTGAGATTTATATCCTTTGTATATCGCTACCGTGTGTGATTTTGTTGTGTTTACACAAGTTATAGCGAACTAAAACCAATAATTAGGCAACTACAATTCAAATATTTACCGTTCTAATTTCCACGGAATTGTTAAACAATTTTCGGATATGTTCTATTTCTGGTAAAAGGAAAGCGGGTTGATCGTCTTTAACCAAATCAAACAGTTGAGTTTAGATCGAGTAAATCGTTGAACAAAACACGTCCTGGCAAGTTAAAGAAAGGACTGCTGAGTACAATTCTCATGCATTACGGCATGGAGTCACGCTCAAATTCCACACATCTATGTCATGCTATGGTCGGCTGTTAATTATTTGATCGATAATGTTGATATCGTTAATTTATTCGAAACCCCATCACCAATTCTCCAAAATGCCTGTGTTTAAGGTGGTTCGATACAGTTTTCTGGAGACTCTACCAACATTTTTCAATCGGCTTTTAAACGGCCTTCTCCAAGTCAGATCAACGTGAAATTTTCACCACTAATTGGTTTTTAATTGACGTTTGGCAAGATATATTTTCTGGTAAAATCGATATTACCATGACGACGATAAACAAGAAACTTAGAAATAAGTAAAAGTGAAATTTAACACGTTTAAGATTTCGCATTGAAAATACCACATAAGCATCTTAAAATATGGTATATGGCATATATATTTTGCAAGAATAAAAAAAAAATTCTGTATGTTTGAATTAAAATAAATCGCAATATCATTTCAAACCTTACTATTTGTGTACTGGTGTTAAATTGATTGAGAGATTAACACTGGTTTTGTGAAATTACTTAATGATAATGTCAAAAAGTAGCATGATGTTATGTTTGTAAACCTTGAAAGTTTTGTTTACTTTCTCTTTTGCGATCTTGAGAACTACCTTTTATCCTAACATCACTTCATGTGCAATTTTTGGGTAATTTTCGATTTTAATGGCTTTTGCAAAAATCTGAGAAACGGCTCGATGGATTTTTTTAAAACATTCACTGTGCATGCTTACCGATGTGCAAAATATTATCTGAAAGTTTCATTGGCATTGATTTACTGGAACGCCTTTAAATTTAAAGATGAAAACGACGTACGAACCGGCCGAAAAAATGGCGTTACAAATTTACTTTTTTAAGTTATTCTCAGTAATGATTTCAAATCAATGCGCACTACATTCTTCCGTGATTGAAATGTACGCTCTTTGATGCACATTCCTTTGCATCTGTTTTCTTTTGCGTTCAAAACGCCTACTGTAAAAACGTTTTCAAGATAGGAACACCTGGAATCTTCAGCATACTCCAGAAAGCCTGCTTGTTGGGCACAGCAAGAATATTAAGAAGAACCTTAGACATCTAAGGTTATGGGAAATAGCCTGATGATCTAGGAACATGTGACCACCAATACAACTAATAATAATAATAATAATAATAATAATAATAATGTGACATCTTGGGACGGCTTGTTCCCCCCAACACGTGATGTGGCACGCGTGATGCGGGTGACAAGTTGGTTCCAAGGTACGGAACTTGATATTGTGTACGGGTCATTGTGCAATCTATTTGCGATTGCATTCTTGTAGTCCTTCTTAGTTTGCTACAAGCTACACCGCGCTGACGAGCCCTCCCCCCACCCCGGACGAGCCCCAACAGGGTGAAACACCTGTCGGCGGTTGCTTATCGATTCCTGTCGTATTGGAGTCTCGCAAAATCTACTTTTTCACGTAGTCAGATCAGCCTAGCAGTTTGTCGGTCATGTCCTTTCATTTTTTGGCTGATTAGGTCTTTTGTAGATCCTACGTATCGTTTACAGCATTATCGTTTGCGGTCCTTTGCAGATTTGAGTTCTTCAGAAAGTAGCCGCCTAAACAGAGAGTGACTAAGTTGGAATCGCGAAGTTTACATTTTCACCAAAGCAAACAAGCCAAAGTTGGTCCAAGTAACCCACCGGATCATAATTGTCCCTGTACTGAATACCTAGATCCTCTACATTGATGGATGACTGTATTCAATGTTTTGACAGTTAAATAACGTTTTCAGCAATTTGACATTTCACTCTGACTATTTCCGGTGAACAGTGAAAGCGATTTTTTTTAAGATGTTACATAAGTTATGTTTTTAAATACATAGAAGGTTTTGGGTGAGAGTGGGGTTAGGATGTTGTTTGTTATTATTGTTTTGTCTTCAATAGTCACTAATAAATCCCGGCCTTTCACTCTTCTCTATGGTCCCCTGATAATCTATACTGACCCTACCATTAACTTATCGCCCACCTACACATACGTCCTGATCATCTCTCGTAAATCCTTTTTGACAGGCTGAAAAAGTCACATAATGAGTGATAACAATAATAAGTATAACAAAAATCATGACATTTTTTTTTTAAAAGAGCATCACATATTAAAATGCTCTTAAATTCTAGAAAATATTGAAATTAGAAATTACTAACTATCCTAACTTGTTAATTCTTTATTCACCCCCCACCAAAAAATATATACAGTATATACATAACTTCAGGTGAATTTCACACTGCTAAATGCTAAATCCAGAATATGGAGCGGTAATAACAAAGTGTTTCTACTCAATATCGCTTCATATGGACTTTAATACAGAACTGTTTCGTAGACCAACAGTTAAATTCCATTCACACTAAAGTTTCGTTAGAGTTTATATACATCAGCAATATGATCTTCACCGAAGCCGTTGCAATATTCAAACGTGAAAACAATAGGGATATATGCTTCTCAACTTATGATTGGTCTTTAAGGACGCGATTGAATTTTAGGAGGAACTTGCGCTTGTGCCTGCAAGTTGATATAAGCTCGCTACGCTTGTTAAGTGTTGCCATGTCCGGTTTAAATAGAATATAGAAATTATCGGTATTACATAGGTTGAATTAAAAAAGAAACCTGCAAAGTGTTCGCCAAAAACAACCTGCGCATCACCATCGAAGCAAACAAAAACGTCGTCAAACGTACCACTAGACCTAACCACAGAGAAATACAAGCATTATTCGAAGCCAACAACCACTCCGCTCTATGTCCACAGCAAATCTAACCACCCTCCATGCATAATAAAAAACATCCCTGAGGCAATATCTGAAATTTTATCAGACGAAGAGACCTTCAATGAAGCAGCACTACCCTATCAAGAAGCATTGCGCAAAAGCGGTTATTCACACACCCTTAAATTCACCCCACCGCAACAGTATTCGCCAGAATCAACTGCCAGAAAGAGAAAGAGACAGAGGAACATAATATGGTTCAACCCACCATTTGGTAGAAATGTGGAAACTAACATAGGAAGAGACTTCCTAAATTTGATCGAGAAATGCTTCCCACCTAACCATAAATTCAGAAAGCTTTTTAACAAAAATAATCCTAAGCTGAGTTAAAGTCGTTCTCCTAACATAAAACAGATCATCGATGGACACAACAAAACCATCCTAAGACAGAACACGCAATCTGCAAAGAGCCAAGCAAATGTCCTTTAAAAGGAGAATGCTTAGTCAAAGCGGTAGTGTACCAAGCCACCATAACAAGCGCAGAAAACTCAGAAAAAATAGTCGGTCTCGCCGCCACTGAGTTTAGGACAAGATGGCGAAATCACCGAATGTCCTTCATTCATGAGAGTAAAAGAAATAACACATAACTAAGCAAACACATATGGCAGCTAAAAGATGAAAAGAAAGACTTTGCGATCTCCTGGAAAATCTTAACCAAGGCCAAATTCTACACCAATTTTACCAAACGATGTTACTTATGTAATACCGAGAAATTCTATATTCTATTTAAACCGGACATGGCAACACTTTTAAGTGTTCGCTACGCTTGTTAAAACAAGCGTAGCGAGCTTATATCAACTTGCAGGCACAAGCGTAAGTTCCTCCTAAAATTCAGTGAAGATCATATTGCTGATGTACACCTAATTCAATAAAGGTTGCTTTGGTCATTGGGCATTGGGCATTGGGAAGCTATTGTTTGGCGGTCACTCAAGCAAAGCATTGCATTGTGTTCCGTATGCCCAAATGCCAAAGCCCAATTACCAATGACCAATTGCCAAAGCAACCTTTATTGAATTAGGTATATACACCTAATTCAGTTGGTTGCTTTGGCAGTTGGTCATTGGGAATTGGGAATTGGGAATTGGCATTTGGCATTTGGCATTTGGCATTTGGCATTTGGCATTTGGCATTTGGCATTTGGCATACGGAACACAATGCAATGCTTCGCTTGAGTGACCGCCAAACAATAGCTTCCCAATGCCCAATTACCAATGACCAAAGCAACCTTTATTGAATTAGGTATATAAACTCTAACGAAACTTTAGTGTGTATGGAATTTAACTGATGAGTGGATAAACGCTTTGTTGGTCTACGAAACAGTTCGTTATTAAAGTCCATATGAACAAGATATTGAGTAGAATTCATTGAATGCAGATCAGACTTCAGAAGATATTCATTCGTTTAATGCTGCAGGTCTGTTTCGTATTGTCAAAAGATCACGACACTCATCAGGCAATTTTAACGAATCTAAGACGATAAGGGGCTGATGAATGTGGTCATCCTTTGACCGTAGGAAACAAAGCTTAGCATTAAACGAATGATCTGATCTGCATTCAATGAATTTATATATATATATATATATATATATATATATATATATATATATATATATATATATACATATACATATACATATACATATACATATACATATACATATACATATACATATACATATACATATACATATACATATACATATACATATACATATACATATACATATACATATACATATACATATACATATACATATACATATACATATACATATACATATACATATACATATACATATACATATACATATACATATACATATACATACACTGTATATACACCTTATTGCAGTAACGTCATAGAAAAATGAAAAATGAAAAAGGCCAAATAGGAATTGATTAGCTTAATCATCATTCACAGCGACACGCAGCACGATTAAGCGTGCAGCGGCTAATGTTAATTTAAATTAAGCGTGCAGGGGCTATTGATATTTGTGTGTCTAATTAATTCGTATTGGCCATTTATGCCTTTTCCCTTCCATCCCTTTATAAACTAACCCAAATGCTGGCTTGCCTGAGCTCTGTTTACTGGGCAAAGAATGAACACAAACATGTTTGGATCAATATGGCTATGAGCACAGGCTCATAGCCGCTTTTATTCGAAAATATCAAGCTTTCCTTGAAAAGTGATTAATACATAACCTGGCCCAGTAAAGGTGAGGGCACAGAAAACGCCTGAACGTCTAGATAAAAAGCACAAAGTACGAGGTGGACCGGCCATGGGGAGGAGGAGGGAGAACAAAAGAACGTCTTAACCCGCAGTTGAACCGAGACGAATGACTAGCACATGACCTTCTGGTAATATGACCGATGGTAACAACTGGAGGGGGTATCATCTAATACTAATTACTTCCTACCCAAGCCCACTCGGATTTATTAACTAAAAATACAAAAAGGCGGGAAAAGGCATAAAAATTCTATTCGCAAGCAAATATTTTATTTATTTATTTTTTCATTTTTCGTTTTTATATATCTTTTTTATTTTTCTGTGACAACAAAACCAAAACAAAGACCTTTTTCGTCAGAATGTTCAATGGTAAAAACATTTATTATTAGGTCGAAAAGTCCTAAAATCTGAAATTTATCTTCCAAATCCTAACACATTAGATGAAAAAAAATCCATGATAACGTTTGTTTTAATGTGTCGACGCGAACCAAGGGAAATATAATCATGGACACGAGAGCGATCCGGGACGAGATAAGGATAAGTAGCCATGACACATTTATTATTTTTTACTACTCATGGTACAAAGATGCACACTATACCTCGTTTTATGGTTAGGTCAGAACTACTCCAGGAATTCTCGTGCTCCAATACAATCCAAGGATTGTTTCCATCCTGTCGGATGGCTACCTGTACAATAATATCAATTTTATGGTATTTCCTATACAGATGATAATGCATGTAGGCGCGAAGATATGGAATTTCTCTTCGATTGAGAAGAGACATTCCATATCTCCAAGCAGCCATGTATTAGTGTGTTTACAAAATAAACAATACTGTTCACGTGTTACCGTGTGCGAGGAAATTTCTGCGGTAGAAAAATTTTGCAGATTGCCGACTGAATTTGTTTTGCGGGAGGAAATTTTTGCGGACGAGACAGCTAAAATGTCTGCTGGGAGGAAATTTTTGCAGATTTCTGGTCAAGTATAAATAAAATCCGTGGCAGTATCGATATTAAATTGCAATTTTACCTCCGGACCGGAAGTTTCTATAGTTCCCATATAGTTATGGTTGCTGTTCTAGCGCCAACGTGGACATAAACAACGAGAAAACCTGAGTGAATTATTGTACGTTCTTTTAAAAACGTATTATGTACCAGTCAAATCCAAGAGCGCCCATTCCCCACCCCCCCCCCCCCCCCCCCCCTGGGCATACCCCGGGCATTTGACGAGAGGTAAGTTCCGCATAGTGGGGCATTTGACGCGAAACGGGGCCCGACGGAGCGGGCATTTGACTTATGATTGTTTCATTGTTTCATTGTTGACTTATGATTGTTTGATTGTTCTGGAGTTCAGATGCCTTGTTCAAGGTGGGGAGCGCGGACAAGGAAATCCGGAAGGAAGACTATTCAGAGCTCCTATCGAAAGGTAAAGTAATTTAAAGAAATGGATACCTCCTTGCCCGGACGGTGGGGCATTTGACGCTCTGTGAAGCCCTAACTGGTGGGGCATTTGACCGCATAAACTGTCCACATAGTGGGGCATTTGACCATTTTTTTTTAAAGTCAAATGCCCGGGGGTTTGCCCGGCGGGGGGGGGGGGGGGGGGGGGGGGGGGAGGATGGGCGCTCTTGGATTTGACTGGTACATTAGACTATTACGGCAACAGTCCCTGGTTCTTTTGAGTACGTGCCTGGAGTTGAATCGGGAATACAGATGACTGTTGTGCGGGTCGCCTCGGAATTATGAGAGCAATATGTTCACTGTTAAAAAGTTCTGTTAAGGTGGCTCGATTGCTTTCCGAAGAATTTTCCGAAATATGCTAATAACTGGCTTGAGAATTGTTACAACATTAAAGGGAACCTCCATTGTCAGAACAAATTGACGTTAAATTGTTGGAAATAAAGTCGAAATGTAAATTTTTTAAAAAGCAGGTGCAAATATAATTTTAGTGTACAAATAAAATGGATATAAATATCGCCTGTTTTCGCTTTCAAATTTCCCGCGCGCCGCCATTTTGAATATTTGTGACGTGTACGGTTGAATCGAAGTTATTTTGTATGTAACAATAAGACAACCGTAACACGTCATAAATATTCAAATGGCAGCGCGCGGGAAATTTGAAAGCGAAAATAGGCGATATCGATATCCATTTTTTTTTTGTACACTAAAATTATATTTGCACCTACTTTTTAAAACTAGTAGTAATCATAGATTATAGTGCGTCTTTCTATTCCGTGGTACCTCGTCTTGACCTAGTACCTCAGTTTCATGAATTAATTCAGCCACTGTTCAAAAGGGCTATGTCACGAGATATGTCACGCAGGCAAAAACGTCGGGCCGACATCAAACAAATTCACGCTATCGCCGTAGGATCGGGCAAAATCCTACCGTGCTGTGTACTCCGAAAAGTCTCAGATTTTTCCGACATATAAATAGTATATTTGTCTTGATTTCATTTCGGTTATTTCTCCGATTCTGAAATCATACTTCTCAGTACATGTACTAATACCGGAACCGGAAATGAGAAATTTCTGAGCCTGAAAAAGTGCTCCCGTGATAAAACTTCTTGGACACTGCGTTAATGGAGCATGAAATCGACGATTAAGTCACGCAACATTCAACGTGAATTTCGCAGGATTTTTCGGATAAAATTACAACTACCAGTTGCAAGTATAAAGACACAAGACTGTTGAATATAATTCCTTTATTAGCTAGACAAATTTTAGTCACAAAACTGCGAAATCTTTAGTCGCAAATGCGCCCGATACATGCAGGCGCAATTTCGAGCACTGTAAAGTTTAATAATCTGCGTTCGCCTGGCGCGGCCGGTCAGTGAATTACTGCTAGAACATCGCGAAGAACGACGTCGATATTTAGGTGAAAGCTTCCCAATTCAGGCAAAGAACCACAGCAAAATGAAGATAGAAGATTCAAAACATACCAGAACGCTAGCGAGGAAAATCCGATAATTTCTTGCTTCTTACTTAATTCCATAGAGACCCAACAACTTACTTGGTCCGGAGAAGAACCTTCGTCCAATTTTTCCACTGCGTACTTTTAGTAGGCATTGAAATACTGAGCCGTACGATTCCAAAATCGGGAAAATATCCGAAATTAAATCAAGACAAATAGATTATTCACATGTGACATTTCGGAATCCCAGCCTGATTTCCACGCGCTAAGCATGCTGGATACTATTGTGACGTTTCAAGATGGCGCAGATTTGGTACCGACACTTTTCTCGATTCGTTCCGCCTGGCCGACAAGATTAGGAAGCGTCTCCTTCGTCGACGCAAAAATTTAATTTAGACTTTATTTCCAACAATTTAACGTCAATTTGTTAAAACAATGGAGGTTTCCTTTTAAGGCCCGGCCAAACGAACGCAACATCTTGCAACATTGTTGCGCTCAACATGTTAACACGCGTTTGGCCACCCTGTTGCAACATGTTGCAACATGTTGGATCAAATTTGACCATATTCAAACTTGATGCAACACCATCCAACATGTTGCAACATGTTGCGCGCGTTTGGCCAGCTCCTTCACAATACGATCCAACAATGTTGCAAGATGTTGCGTTCGTTTGGCCGGGCCTTTACACACTCGACGTCATGCTATTACGCTGTAATGCAGCCATGCCGAGGGTCTCTATGTCCAGAAAACAAAAAGGTATTATTCCAAAGAACAACAGAGCAGGATAAAAGTTTAGACCCACGTAGTAGCGTGACATCGAGTGCATAATGTTATTGCAATAGGCCATTTGCACGATGGCGTCATTTGACTATAACTACCAGAATTCATTTCGTTTTTCCTTTCTTATTTAAATTTTGTAATCCCAGTGCGGTTTAATTAACAATAGCCCTAATTTGCACTACAAAACAAAAAACTGAAGGATTCTGGTGGTTGTAGTCAAATGACGTCATCGTGCAAATAGCATATTCTCAAGCCAGTTATTAGCATGTTTCGGAAAATTATTCGCAAAGCAATCGAGCGGTTCCGTTCGATGCAAATGAGTTTTTTGCTAAAGTTGTGCACGTGCATATGAAACTTGAAAACAATACCCGTGAATAATGACGACGCTCACTCGTAAACACAAAATATGCGGGGAAAAAATTGGTACATTTGAGGCCTTATTTAATTGCCTTGCATGTTTTCAATGTCTGAAACGTGCAGGCCGTATTAAGTGACGATTAATCTCGAGATTGTAAAATTTAAAATTTATCACATTTGTAGGCGTAGACCAAATTACATACAAAAATGGCAAAAACAGCGGCTGAACGCATGTTAATCAAATTCTTCTTTCTCGCAATCGGCCAAAGCAATCCCCCTCACTTTTCAAACACGATTTAAATAGAATCAAACTACTATGAGATAAGAATTTGGTTTAATCGACTGAATGGATAAAGGTAAATTAGCCACCGTAAAAAGATTCGAGAAAGCTGACGTTTCGAGCGCTAGCCCTTCGTCGGAGCGAAATAAGGGATTGTGGGTAGTGTGTGGTTTTATATAGTAGGTGGAGTTTCGCTATTGGTGGAAATTTGGTGACGTGAAAAACAAATGTATATTAGTTGAACGAAAAGCGTTCGTTAGGGAACGGCCGCAGATTGTCATGTGTTGTTTAGAATGTTTAGTAAGATTGAAATGACGCGCGACTGGTTTGGATGCGTCTTTGTCATTTTTTTCAACGTCTCGGAGATGTTCACGAAAACGGTCGCCCAGTCTCCTCCCTGTTTCGCCAATGTATATTTTTTTGCAAAAAGTACATGTTATGCAGTACATAACATTTACAGAGGTGTATGTGAAACGATCAGTGATTTTAATAGATCGTTTGGGTCCCGTTATTTTGTTCGCGTTGAGAATGAAAGGACAAGTGTTGCATCGTGTGCGTGCGCATTTAAAAGTTCCCGGTTCATCGTCAGATTTCAGCGTGCTCGTAACTAGGAAGTTGCCTATGGTTTTGTCACGTTTGAATGAAATTAGTGAAGGTTGTGAAAAAATTCTGCCAGTTTCGGGGTCGTTTTGGAGTAATTCGATTTTTTTTAGAATGATGCTTTTGACTGTGTGATTGTATGGGTGGAAAGTAAGGGTGAATGGAATTGTCTCGTTCTCTTCTTTCTGTGGTGTTTGTAGTTCTGATTGTCTGTCGATCTGTTGTGCACGTTGCTAGCCCGTATTAACAACAGAGACAGGGTACCCACGTTTCTTGAAAAACTGGCACATTTCTTATGATTTGTTGGAAAAATCAGTCGAGAGTCATCACTACAAAGACGTCGAAGTCTGAGAAATTGAGAATACGGAATGGCGTTTTCAACGGTGGCTAATTTACCTTATCGACTCAGTCGATAAAACCAAATTCTTGTGCTTCACCCCCACCGACGCAGCACCACAGTTTCTCTAGAAACTAACCCCATCCATTACTATGAGATGAAACTACATTCTCAAAGCGCATCGTTTTCTTTAGATATTAGTCAATTATGTCGATAGCATGTTTTTCACTGTACTTATAATCGCCAAGACTTCATCCCCAAAAATTACAAAAACGCTCTCATAGAATTTGTTCAATCTTTGCCATATTCGCGGCGGCTATGGGAGGTACAAGCTCCCTTAAGCGATTGCCGAAAAAAACTCCTGGTGCCGGGAAATACGACGGAAAGAAAAAAACGTCATGGCGTCATTACGTTGCTATGGCATCTCCGATGTTAATTTCACACTGGTCTTAACAAACTTTCATCTTTATCAATTACAGCTGGGTGACCATTTGTCCATAGCATTGTTAATGGCGTCGTAGTTAATGCTCAAACTTTGAGAGTATCGTCCCCCCCCCCCCCCCCCCCCCCCCAAAAAAAAAAAAAAAAACAGTCGAGCCACCTTAAGCCAATATACACCATTGAAACAAGATTAACTGACCTTCTTGCGGGAGTATATTTCTACGGCGGAAAATTTTGCGGGAGTTTCTTTCTGCGGGACTTTTTTTGGCGGATAGAAGGAAATCCGCAAAAATTAACTCCCGTAAAATTAAACTCCTACACGGCAGCCCAAATGTTTCTACTGGTCAGTTACTCATATGCATTTCAATACCTCTTTTGTTTTTTTGTGCAGGGTCAAGGCAAACGAACAAAAGAAATGGAGAACAAAAACATGTAACAAAGGACTGTCTGAGTTTCATAATCAGTTTATTCTATTAACTTTGTTCAGACACAACTCCCAGAAGTTACAAAACTCGTTAAAACGCGCCCGAATAAATCAGTCAACACAGAGAATCAATATAGATAGTGTTTCACGCAGTGAAGGAGTGCTCGATGCAAATACATGCAGATCGAAATACAATTTAGATAGAAAATTCCTTGAGACAGTTACTCGAGTTTCAAGTACTAAGCGATCGTTAGATTGTACCGTTGGTGGCGGTAGAAATGAAATTTAAACTAAATTAAGGAGGGCGGTTGGAATGATCCCGCATCTGATTGGTTGCATAGATTTATTTCACCACTACTTCCGGTGATACAAAGGTCTATATCGGGATGACAGAACATACTTTCAAAACAAGGTACAACAACCACAAGCTGAATTTTACGCAATTTTACAACTAGCGAATGTAAATCCGAACAAAGCACATCCTGACTCCATTAACATGAGACATTCATTGTGAAATTGTTTAGTTGGGATGAGTCATGACATATTCTGTCTATTCTCCTGATCCTTTTAAATTACATTTCACATAAGTTATATTTAATAGTTCAGAAAATTGAACCACACAGCTCAAAACAAAAACACTAAAAACCGCCCTTAATATGTGGCCAAAAAAGACATGTGGAAACGCATTCCCCCTATCAGCGCAGTGGCACTGGATCTCAGGGACAAGGTACTTAAAAAACTGATAACATGACTTGATATTTTTTTTTATGAAAGACTGACCGACGCAAAATGAACAGTATCTCCCGCAAAGCCAATAGTTATTGTTACGTCCCTTGAACAGTTTATTCCAGAATTCACAACGAAACTTTTAGTACTGTGAAACGCGTGCTGAGACTTACCTCTTTTATATAATACGTGGAGTGATCGTTTCTTCCCCGAATGAGATTCACTTTTGTCAAATTGCCAACATGACTGTCAGAGAGGCAGTATAATTGTGAACTGTTATAAGAAAATAATGATCGCAGACTTAGTGGTACAAATAATAAACGCATTAGTAAAGCTAGAGCGGATCCAGCAATTTTCGAGTAGTGTAGAGAATGCGGGTGTGATATGAAGGAGGTGGTCTATACTTGTATGCAGTAGATAATGTAAATAGTAACTTCAAGCAGTTTAAGGCCTGGGTTTAAAGTCTGTTCTGAAAATTGACTGGACCAGATTGAAATTCTCCGAGGGTTAAAGTTATCACAAATAAACTGTTTTTCCCGGTAAGAGCCTTTGCAACACCCCCTTTGGTATTTCCGGTGTTGCAATATTTGGATTTTCCTTAAATTTAAATTTATCGGAAAATGCGCAAAAATTGTTAATCTCTGAAGGCCACGAATGTTATAAAAACGTAACTGTATTTGCAAGGACCACCGTAACAAAATAGAAGCACCGGATCCTGTAGTAAAGGATCTAATCAGCGTAAAAATGAAACAGTATGATACAAAAGCAAGGCTGATTAAACGGTCCAGAAATTTTATTTGAATCCAATATTTCGAAAGGCACAGCCTTTCTTCTTCAGGGTCTTACAGGTTTTGACTCAATAGGCAAAAAACCTTACCATTTAAACGTGGAGTTGCAATAGGATACTATTACAACTCCACGTTTAAATTGTAACGTTTTTTGCCTATTTTAGTTAAAACCTGTAAGACCCTGAAGAAAAAAGGCTGTGCCTTTCGAAATATTGGATTCAAATACAATTTCCGTACCGTTTGATCAGCCTTGCTTTTGTATCATATTGTCACGAATGTTATGCATTAAACTTAATTGTTACCTAAGTCACTCTTACCTTTTACCACTTGGCGTTAGTTTGCGCTCTCTTGTTTTACCACCTTCGCCAAACAACACAATTCTTGTGTCGTTTCTTAATGGGGGAGTGTCCATATACTGGTTTCTGTTCCTGTTGTCAGTTATAATTTCGACAATGTATCCTGTATAAAGTGATAAATGGTAGAGAGGTCACATAAAAGCAAAGAGGAGGAGGAGGAGGAGGAGAAGAAGAAGAAGAAGAAGAAGAAGAAGAAGAAGAAGAAGAAGAAGAAGAAGAAGAAGAAGAAGAAGAAGAAGAAGACGGGTTTAAGAAATCAACAACTCGCATTCAAAATATGGAATTAAATGCAATAATGTGGTGAAAACATGCAAATAAATGTTACACAATAGAACACTCGGGGCGTGAGGTCGTAGCTTGTTTTGGAAATGACGTTTCACAAAGAAATATTTCATGTTTCGTTTATGAAACGGACCTTTCGGATTCAATTGATCCCCACCCACATTACAATACTTTATTTCATGTTCTGAACTTAGTCATGTTTTGTCAGTGTATAAAGTGGGATATAGGACCTCAATCTCCCTTCAGACATCCTTTTAACTCGTGGCACACAGGCACAGCCAACGAGTTGTAAACCCGCCTTTGTCTTTTTTTTTTTGTGTGTCGCATAAGCGCATGCAAATTTTTGAACGCATATTTTACGTTATTTTAGAAATGGCTTGACCTCATGCTACTTATGACGTCATGCATTGTTACCATAGCAACCGGTTATCGCTAAACTTTACCAAAATATGTCAAAAGGATAAACGTTCTTGAAAAAATCTAAGAAAAACATTAACGTCCGAGGGTTAACCCTCTGAATGCTATTTGACCAACAGTATAAAGTGTATAGTAAACAACCTAAGCTATAATCACGCACTTGCCAACTAGTGGTAAACGTGAGTTGAAATAAATAAAATAAGTTATTATCGGTTTTCTCTCATAGGCTTTTCACCTTGCATGTTGCAATTGACTACTTTTGACACTCATCACATCCACTCAAGAACAGTTGTAAGCTATAACGAACTGTAATATTTAAGTCATTAGTTGTACCTGTTGTGTCCAAGGTTTGATCAGGTTTCTTGGACAGCAGAGTTCTACTATGAACATGAGGATTGTCTTTTAATGGGTCTAAAGTTGTTCCGTAAAGAATGAGACTCCAGTTGATTAATTCAAGGCTGCCTAAACGATAAAAAGATCTCATCAATTCCACATCAAATCACAGGATTGTGGGAAATTATTGCAGTAAAACCTTAACCTATAATTTTGTATTAAGAAAGTCACCGCAGCCTCCACACCGCGCATAATCTGATGGGAGAGTACGAAAACCGCAGGCTGAAGCTTCATAAACTTTCGAATAGGCCTTATCACGGTTTTTCCAAAATTTTATATGGGCCTGATAACAAAAATCCACCGACACTGCTGGGAAAAGCATCTCAAAATTAGTAAAATGGCCGAGTTTAAAAGCGATACCTTTTAAAATAGTGGAGATATAGCTCCGCAAAGTCGGCAAATTTCACGCGCGCGATACAAACGTCTGGAATATATTTTCTCAAAACTAGCCGTCGATATATTTAGCAAATTTCCACCAATGTATTACGTCATCACATGGTCCAAATGTTGTGTATTTACGAGGCGCAGCCGAGTGAGTCGGCAACAAATTTTGACCATGTGATGACGTAAATCGTGGTAAATAAGAGTCCACACCACGGAAAACCGGTGGAAATCTGTTGTTTACCACAATATTTAGAAACAAATACAAGGAAAAATCGAAGTTTCGTTACAAAACGTGATGCATTGCGTGATGTTAGCGTCAGCACCGTTGTGTGTACTCTCAGATTGCGAGATTACCAGCAAGTGTGGTAAAATGCATTATTGACGCCTTAAAATCGATGTAGTTTCTTTACTTGTGATGGGTCTCTCAAACAATCTTTCCTATCAAGCGCAAAACTGTAGGATCACTAGCAACGATCGTGGAGACTTGCAGTTTTTTAAAACAATTTACAATTATGAATGGCAAAAAACCAACTCCAATTTTGGCTTTTAGCTTTAATTTCCTCGACGTTTCGGCCGTCACGGCCTTCTTCGAGGAACGTTATGTAGATGTTACAACATTTGAAATTTGTATCAAAGGAAAAATCGACGGCTAATCTATAACGAAATCACAAAACATAATTCTATTGGTTAAAAAATTAAAACAAAACAAACTCGCGCGTGTTTTGAAATAATATAACGAACCACGAACAACGACCGTTATGGTCGAAACGTCGAGGACTCTTGACCCTCACATTTTCGTTTATATATATATATATATATATATATATATATATATATATATATATATATATATATATATATATATATATATATGAGATTATGAGTGAAAAAGTGCCTTAGCCGGGAGTTGAACCCGGGTC